>CAOKZL010002507.1:0-328300 GCA_948472985.1 Iguana delicatissima
CCAAGTGAAGTAAAAGTTAATGGGATTGCCAGCTAAGGAGTTCCCCCGGTAAAGCATTTTGGAAGTGTTCTATAAGCCATCCATAATATCGCTAAGCAAACAGAGCAGGTTGTCAAACTCGATGACAACATTTCCAATTCATGTGGTCCCCTGAGCTCATGTGAGGCAGAAAACAGACATAACGAGAAGGAACCTTAGCCAATGTGTTTGTTCTTAGTCTGAACATTCTTGGCTTGTTTTGTCACTGTTGACCTCATGTAGGCAGGTCTAATGATGAATCTCTTTCACTATATATATACAATGGAAGGTTGGACTTTGCACATAGGCGGCGCATCATTCACTAATGCATTGCTTACAAGCTTTGAATACCAGAAGCGCCTTTGCCTGTTAGGTTTTTAACACATGCATGGAAAACCAATTGAAATATGCGTGCGGCCAATGTGTGATATCACAGGTCTTGGTGGAGGACTTGAGATTAGCTGTAGATGATCCTCACTGCCCATCCTTGCTGTGTGGACTTAGGCAGAAGTGAAGAACGCATGTGCATAGAGGATCTGAGTGGCACAGTGTGCAGTGGAAGAGCACATGCTTACTGGTGTGGCAGTAACTGGCACCATCCATTAAAAATGGGAGAGGCATCTTGTTGAATTGGACAATGTGGTGAAATCAACCGCCTATGGAAACCCCACACATAGGACAGTAGCTCCCTTGCAGCTCTTTTTCACTGGCATACTGCCTCTGAACATAAAATGTCTACAAAGGCCTCCCGTCTTTGGCATCTTCCATCCCGCTAGTCTGGCCCAGGTGCGGTCCAAAGGCATTCGCAGACTATATCCTGCTTTGCCTCTCCCCATCCTCTTGTCCTCCAGGTGTGTCGAACTGGAACACCCAGCCTTTGCCACTCACATGGTGTATATGGGGACAATTGGAGTTGTAATCCAGCACAACTGGAGGATGCCAAGTTGGGGTAAAATGGCTTACCCTGGCTGACAGTGGCTCTACCGTCTTCCAGTCTAGCTTGGAGGTGCCACTTTTATTTTTGTTTAACCAAAAAGGTCTCTCAATGTGAAAAACCGTTCAAGACTGTAAACATATTGGTTGTTTCAACCAGCGGGGAGAAAGCTTCAGAAATGTCTCATTTTTGCATGTGAGAAAGAAAAAGTGAAAGTTTACATTCTTGATAGTTGACAAATGCTTTTGAGTTTTCTGTGCCTGGAAGAATGCTCAGTACCAGATTTAAAATGGTATTGGTGAAGGATCCGAGAGATTGTCCTAATGAATCATAGAGTTATAGTGTTGGAAGGGGTCACAAGGATGGTTTTGTCCAACCCACTGCCATGCAGCTTTATACAACTAAAGCAACCTCTGTTTAAAGACCTCAAAAGATGGGGTCTATGCCATCTTCTGCGACAATCTATTCCATTGTTGATCAGTTCTTACAGTAAAAAAGTTCTTCCTAATGATCAGGTGGAATTTCTTTTCCTATCCTTTGAATCCACTCGTTCATCTTCTAGTCTCTGGAGCAGCAGAAAACAAGCTCCTTCCATCTTCTACATGACACCTCTGTATGGGAAATGACTGGAAGATGTAATTTCAAGGAGGTGTAAGGAATGGTCTGACCTCAGTGTGTTCCCCCATAACAGAGTTCTTCACGTGGTTCCTAAGAATGGTCTAGAAAGGCCTTCTGGCTTGCTAAGCGCGCTGTAATTTGCTTTGGTTTCTGTATTCTGCTTTGATGTATTCTACATGCTTGTTAGCTTAAAATGTAGACAAAACAAAGTTGCCGGTTGTGCTGGGCTTTGGCTCGGGACAACCGGCTAATTACTGTTAGATAACGGGTGCTGGGAAGAACCCAAAAGATAGCCACTTAATTGGCGACCTTGACAGTTGAAAGGAGACAATCCTGAAGTTTCTATGGAAGCTGGCCAAATCCTCCCAGACCAAGGGGTATAAAAACCCCTAGAATGGGCTTTCCGTGGGAGCGCAGTGTGGGTTTACAGTAGAGTGCCATGCATATGGTGGCTATATAGAGGGGTCCCCTTCGCTGCTCCATGCCAGGCTCCCGGGCAGTTGAAGGAGTCTTGTTTGGTGAGAGATGCATCTTTATGTTCTTTAACCAGCATAGGCTTAAGTGGGTTTCATCTGGATGCCAATACTGCTTGTATGCTTATGCTGTTTAGATTGCTTGCTGATCAATAAATTTTAAGGCTTTTTCAACCACAACTGGTGTCTTTTGTTGCTTCCAGATCCTCTAAATCAGTGGTTCTCAACCTGTGGGTCCCCAGATGTTTGTGGACTTCAGCTCCCAGAAGCCCTGAGCATTGACCATAGTAGCTGGGGCTTCTGGGAGCTGAAGTCCACAAACATCTGGGGACCCACAGGTTGAGAACCACTGCTATAAATGAACCCCTGGCCTTTGGCCATTTGCCTTTGGCAAGACAACCCCCTTCTGAGGTTTAAAGACAGCTATCATGTCAATCTTGATTGGTGCAACAGTGAAATCTGGAACAAAGTAGACTTTTTGACTGGCATAGCCAAATAGCACTGTTTATATATCATGACGGACCCCCTCTCTTGGCTCCCCTGGTTGCACCGAGAATGCACATGTGGCATACGGAATGCCAGGAAATCTATGTTTTGGACTCCACCTATGTCTGCAATGCTCAACGTAATTTTCCAGGAAATTCTACAGAATAGATGACGTGTGATTCCCATTAAATGCATGCGAGTGCCAGATTGTTCATCAAGGGTTGGAACTGAGTTGGCTAGTTCTCATTTAGGGAGCTAATTAGCATCTTTTGTGTGTTTACCATTTGGTGTTTTTTTTTAAAAAAATTTCATTTTGGAAGACTTCTGTTAGATAGGGGAATCATCAACAGCTGCACTTTCGTTTACAACATGGCATGTTTGACAGAGAACTTACCCCCTCTTCGCAATGCAGTCCAAAATCACTTGAGTCCTGACTCATCGTCTACTGAAAGTGTGAGGAAGCCACAGTGTGGCTTTGAAAGAAGAACATTGGAAGGGAAAGAAAAACCATGATTGCAACCAAGTTTCAGAAGGATCAAAACGTGGTACAATCCACTGGGGAGATTGTGGTCTTATACAGCTCCCTGGAAATGGAGTAACCTGGACGAGAGTATATTTTTGTTGTTGATGTTTAGGTCATTTCATTTTGTTGTTCAGGTCATTTCTGATTTACGGCAACAGGAGTTTTCTTTTGCAAGATTTGTTTGGAAGAGGTTTGCCTTTGCCTTCCTCTGTCCATTTGTTGTGTGCCTTCAAGTTGTTTCTGACTTACGGTGACCCTAGAACCTATCATGGGGTTTTCTGGGGCTGAAGAATGTGTGATATTCCCAAGCCACCCAGTGGGTCTCCATGGCCGTGCGGGAAATCAAACAATGTTCAGACTGCTACACCACACTGACTGCTACACCATGTTGGCTCTCTTTCTAAATGTGTATAAATGCATTTTTCCAAAAGACAAGATAATGTGTTTTTCATTCCACTGCTGTAGGAGCAAGGAACGTGCTGCCCGCTGGACACTGCTGAACTGGAACTCGAATCAGCCCTAGCCAGGATAACTCATAGTGAGGGATGATGAAGTTGCAGCTATACAGCCACTTATGTACTGTAGGCTACAGATGGGGTCTACGTAATAGAACTTCTCCATGGAATATGACCAAAGAAAGTGACTCCACCACATTCCAAGGCAGGATATTCCACTGTCGAATGGCTCTGACTGTTAGGAAGCTCTTCCTGATGTTTAGGTGAAATCTCTTTTCCTGTGGTTTGAATCCATTGCTCCATGTCCTAGTTTCTGGAGCAGCAGAAAACAAGCTTGCTCCATCTTCAACATGACATCCCTTCAGATATTTAAATATTTTCCCAATCAAACCTGAACTCTGATTAGAAGACGAAAGGACTAACCTGAGGCTGTCGTATTTTTGAGATATCATGAGATGACATGATTCGATAGAAAAGACAATAATGGTCAAGAAAGTGGAAAGAACCAAATGAGGAAGACCATGTTACAGATGGACTGACTCCATCAAGCAGGTCAGAGCTTGGAATTTACCAGACGTGACTGTGGCTGTTGAGGACCAGGAAGTCTTGGATGTTCTATTCTCATTTCTAGGCCTGCCATAACTCAAAGCTGACTTGTTAGCAAATCACCACCACCACTGTTATTTCGATAAATTTTGTTGTTATTGTTATGTGTCTTTGGGTCACTTCCAATTTATGACAACCCTGAGATGAACCTATCATGGAGATTTCTAAGCAAGATTTGTTCTGTGCCTATCTCTGAGGCTGAGAGAGTGTGACACAGCTAGTTTCCATGACCAAACAGGGATTCGAACCTTGGTCTCTAGAGTCCTAGTCCAACAGCTCAAACCACTATACCATACTTGCTCTCTTTACTCGATATATGTTCCATGACTGGGACCTGAGTTGTCTGTCAACAAATGACTTGTACTTTGAGTAGAAATGGGAAAACCTTTTGCTTTCTCCTGAATGTTCCAAATTTTTTAAACCTCCACATTCTTTTCATCTCAAATATTTGATCTGGAAGTTTTGCACAATATGCAGAAATGAAGAAATTTTTCAGAAATGAAGAAAAACAGAACGAACATGTTCGCTCTTCTCTACCCTGGTCACATTGAATGCACCCTGCTATTCCCAGCATGCAGGGGACTGTATTCTGCCTGCCTAACCTGTCAAGATGGAGCAATTCTCAGGGGAATAAAGAGAGTTGGTAACCCTCGTTCAGCAATAATGTGGTTGGAACACGCAGTGATTCAAACCAGACATTTAAGAGATACTCACTGAACGCCCTGGACCTGGATGAGTAGATCTGTCTGCTTTGATTTCTCCCCTCATCTGATTTTTATTAAAATTTGCAACTTCCTGAATATGATGAAATTTGCAAATTTTGGGAAATTCTGATCGGAAACAAACTCCTAGCTCAGAGCAGCCAGTTTGATGCGGCAAAATGTGGGAGGAGAGAGGCCCCAGTGACCCTGTGGTGAAATTTGTCACGTGATGTGGAACTAGTGAGACCAAAGCCCTCGTGACTTTCAAGTCGGCGAGAGCTGGACTTGATAACACGAGACTTTCAAACATTTATTTTATTGCCCTCCACAAGCGATAATACTAGGGGCTTTTCTGCACTACACTGTTATAGTGCTATTATTCCACTTTCAACATCCTATGGAATCGCGGGGTTTGCAGTTTCTGGCCCCTCCCGAAACTGCAAACCCCAGGATTCCATAGGATGTTGAAAGTGGAATAATAGCACTATAACAGTGTAGTGCAGAAATGGCGTAAGAATGTATGTATTCACTCATAGCTGGGGAGGAAGGGGAGGCAGAGCCATGGCAGACTATTATTTCTCTGTGGCACCATTTAGCTTCTCACATCAGGAGCAGAGGGGGTGAGTTAGGGGGAGGTGGGATAGCCTTTTTCCTTGCTGCTTTTGGTGCCCCATGACCCTGAGCTGTGCTCAGCAAAATTTAGCCTCTTATGATTTTGGCCTGTGCCATACGTCCGCCCACATGGGCCAGCTGCCAGTTGATTTCTTCCGAAGAAAAACTTCCACTGTCCTCATTTAGCAATTTTGGGGAAACCCACTCCAGAACCAGGAAAGGGCCTATTTATCTCGGCTGCCCACGTCTTCTCAACGCAGTTTCAAAATTTGTCACAAAAGACTTTGCACGTGTTGACGTAATGCCAAGCATTTCCTCTGTGTGTGTGTGTGTGTGTGTGTGTGTGTGTGTGTGTGTGTGTGTAAAGAATATAAATATTATTATGTTATACAGAAAGCTCCCAACTTTTGATGCCCTGTTATATGACCACTCATGTCTTTTGACTCTTCCAAATTAAGGTCAAGTTTCATTGTAATGTCTTTTTATGTAGATAGGATTTATTGTTTATCGTCTTCGGTTTTTTGTCTATTTTTTTTGCTTTCCTGCTGGTCATGTCTTATTTTTTCCATTTTGGTCGCCCTCCTCTGGACACACTCCAGCTTGTCCATATCCTTCTTGAATTGAGGTGCCCAGAACTGGACACAGTATTCCAAACGAGGTCTAGCCAATGCAGAATAGAGTGGTACCGTTACCTCCCTTAATCTAGACACCATACTCCTATTGATGCAACCAAGAATCGCATTGGCTTTCTTTGCTGCTGCATCACAGTGCTGACTCATGTTCAGCTTGTGATCTACCAGGGCTCCTAGATCCCTTTCACATGTACTGCTATCCAGCTATGTGTCCCCCATCCTATATTTGTACATTCCATTTTTTCTGCCTAAGTGTAGGACCTTACCTTTCTCTCTGTTGAAATTCATTTTGTTAGCTTTGGTCCAGCTCTCCAATCTGTCAAGGTCATTTTGAATTTTGATCCTGTCCTCTGACGTATGAGCAACCCCTCCCAATTTGGAGTCGTCTGCAAATTTGATCAGCATGCCCTCTACTCCTTCATCCAAGTCGTTGATGAAGATGTTGAATAGCACTGGGTCCAGGACAGAACCCTGTGGCCCCCTATTAGTCACTTCTCTCCAGGATGAAAAGCAGCCATTGGTGAGCACCCTTTGGGTTTGGTCGGTCAACCAGTTACAAATCCACCTAACAGTAGCCCTGCCCAGCAGTAGATGAGACAGCAGGGTTTCTTTGTCTGTTTATTTACTGTTTGTCTTGCTAATTCCCTGTATGTTGTTTTATATATTAAATACATGTTAATAAAAATACTTTTTTTTAAAAGAAGATCTTTGATTTCTGATGGACACATAGAGGGAAATGTAGTGTTTCAAATTGCCTAGACCCACATTGTATAGGGCTTTATAGGTCATCACCAGCACCTTGAATTATGCCCAGAAAGAGACCAGCAGCCAGTGGAGTTGTTGCAACAAAGGGATTGAGTGTTCTCCTTGTAGCCAGCCCCGACTGATAATCTGGCTGCAGCTCTTTGAAGTTTGCAAAAAACGCTTTTCGAAGGCAGCCTCACATAGAGCCCATTACAGTAATTCAAACAGGATGTAACCGAGGCATCAACATTCTTCCTATCAGCTTCAGCGCAACCATGTTATGGTTCCATCCACTTCTGTGACGTCTGGTGACGCTTCAGTTGGCTTCCCACGGAGTACAGTTCCATTCTGCTCACCTTTATCATGGTTCACCCACTCCCCAAGGTTGCAGTCAGGTTGCAGTTTAACGGAAACAGAGCTTACAAACAACTTGTACAAAGCTGGGGTTTTTTTGCCATTCCTGTCATCTTTATTCATTCATTTATTTATTTGGTCCAATATGAGTGCTCAGTCATTCCTTGGAACATAAAAGAAAGGGCTTGGGAACCAGAAGGTAGGAGGAAAAACTCTGCCTGTGGTCCTGGAGGGCCACGGAAGACCACAGAAGCCAAGCCTTATGAGGAACAACTTAGGGAGCTGGGTTTGTTTAGCCTGGAGAAGAGAAGACTGAGAAGTGATAAGATAGCTGTCTTTAAATATCTGAAGGGATGACATGTGGAAGATGGAAGAAGCTTGTGTTCTGCTGCTCCTGGGACTAGAACATGAACCAATGTATTCAAATTACTAGAAAAGAGATTCCCCCTAACATCAGAAATAATTGATGCTATTTCGGTGGTGGAACAAACTGCCTCGAAGTGTTGTGGACTCCATCTTTGAAGATCTTTAAACAGAGGTCAGGTAAGCATCTTTCAGGGTGCTTAAGTGGTATATTTCTGCATGGCAAGACTGGATGGCTCTTGTGGTCTCTTTGAACGTTTAAGGTTCTCTCATTCTAATACTGAGCTGGGTGGACTTTATAGGAAGTAGCTTCTGGTGGAAACCAAAAGGCCGCATCGGAGGTAGATGTCATCGGACACCTGCCAATACCCACACCATTGTAGGGAGCCAGTTGTCAGTCCCAGATCCTCCTGACCCTGCTGCTGGACTTCCTTGCTCTCACATCCCTTTTGTTAGCATGCAAGAGAAGATGGAGTAGCTTCTAACATTCATTGTGTTCTGGTGGTTGTACAAATGGAGTCTGGAGGGAGAGGCTAACTGGACAGTGGTACCTTGGAGAGGATGAAAGGTGTCCTAGAGAGGAGGAAGGTTGCTCACAAGGGAGTTCATGTCTTCACTAATGGGGCCTTGCCCAGGTGCCGTCTCTACCTGTCCGAAATCTGGATCTGGCACTGAATTGACAACTATCTATTCTAGATAACAAAACAGGTAGGAGCTGGGATTAATCCTTAGCCCTGCTTGGAACTTGAGAAAATTATTCTTGAAAGCCAACTTCTAGAGTCCCTTGGCAAGCATGGCTTTAACTATCTTAACTGTTCTTTTAGCTTGAAAGTGCTAGGGACTATCCTAGAACCTTCTGCATGCAAAAGATTGATTATATATATATAGGTTACATTTAGAGTCCACTGTTTCTCCAGTGAGCTCCAGGTGGCAGACATGGCTTTCTTCCACCTCTCAGTTTTCACAGCAACCTTATAAGGAAGGGCTAGGTTGAGAGAGGGTGAACAAGTGGCCCTAAGTCACCCATTGAGTGTTATGGCTCAATGGGTACTAGGATCTGGATTTTGCATGCTGCCATCCAGCACTCTGATCCCATTGGCTGTTCCAGTGTGGACTTCAGATTGTTAGTGCTCGGAGCTGTCTGTCTGGGGGCATCTTCTGTCTCGGCACTGTATAGAAAGTCAGAAAGCTTGTTCTTTTGGACCACAGCTCTCAGATTGGTCTCTCTGGGGGATCCTGGGAGTTTTAGTCCAGCAAAAATAACTTATCCAAGGTATGACTCTTGGGAACAACAGCAGGTCATATGATGTTTCTACCACAGATAAGACTTGGCCCTTGTTCATATTGCAATCTCACTTAATTCGCCAGGAACTCCAGAAGGAATTGGAATGATGGACTGTGACTCCAAGAATCTCCCGTGGTGGCTGAGGGAATTCTAAGAGCTGCAACTCAGAAATAACTTTTCTAAGTTCTGGATTTAGGCCTCCAGAAAGAAGTCTTCTGGATCATACCAAAGAGTCATCCAGGTTAGCAGTCTGGTTGCCCCACGGCTAGTCAGATGCTTCTGGGAAGCAGATCATTAAGACAATGTTTTATTCTAGGTATCGATTTAAGTCTCAGAATTTCTAGGTAGTCTAGACTAGTGGTTCCCAACAATAGATCCCAGTGTGTTGAGTTTGTACCACCTCTGATGCTGCTTGGAGACAATGGGATGCTGCAGTACAGAAACTTCTGAGAATCCAGTGATGGGAACCATTATGTTTAACGCAGATGCAACAAAGCCGTTGTATGAATATGATAATACTGTGGTAGCCAAATCGTAGGTGGTTGAAAGGCTTCAGGAGATGGTTATAAATCCAGTGTGTACTGGCAGCTGGGCAGAAAATAGGTTTGTATGAGCTGTGAAGGTACAATGCCTACTTTCTCACCATGCATATTAAGTGGGGTGCACTCTGAAGCCAGGCTAAAGCTGGTTGCAAGCCAACCCCCCCTTTAAAAAGTGCCAGCTTCATTGTGTTGTGCAACTAAACGATGGTGCAACAACTTCTGATAATGAGTTGGATTCTGAGAAATGTGGAGCTCATACGCAGTGTTGTGCAATGTTTATTGGGTGCCTTTTGAGTTGTTTCCGACCCACCACGACCCAGAAGTGAACCTACCATAGGATTTTGCTGGGCAAGATTTGTTCAGAGAGAGTTTGCCCATACCTTCCTCTAAGGCTGAGAGAGTGTGACTGCTCAAGGTCACCCAGTCGGTTTCTGTGGCTGAGTGGGATTTTGAATCTTGGTCTCCAGAGTTGTAATCCAGTCCTCAAACCACTACACACCACTGGCTCCCATTATATAACAGTTGATGTAATTTTAATAAGACTCTGCAATTTTGTAAATGCAGAAGGGACCCCTGGAAATGAAATGGATTTTTCATTTCCTAAGTTCTTGACAACCTTGCGTTGTGACATGGGTCATTGTGTGCTTGTGCATTTGCCTTTTTTAATTGGAAATGCTTACAGCCTATTCAGTTCAGCACACAGGATGATTCATTTAAAGACTGAGGTATGCAGTCCCATCTGCGTCTACTGAAAAATAAATCTCACTGAATACACCGGGACTTGCTTCCAGCATGTTATATATTGGGGCTTTTAAGGTCTAGATGTTGGATCATTTGTTCTGCAAAAGTTTTCTACAGCCACGAGGACTCTCATGCATTCCTCATAAGTTGTTGTAACCTTGAGTAGATGCTGCAAGAAGAACAGGAAGGATCATGTGACCCTCCAGATCATTGGATTGGAGCTCCCAAATATTCCACACTTTTGGCTATGTTGTCTATCTTGGGACTTGCAATCCAACCTGGAAGGCCACATGATTCCCACCTTGGTGTAGGTCACCAGTTCACCTTCCTAGGCATGTTGTTCATTGCATTAATTTGGGAGGGATAACACTCTGAACCTATAGCACACATAGTTCATTCTTTGGAAAGGAGCAGATAATTACTGTCTCCTGATAGACTTGGAAAGATTTTAAAGGAGAGTTCATGTCCAGCTCTGAACTTTGGAATTTGAGCCTGTTGTAACTTGGCTTTACCTGACACAATCTGTCTGCGGAGGCTTGCGAAGGCGGCTGACCTAGTTGTGATTCACTTGGTAAATGCAGTCATGAGTGAGGCAACCATGCCTTGAGGCTATAGTGTTCTGGAGGGTGTGTGGATTGGTGTGAATTTGGGGTCTGGGTGTGTTGATGTTCCCAAGGATCCCTTTCCCAAGCGCGTAAGGTGGGGCTGGACCATGCATAAGTAACCACATTTCTCACATCTCCATTTTCTCATTTGGTAGCAGTTGTAGAGTGTGTAGGAGTTGGAAACAAGCAGAGAGGAGGAGGGAGAGAGAGGTTTATCTCACTAATGCTTGAAGAATTTATTTTTCTTCAGACTATAACTTCCAAAGTTTCCAACCAGCATGGGGATTCTGGGAGTTATCATCCACAAAATATTTTCTTCTGGCTCTGAACTTTCTCCCCATCTGTGTTCTAGCTCTGACAAGAACCCCTCCATCCACGGGGAGGGAAAACTTGTGGCAACCAACAGCGGCTTTTTCCTCCCAACTCAAATAACAAATAAGGTTTGTGATTTTCCCACAGTTGTGGTGCATGAGTGTGAGAGAGTGAGAACGTTCACTCTCCCATACTGTTCCCCCAAGTGGAAATAGCTTGATCTCCATCTCTGGCCGTTTCTGCCCTACACTGTTCTAGTGCTATTATTCCACTTCCAAATTCTGGGGTTTGTAGTTTCCTGAGACCAAAGCACTCTCTGGCTGAGAATTCTAAAGGTCCCCCCTAGACTGCAAACCCCAGGATTCCATAAGATGTTGAAAGTGGAATAACAGCACCATATATAGGATGGAAATGGCCTCAGTTTGGGTGCTACTTATTACATCCAAAGTACAACAATTTGATGGGGTTTAAACTAGGGTTTTTATCCCCTGTTTCCTACCCTGAAGGGGTGTGTAGACAAAGCAGTGAGGCTTTCCCATGGGATTGACAAAGAGTCCTGGAATGAGCTGATTGCCTTACCTCTGGAGTGATAAATACATTGATGGGATTATGATAACGTCTTAATGTTTGGCCAGGTAGGGGGGTATAGGGAAGATTCCCCGTAGGACGGGGTCAGAGGATGGTGTGTAAGTGCCTCAACTGGGCAATTTTGCTCCCCATTGTATTTGGATATGCAAGGAGCTTGAGTTGCAAGGATTAGCTGAAACCCACCAGGTTTTTCCACTTAATCCTTCCTGAATTTATGACCTGGCCTGAAACATGTTTGTGTTCAATGGCTTTGAGACAGCATAGGCCGTGTGACTTTAAACATGCTTTTCCAGCCATTAATGTCCAGTTTATATAAAAATGGAGTTCCCCATCAATCTTGCTATCCCAAAGGATGGGGGGGGGTGTCAGGCGTGGTAACGCCAGTCTCATTTTCAGACCCAGAGGTGGGGAATTCCTGAGTATGACAGGGTGGCGATAGACAACTCCAGAAAATTCAAGAGGGAACTTTCTGGTTCTGGACCTTCCGGTTCTGGACTTCCAGGAGATGCAATTCACCTTTTGTTGCAACAAAAAGTACACTTCGGAGAATCTGGAGGATCTAGGGTATACAAAGCGACCCCATGTGTCCCAGGGCTGTTCCTTGTGCACTCCTGCTTTAATCCAAGGGTTAGGAATTTCTTTTGGCCTGAAGGCCACATTTACCCACCTCTAGCATGGGGAAATTGGACTTTTGCAAATGCTTAAAATCACTAATCGATACATAACACTGTATTTTCCTTTTGGTGTTTGGGAGCTGCATACTCATAGTACACCTTCCAAAATTTCATAGATGACCACTGAAACACGCCGCAAGGCAATGTCAGAGTGTGATCGTGATGGCAAAAGTTACCAGTATGGAAGAAGACACAAACTGGGAGAGTCTGCAGCAATCTGCTTTTGCCTACATCTACAGGGAAAGACAAAATCATCCTCTTCTCTCCCACCTTTCAAGTTGATTGAGTGCAAACTGCTTTGGCATTTTGAGCTCAGTTCCTGCAACTGAAGTAATCTGAAGGTGAAGGGGAGGGGGGAAAGAAATGAAGACATTTTAAAAGCAGCTGAAAAGGTGAAATGACAGAGGATAAATTGGGACTGATCCCTGCCAAATTTGGGACAGTTGGAAGATACGCCAAAAACCAGAGGTTCTTAACATTTTTCTTTGCCATGGATCCCTTTTAAACATCTTTTTTGCCACAGACCAGCAAGACTTAAGATTTGAAATCCCAAAGTGCATCCAACATTTATATTGCTCATCAAGGGTTTTCAGAGCTGGAGAGAAGGGAGAAATAAGTAAATGCACACTCTCCTATTATATTCTTATTGGAATGATTCCATACAAATTTCTTTTCTTCAAGCTTTTACAAACCCCCTATGAAGAAAATGTAGATCTCTGGGGATCTGTAGACCTCAAGTTAAGAACCACTATTATAAATATTTTCTTGGCTTGGCATTGGCCTCCACACTTCCAGAGCCAAACTTTGGATGTTGTAATACTTGTCATTTTTTTTAACAATTTGGTTTTTCTCCCTTGTAACTCCTCATCTATCAAAAGGGTTTTAAATGGATGTTTTCCAATAAGGTCTTTTGTATCAAATAGTTTTCAGCTCTTCCAAAATGGGTGCCCACTGCATGTGTTGAACACAACTCTCAGCATCCTCAGGATAGTGGTGCCAAATGGTTTTCAGTAGCATTTCCAAAACAAGTGACCTCTGGATGTGTTAAAATACTTCTCCCAACATCCCCAGCTTACATGATAGTGATGATTATTAGAACTGTGTTCCATAACTTCTGAAGAGCGGACAGCTGGGAAAGGCTGATCTATACAAATCAAAATTTCTCTTACTTTATCAGTGTCTGTTGATATCCAAGCCTTCTTTGGCAGAGCTCTTATGTTGGCCAGGGCCTTAAACATTTTATCCCCCGCAACAGTCCTGCAAGGTTGCTTAGGTTGGAAGAAAGGGAGAGACGATAGCTGGCCAAAGGCCATCTTGAGTGGATATTTGAATGTGTTTTTTGCTGGTTCAGATTCCAGCGTTCTGGATGCTACATCACTTTGGCATTCAAAAATATTCAAAATCCTCTTGCAAAACATCAGTTGGTGTATTTACCTTTCCAAATGCCTGGAAACTTTCCCGTTCTGATTGAGGCCACCAGATCATGAACCAAGAATGATGTCTGTTTGTAATCCATCACGTGTGCCAGTATATTTTTTTCCATGTGCAGTCTGGTGGAGGATGGTTGGGCCATTGATACTTATCAAAATTAGCTGTAATACCCAGCAAGTTCTGTGTTTCCCAAAGCCTGCGAATATTGCAAAACTTACTTTTCTGTGTGTGTCTTCAAGGCATTTCCAATTTACGGTGAGCCTCAGGTGATCCTATCGTGGGGTTTTCTTGGCAAGATTTGTTCAGATGGGGTTTGCCTTTGCTGTTCTCTAAGGCTGAGAGAGTGTGACTTGCACAGTCACCTAGTGGGCTGCCATGGCCAAACAGGATTTCTAGGGCTGAGTAGGAATTTGAACCTTGATCTCTACAGTAATAATCCAGTGTGCTCAAACCAGTACACCATTCTGATCCTGTTCTTGTGGACTAGAAATGACAAAAATTTCATGGGGGGAAGATTTTTATTTTGCAAGAAAATGTTCTCATTTTGCCCCTTCTCCCTAGCTAACCCCCTGACTATTTTAATCTTGGGAATGTATCACATAAGCAAAACATATATCACATAAGCAAAACACAGGCTTCTGGGTGAAGTGTAGTGCCACTTTATTCCAAAATGGAATTTTGGGATAACTTTATTTTGGAATAAAGTGGCACTACACTTCCCCCAGAAACCTGTGTTTGCTTATGTGATATATGTTTTGTTTATGTTATATGTTATGTGATATATGTGATATATGTTTTGCTTATGTGATACATTATGTGATCCAGAATGGAATAACAGTACCAATTTCCAGTGTCTAAACAAAGCAGAAATGCATGGGTTCCACACATTATGTAAATATGGATTCATCTTCTTTTTCTGTAATTTTATTCCACTTGTTTTTAAGAAGTGCAGATATACCTGGCAGGGCAATCAAGTCCCATTCCTGGCTACTACATATCCCATTCAGAGTCATCTGATATTACCCCCATTGTTCCATGCTACTTTCACAGCTTTAAGGGATAAAAGCTTGATTTAAAAAAAAAAATAATCAAGGTGCTGTCTAACTTGTTTATTGTATGTACTGTTTCCAGAAGGCCTCTCAAAAGCAATACATCTTAGAAATTATAACATTCTTTAAAAATAGATTAAAAACAATTTTAAAAGCCAGTTTTAAAAAAAACATTTAAAAGCCAGTTTTAAAACATTTAACAATTAAAAGCCGGTTTTAAAACATTTTTTTTAAAGGTGAAATGCTGGAACCCATGGCTTGAGACAGTCTGTTTTCCCTCGGGAAGGATTTATAGTCCAAAAAAGGAACTTTCTCATGCTCTGGTTCCAAATGTGTAACAGGCTCAAGGAAAGCCATACTCGGGCAAGAAAAAACATTTGGTGCAGGTATTACATTATTAAATGTAATCCAAACAATGTAATTATTAAATGTCATTAAGATCTGCATTGATATCCTTACAGTGAGGCACTGCCACTTAAAACCAGAAAAATGAGTAAAAATTACACTTACGAAGAAACAGTCCAACAGCAAAATGCCCCTTATATCACCCCTGGAAACCCCTCCAAATGTGTACATTTTTGACATCTTGGCTGGAAGGGGGGGGCATGGGGAGATGAAGAAATGTTCACATTAGCTAAGACCTTCTCAAAATTTCTCTTTTTTCCCTTTCCCTTTCTAAATCTG
Source organism: Iguana delicatissima (assembly GCA_948472985.1). Classification (NCBI taxonomy): domain Eukaryota; kingdom Metazoa; phylum Chordata; class Lepidosauria; order Squamata; family Iguanidae; genus Iguana; species Iguana delicatissima. The sequence continues at coordinate 15,431 of CAOKZL010002507.1, forward strand.
CTATCAAACCTGCTCTCCTACAAACAATACTGGAGCTTGAAAGCATTCATATTGAGGATTGCAACTCCCATTGCTGCTCAGGGGATTATGGGAGTTCGATATATATCATGTTTTTTTAAAAAAGAAAATTGCTGTGAACTAGATACATTGATAGGATTACTTGGGGCAGCACAGCTATTCTTGGAGTCTGTGATTGTCCGTGTCCTTCTTTCTTCTGCAGTCAACAGCTCAGCAACAGGCAAAAACTTTACTGTGCCAACAGGGTTGTCGTGCGGGCAGGAGGGTATTCCAAAATAAGAGAATTGCCAAATTGAATTAGAATTCCACCCATGACATTTTCTCTCAGTCCCCACATTTCTAGCATTGCAGTAACTTGGCATTTAGAAATACAGTTTAGGCATCCCAAAGAAAGAGGCAGGCAAAGGGACCGAGGTGAACACAGCAAATTGAAAAGTTCTGGGGTGTGAACAATTTTCAGTCTCAATTCTCTGCAACGCTAGGAATTGGGGGACTGGAGGAAAATTTTGCAGGGAGGGCAGAATTCATACTGGCGGGTATGCTCTTATTCCCTTCCCCCCCATAGGTAGTGATTTCAGTAGATGGGTAAAGCAGACAGGTGCTAAAGATGATTTTTCAGAAATTTATCCTTCCCAAAATTCTGGGAGCTAAATAGTTGGCTTAGCGTGCCCCCTGCTGGAAAGATGTTACATGATTTGAATTCCAAATGTTTCTAGAAGAGGTTTTCATTATACAGTCAGCTCTCCACATTCAGTAGGGTGAGGGGTGCAGAATTGCAGCAAATGTGGAGAAAATGCAAATGTCAAAATGTGTGTGTGTGTAGGAAGGGTGTCGAAGCTTAGTGGTGGGCGAATGGGCCCCCAGGTTCCAAAACAGATCAGGGGAAGGAGAGGGGGGTGGTAGCACTTTCTCTCTCACCCATCTTTTTCTTTGGGTGTGGGAGGCATTGGGAGAGAGTTTGTGGTGCTGAGAAATTGGGCTGTGAGCCACGATTAGCTGGCCAGACAATGGCTGGTGCAGGAGGACCAGAGGCGGGTTTTTAAAGAGCTGCATGGCCTCATCAGAGCTGCCGAGATGGAAGCTTCCCCTGGAAAAGGAGCACTTGAGATGAGAGGGCACACACATCTGCTTGGATGTGGCAGCTTGGATGTGGCAGCTAAAAAGGCTAATGTGATTCTGGGCTGCATAATAGCAGTATAGTGTCTACGCAGTGGTTCTCAACCTGTGGGTCCCCAGATGTTTGTGGACTTCAGCTCCCAGAAGCCCCAGCCACTATGGTCAATGCTCAGGGCTTCTGGGAGCTGAAGTCCACAAACATCTGGGGACCCACAGGTTGAGAACCACTGGCTCTAAAGGAAGAGAAGTGATGATACCACTCTGTTCTGGTTAGATCCCACCTGGGATGCTCTGTCCAGTTGTGGGTACCACAGTCCAGGAGAGATACTGACAAGCTGGAGTGTGTGTGTTCTGGGGTGTGAACAATTTTCAGTCTCAATTCTCAGCAACGCTAGGAATTGGGGGACTGGAGGAAAATTTTGTGGGGAGGGCGAATTCATACTGGGGGTATGCTCCCTTCCCTCATTGGTAGGGGTTTCAGTAGATTAAAGCAGACAGGTGCTAAAGATGATTTTTCAGAAATTTATCCTTCCCAAGATTCTGGGAAGAAACTTGCAAATAAGAAGAAACTTGCAAATAAATCCGAGGAAGTCAAGCCCATAAACATGGAGTGCCGACTGTACAAATTCCCTGCCTCGCTCATGGAATTCTATCAGAGTGGGAGACAGATGTCATTGCCTTGGAGTTCCAATTCTCCAGTGCTTTCTTACGGTTTCTTCTGGCCTTTTTTCTTCTTGCCACACATATGAACACGAAACTGGTGAAGGAGGGGAAATCTACTCCCAGAATCCTAGATTGGCATGGTCAATGGCCATGCTGGCCATATACTTCTGGAACTGACAGCAGAATGCCTTTTCTGGGGTAGCTCAAGGAGTCTTCCATGCAGAAGTGCCCTTTATAATTTTTTTTAGAGGAAGTCCATGAAATGTTTATGGCCCTTTAAATTTAGAGAACAAAAGATTATTGTGGTTAACAGCGATTTGTGAAGGGGTGGATAGTGTGAAGAGAGAGAGCGGAAGGAAGAAGAAAAGAAAATAGTTTCAAACCCTGCCCGGTAAAGTGCTAAGTAAATATTTGTTGTTATTTGACCTGGTGAATGGGAAACCTCCCAAGAATGCCTTGCTCAGGTCTTGCAAACACAGAACTGTAGCTTCCTTGATTGAATCAGTCCACCTGTAGTGCAGGCGTTCTCTTTTCTTACTGCCTTCCACTTAGAATCATAGAATCATAAAGTTGGAAGAAGCCTCAAGGTCCATTCAGGAATAGACCAACAAAGTATTCCTAACGGATGGCCACCCAGGCTCTTTAAAAAAAAAATCTCCGAAGAAGGAGACTCCACCATACTCCTAGACATCATATTCCACAGTCGATCTGCTCTTACTATCAGGAAGTTCTTCCTAATGTTTAGGTGGAATCTCTTCCTGTAGCTTGAAGCTATTGCTCCATGTCCTAGTCTCTGGAGCAGCAGAAAACAGGCTTGCTCCATCCTCCATGTGACATCCCTTCAAATATTTAAACATAGCTATCAAGTTGCCTCTTAACCTTCACTTCTCCAGGCTAAACACGCCCAGCTCCCAAAGCCTCTCCTTATATGGGGCCTGGTTTCCAGGCCTTCTATCATTTTGGTCACCTTCCTCTGGACACACTCCAGCTTGTCAGTATCTCTCCTGGACTGTGGTGCCCAGAACTGGACAGAGCATCTCACCTGGGATCTAACCAAAGCAGAACAGAGTGGTATCATCACTTCTCTTCCTTTAGACACTATACTTCTATATATGCAGCCCAGAATCACATTAGTCTTTTTAGCTGCCATATCCAAGCATTTTCTAAGCATTACGACCTTTTCCAGTCAGTAACATCATCTCATGATGTGTCTGAAGTACAACAGCCTCGGATTACAGTCAGCCCTCCACATTTGCAGGTTTCACTTTTGCGGAGTTGATTATGCACAGATTATTTGCTATCACCTCTGCTGCCTCCCTAGGCCATTTTTAACAGGGACTGCAAGCCTTGTGAGACTGAGGCCATTTCCGCACTACACTCTTATAGCATGATTATTCCACTTTCAACATCCTGTGGAATCCTGGGGTTTGCAGTTTTGGGAGGGGCCAGCTGGCCTCTCCCAAAACTGCAAACCCCAGGATTCCACAGGATGTTGAAAGTGGAATAATAGCACTATAAGAGTGTAGTGCGGAAATGGCCTGAGAAACTGCAAACGAGGCTTGTAAGTCCCTCTTAAAAATGGTGTGGGGCAGCCGTGGAGGTGGCAGTCAGCCCCACTAGCCACCCACTTCTGCCTTGTGAAGGAACCCTGATGCCTCAAAGGAATCCATGGTTGGTTGAATATGGTGGTCATACTTTTTTGGTGTGTGTTAAATATGGTTTGGGAGAGCCTAGAGTTATTCAGTTTTTTTTTCACTTTCACGGGGGTCTTGTGCCCTAACCCCAGTGAATGTGGAGAGATGACTGTAGTCACTTTGGCTTCTAGTGAAAGTTCAGGATTAATTTCCTCTTGTTGTGGTTGTGTGCCTTCCAAGTCATTTCAGACTTATGGTGCCCCAAGGTGAAACTATCAAGGGTTTTTCTGAGGCTGAGAGTATGTGATGCACCCAAAGTCTCTCCTGGTTGTTTTCCATGGCCAAGTGGAGAACTGAATTCTGGTCTCTACAGTCTTAGTCCAATGCTAAAACCACTATACCACACTGGCTCTCATATAGGGAGATAACAGTTTTTCAAATAGTCTGCTGGTTCTTTGAATTCTGTCCGAAAATGGATCATCAGCCAGTGGAGTTGTTTCAGCAAGAGGATTATGGGCTTCCTGTAACCTGCCCCAGTTAGTAACCTGCTAGTAGACTTTTGTTCCTCATGTTACCTGGTGCGTTTTCTCATGGTTGTGTGCCTTCCAGTCCTTTCTGACTTATGGCAACCCTAAGACACACCTATCATGTGGATTTCTGAGGCTGAGTGTGTGTGGCCTGCCCAAGGTCTTGTTCAGTGGGTTTCCATGGCTGAGTGAAGAATCAAACTCTGGTCTCCAGAGTCATAGTCTGGTGCCTTAAACCACTGCACCATGCTAGCTCTCTTAATTTGCTCTAGCATCCATTGATTTTCCTTTTTGGAGCCTGAGATACCTGTAGAACTCTTCTCCGGCGCATTTCCAATGAGTTGATTTTCTTCCTTTCCCCTTTCTTCACTGTCCAGCTTTCATTTCCGTACATAAATCAGAACGCTACAACTTGGATGGTTCTCACTTTGGTATTTAGTGATATATCATAAGCATTAAAAGCTGGTTGATTGCTGGACAAGTTTGTCAGAGATTAAAAATTAGAGGGGAATGGAATGGAATATTTTGGAAAAAGGCACTGCTGACTGAAACTCTAAAGAGGTTCTAAGACTGGAAGGTTCTAGAGAGGTTCCAATCTGCAACGGCGCTTTGGTTGCAGGTTTCACTTATTTCCTCTGTGTTCAAAATTGAGGTTGCGTCCATTGTTATCTGTGTAGCCCCAATGGCATGACCTGCAACAAACTGACTTTTTGCTTGGCAAATTAACGTGCTGTGCTTGGATTGCTGATGATGTCCTTTTTCTTCTTTCCCGGTCCAGAATATCCGGTGTGATTCTCCTACTATACACCCCAGACCAGAGGCGGAGGCATAATGGCAGAGAAGCGTCACCTGGAGTCTGTGGGCACCGTGACCTACAGCAAACTCCCTCGCCTGGAAGCAGAAGCCGGCCAGCTCCATGCCGCCGATTTGTGCAAGTCAGGTGTTCTGTCTGGCTACCCCTCAGAAAACCATTATGGCTACAAAGGGTCTTACTATGCTTACCCTCTGCGCTATCACGAAGGGACCAAATCGTTGACTCACTGGACTCCTGCTGAGGCCTTCCCCCACTGCACAGGCAATGGGGCAGGTCAGCAGCTGCAGACGGAGAAAGCTCTTTGTATGTTGTACAAGCAAGAGGCAGAAAGCTTCGGGGCACGGGGCCAAACCCTTGGGCATGAGAAGGGCGGCGAGTGCCTCTCCCGAGATGCATTTAGTGCTCAGGAGAGATGGGCCGGCTACATGGGCTACCCAGGCTACGTTCCGCAGGGCTGGATCCATGGCTACGTGGCACAGCATTCTCCCCGAGCGCCAACAGGTTGCCCTCCCTTGGCAGTGCCCAAACCCGTTTATCGGCACCACATTTACAGTGCCGAGTCTGGCTACGGCCTCAAAAGCTCCTTAGATTTGGGAGTGCTGTCGGAAAGCACTCTGAAGCCACCCCTGGGCACTGAATGGGCTCTGCCTCCGTTGGGACCCTTGAACTGCACAGAGAACCCGAATTATGGCACTGCTGTGCCCAAGAAAGCAGCCGTGGCTGAAACCAATTTCCTGCCATTACCTCCAGGGCCCAAAGATGCTGCCACAAGCCCGGCTGGATTTTCACCTTATCACAAGTCCTTTGAAAAATGCCAGCGGGGGCAGAGTGCTTCCTTTGTGGAAGGAAGCTACCCCAACACGTGCAGCAGTCAGAAAACGGTCTCTGAGACACATGGCAGCAGTCTCAGCAAACAGACGTGGTCTCAGCTACCTCCTCCTGCCAGCTCACTGGCACATCCCCCACCCTTGGTGTATCAAGATAGGTCGTCTGCATGCTATCCGCTAACCTCTTACCCACTAACCTCCCAGGAGCAGATGCTTCTGTATCATCCGGGCTACACGCAGGCAGAGAAGCCGGATTCTTTGCTTGCATTGCCGACCTGCAAAGGCTTTGGCTCACCGGGGAGCGAGGAGCCCCCAATTCTTCCGGGATCTTATTTTCCTCCCATGCCTAGGAATTACCATCCTGGCTACCTGGAGAGCTACCCATACAAGCCGGTTGGCCCTCCTCCGGTGACTCCTCTTGGCTTCCCGTCTTCAAGGGAACAAGAGCACCAACAACGCTCAACTGCCAAACTGGATGGATCACAGAAAGCCCCAACTGCCCCATGCACCCAGCCCAAAAAGACTTCCTCCTGTGGTTCTTTGTCCCCAAGAGACTGGTGTAAAGACAGGCAGGTTACGGAGCAAGCCAACAAGAACTTTCCAAGTCAACAGACAGCTCCACAGTCCAGGGCTTTCCAACCACTTCATTCATTGGACCGGTCACCTGGCTTCTTTGGTTGCTTTGCGCAAATGACCAGCTGCAGAGAGACCCTTTGCCCTTCAGAGAAGGCCAAAGCTAGGGAAAAGGAACCCTTCCACATGCCCAAATGGTCCTCTTTTACTTCTGATGCCAAGAAGGGAAACGTTGACAATCACAAAACGGAATCGGAAGCTTGTGTGATTATCCCTGACAGTCCGGTCACACCTCGCAATGCCTGCTCTCAACCAGATCAGCAGGCTCCAGATGTTACAGAAGGCTCGAATCTCTGTCTCCAGAATGGACCGCAATCACCTGAGGCAAGAGCGAGGGGTCTTATTAAGAGATCTGAGATGCCCCCACCTCCACCCTCCCCTCCTATGCCAGTGATCAACAATGTCTTTAGCTTAGCACCTTACCGAGATTACCTAGAAGGTTCTTTGGACCGGGTGGGGATTCCGCTTTCTCAAAACCACCAATCGGAAGAGACCTCTCCAAAGAACATGGGAAAAAGTGTGGACAGATCCCATTCGGCGCAGCCAGATTGTCTCAGGTCATCAGAAATGTCCAGGGAGAAAGATGTAGCTGGCGATGCAGTGGCAAAAGTTAGCAAAACGGAACTGAATAGCAATTGCACAGGGATCAAGAGAAAGAGTGGAGAATGTGCTGAGAGCTGGGACGGCTTCACAGCCAAGCTCTTGCCTCCAAAGAGGTCTTTGTCTAGCCAGCGAGCTGCAAAGAATTGTGTTGATGACCAGGCTGGGGAAACTGAGTGTGAAGGCGGTGCACTAGACCTCAGCTGTAAAATGGAGGCCTTGGTGGACATCCCAAGTCTTCAGAGGGAAAGTTCCAAAAGCAACGGAGTGGAAGTGAGAGAGCAGCTGTCTGATGGACAAGAGGTCTTACCAGAGACTAAGAGGCAGGCTCTAGAGGTGCCTGTGCAAAGCAGCTCTGAAAGAAGGTGCAATTTTCAGAGTTCCCAAGCATTCCTGTTCAAAAAATTCAAGATCCGGAAATCACAGGCAACGGAGGCAGGCTCTGTGGTGCAGGAAAATCCTTCCCTGCCACTGTCTCTGAGTTCGCAGATTGCTGCGTTGTCTAGTGACTTCCCTCTGCAGCAAGGCACTGAACAAGTGGCGACTGAGCAGAACAGACTGACAGTTCCACAAAGCCCCTGCCAAGAGGCGACTCAGCCAAATAGCCCAAGGGCGCTACAAAACCCCTGCCAAGGGGTGACTCAGCAAAACAACTCGCTAGCTCAGCAAAGCCCCCACCAAGACATGACTCAGCAGACCAGCCGGCCCGTTCAGCAAAACAGCCTCCAAGCAGCAACTCCGCCTGAAATGCAGCTTTTGCAACCAAAGTGTATTAACATTAAACCACCAGACACTTCAAAAGCTTTGCTTCCTAGTGCACCAAGTGGTTCTCCTGTGCTGGGGAAAGCCAAAATTTTACTTCCTACCAGCAATGAACCTCCTGTACAGCAGAGGTTGCCTGGGCAATATTTCACAGACTTGCACACCTCCGTCTGTACCATCATCTCCTGTTCGGTGTCTGCGTCCTCACCAGAGCAACTCAAAGAGTGGCTGGAAAAGGCTGAGTGCGACAGAGTGCCAAAAGAGAAGGCTATTGCCAAGCACAGGAACGATGTGAAGGCTTCCGGTGTTCCAAAACCGTCCAAGGGCAAGCAGGTTTGGCTGGCCTTCAGGGACGTGGTGACCCTCTTTCGGAAGCTTCTTTCTCAGCTGGACACCTTCTTGCTCACCCAGAAGTGCCCCTTCCCCCACGTGGTCCGAGCGGGCACCATCTTCATCCCCATCCACGTGGTGAAGGAGAAACTCTTCCCCAACCTCTCCGGCACCTCCGTGGACCACGTGCTGCAGGACCACAAGGTGGAGCTGCGTCCCACCACCCTTTCCGAAGAGAAGCTGCTGAGGGACTTGGAGCTGAAGAGCTGCACCTCCCGGATGTTGAAGCTCTTGGCCTTGAAGCAACTGCCCGACATTTACCCAGACCTCCTGACGCTTCATTGGCAAGACTGTGTCAAGCAACAGCTGGGTAAGTGCAGGTAATGATTGTAACAGTAATAGGAATCATAGAGTTGGTGGAAACCCCAAGGGCCATCCAGTCCAACCCCCTGCCATACAGGAATATACAATCAAAACAGTCCCGACAGATGGCCATCTAGCCTCTGCTAAAAAATCTCCAAAGAAGGAAACTCTACCATACTCCCAGGCAGCGTATTCCACTCTCAAACAGCTCTTACCATCAGGAAGTTCCTCTTAATGTTTAAACGAAATCTCTTTTCCTGTAGTTTGAATCCATTGCTCCACATCCTAGTCTCTGGAGCAGCAGAAAGCTTACCCCATTTTCCCTATGACATCTTTTCAGCTATTTAAACATGGCTATCGTACCACCTCTGAACCTTCTCTTCTCCAAGCTAGACATGCCAGCTGGCCCTTCCCTAAACTGCAAACCCCAGGATTCCATAGGATGCTGAAAGTGGAATAATAGCGCTATAACGGTCTAGTACAGAAATGGCCAGTGTTGCCAGTTGACAGTGAACTCTGAATCACATCGCTTCCTCAGCAGCATAAGAAATATTGCTACAGAGAATAACAGAGCACTGGGAACTGATGCTGGGAAATGTCAGCATTATTTTAAGTAGGACAAAGGGCTGAGAATAGGAACAACCTTTAAAGCTGACTAGAATTCAAAATACTTAAGCAAATGCAGAGAGAGAGATGGGGGAGAGAATTCCTTTAGCTTGGATATTTAAAGAGGCAATACCCTCCATGAATTGAACTGTCCAGGGTGCTGAATCTCTAGCAGCCCTGCAGAGTAGACCAGGGAAGAGCTGGGAAGGCACTATTCAGAATTCTGAAACCTTTTTCCACTTCTACAGGCATAACCTCAGTTAAGGAAGCACAGTGTGCCCTCCATATATCCATTTCAGGAACCCCTGCGTAAAACAAAAATGCAAAGCGTCATGTCCCACTATAGTCAATGGAGATGACGTGTGTGCACCACTCCATTTATTGATTATAATGGGATGCAACACTTCATGTGATCTCTCCATCAGGCATGTGGAGATTGCAGTAAGGGAGGGTTCACTGTAAATATCTTCCTGGGCTTCACTTCTGTAACAGAAAATTCAGTATCGGAGGCAGAACTAACATGAAAAGAATAGGGATAGGGTTTTTTTTTTAAATTTCCATTTTGGTGGAGAAATTTATACAAGCTTCCCCTGCTTATCTGACAGGTTAGGGACTAGGGTGTTGTCAGAAAACAGAACTGGTTGAAAAGCAGAACCCAGATACTGTAGGGAGCATGAAGGACTTATGGAGGCTCACACGGGACCAATGGTGCGTGCGCTGCTTGCAAAATCTGTCAGCTGGATTAGTGTCTGCCCCCATCTCACTTTGCAAGCAGCGTGTGCATGCAGGAGTTCCAAGCGAGCCTCTACAGGCAAGAAGAACTGACGAAAGAGCGAAACCTCCATCGAATTAATGGAACTTGTCCTTAATTTGAAAGCGTCAGAAGAGCAAACCATCAGATAATGGGGTGTCAAAAGGTGGGAACTCCCTATAGATCTATACTTTTTTAAACACACACACACACACACACACACACACACGGACGGAGAGCCTGGTAAAATCTCCCCTTTCCTCTCCATTTTGATATTCATGCATGCTTAGCAAAAGATTCTGGAGGCAGCTGCTGTTTACCATGCCTTTTGTAGGTAAGCACACAGTGATATAGTAAGAAAAGCTTGAGTAGCATCCTGCTCTTTCCCAGTTTAAGCTTTATTGCATGGTTTACTAGTATATACACACTGCTGCAACCAGACACAAAGTTTTCATTTCTCCAGCCCTCCCTCATCATCCTCCGAATGCTGATACTGCTAAAAAAAACTAGCTAGACAGAGGATGAGGAGAGGTGGGGCTGGCAGGCATAAAAGGACTTGGTGAAAAGGAGCTTCTTTGTCAAGGCTTTTTAAACTGAAGTACACCTGTATTTATATCCCAACTTTCTCCCAGTGTGGGTCTCAAAGCAACTTATGAAAATGCTAAAATAGAAAAAAGCTTTTAAAAGCCTGATACTTTTAATGGCAAAACACAAATACACTGTAGTATTAACTATACCATTAGAAAGAACCAGTGTAGTGCAGCAGTTTGAGTGTCAGACTAAGACTCTGGGAGACCAGGGTTAGAATCGTCACTCAGGAATTGTGACCTTGGGCAAGTCACACTCTCCCAGCCTCAGAGGAAGGCAAAGGCAATCACCCCTCCATGAGCCAATCTTGCCAAGAAAATCCTGTGTTAGGTTTGTTCTTGGGTTGCCATAAGTTGCAAATGACTTCAAGGCACAGAACAACAAGTATTACAACTAATTAGATTTTTAAAGGTGTAATAACATTTAAAGACATAACAATACAGTTAACCACACACAGCAACACAGCCATCCCTATAAAGATGACTGCCTGCAGCTAATTAAAATGCTTGTTTCAGTAGACAAGCTGTTTGCCTGCTGGCATAGCCTGGCTTCCCATGGAAGGGAATTTGCAGACAAGGGAGCAGTTTTGGCACATGTGTGCGCACCCCGCTGCCGCGTCCCAGTTGCTGCCATTGGTGTTGGTGTCCAGCATCAGGCCTTTGCAGACCCCAGGTTAAGAACCACTGTTTTAGACTGCAACTCTCACCCTCCCTGAATATTACATATGCTAGCTATGGCCAACTGGAGTTGCAGTCCAATAACATGCAGAGGTAGCAGACTGGAAATAGCAAAGCTCAGTGGCCCTGAAACAGTATTGTTAGGGTGGATAAACAAACCACACCCTCACCATATCCCCAGGAAGGACACAGAGCTAACTTGAACCCCCAAACACAGAGTAGGAAGGTAGAAAAGAGAAGGTAAGAAAGACAGACCCACATACAGGTTTCTTTGGCCAAAGGATCCCTCTAGCAATCACCAATGGTGATGACCCTGGAAGGATAATTTATCCTTTCAGGCTTTCCTTCTTATACCATTTTTTACGGTTATATTAAAGAATGCTTACAGAAAGGAAAAGATTCATGCATCAGCATTAGCAGAGTCACAGCTTGTACACGTGTTACATTCTACATGACCCTTAACTTCTCCAGTTTACGTGACCCTGTGACATCCCAGGTCATTCTCAAAGATATTGTCAATGTTTCAAGAGTCCTTCGCTTGCACAGACTGATTATAAACAGGAGCAGTGCAGGATGAACAATTCTAAAGCAAGGTTGTTTGATAAGCTGCGAGTGTCTAAAATGCCAGTTAATATCACAGTTAATTGTTAACACACATCAATTTTATAGCAAATTACAGAGCCCCACATTTCAAGCCTGCCAGTATGAGACAACTTCCTACGTTCTTACTGAACATGCTCATTTTTCTTCTCAGGATGGGGGCTTGTATTCCCTTCCCTTCCCTTAGCTCTGATCTACCCCCACCAGCCCTCCAGACTAACTTTCTATGACCGACACTTCCACTGTCATTTTGGATGATTATAAATAACTTTATTTTTTCCAGGTCCAAGTTCACAGGCCGACGTGCACACTTCCAAGTAGGTATCTGCTCTTTGTGTGGGTGCATCTACTCATTTGGGAGAATCTGTGTGTGTGAGAGAGAGGGCAGGAGAGCCCTATGTTTTTTGACACAGCGCTTAGGTCAAAGAGGTGGAGAAGGAGGGTGCTAAAAGGGAACAACCAATTTCAGCGTCACTTTGCTAGATCTTGCTAAGGGGGTAAGAACTGGTGGGCTTTCATATGGAAGGCATACAGATGAGCCACTAGCATCATCAGTGCAAAGTTAGCAGATGCTGAGAAAGACATTTCTGTGTCCAAATACCCAAAGAGCAGCTGTTGATTAGAGTAAATCGGGGCAATGAATCTCATGAACCCTGGGGCCACCTCTGCATGCTCTCCAATTGTCCCCATTTGGCAGGGCCGGTCCAGATTCATCCTGTATCATCACACTTTTCAGCTGCTTTTAAAATGCCTACGTTTCTCTCCCTCCTCCATTTCCCCCTTTTAGCCACAGGCTACTTCAGTTGCTGCCTACTGAGTTCAAAATGCAAAAGTAGTTTGCAGCCAGTGAACTCAACCAGGGGAAAGAGAGAGGAGAAGGGGCAGAATCTTGCCCTCCCCAGTAGCCTCTGGCAAAAGCAAACTGCTGCAGCCAATCCTAGCAAATCTGTTCTTCCTTATTAATAACTTTTGCCATTTTGACCACACTCTGATGTATTTTGGCCCTGTATGTTTGGGTTTGCATCTTTGAAATGTTTACAGGTATACATTTGGCTCACTTGGGGTGCCAGTTTTGTCCTCCAGGGTTCCTCAGAATCCTGCATCCCCTTTCCGATGACAACATTATTTGATGGTTTCCTGGTATTTATATGATTTGTGTTCCTCTTTGTCCAAGATTGAAGTGACTCTCCAGATCCCTAAGCTACTGGCAGGAAGAGTTTTAAGTCAAAATACTCCTGTCCTTTTGGCTCTGCTCCTTTTGCTTTTGGTGCTACCCACTTCAGGAAAATGCCCCCCTGAACATCGCTCAGAAATTGAATGGGCTCTGAAGTGAGGATGGCTCATGGCTACTTGATCTGCTCTACTTTGGTATAAAGGGCCTTTAAAGCCAGAAATGAGATGGCAGGGTTGCTATAACCTCTGCATATACTCACCTAGTACTGTATAGATATCGTGCCCTGTACCCATAGATTTCAGGGCAGTTGACAATGAAACAAATGTGAAACAAGGAATGACAATAATTTTTTTCAAAACTAAAAATCTACTAAGGAATTTATCAGTTAAAAATCAGACAACTTCAAACAGTTCAAAATAATGCACCCATCGCACATCTGCAGTCTAGATCAAAATTAGGCCTGAAGGCTTTAATAAAAAGCCAGGTTTGGACTTGGCGCTGAAATGATACCAACTCTGATGTTGTCCAAGCCTCCAGAATATCCAATCGGCAATCCATCACAATCAGACCAAGGCTCATTTTTGCTGAACATTTTCTGACATGAAAACAAGCTCTAGGCAATCAACCCAACAATCAGCCACTGGGATTCAGAGTGTCTTTGAAACCATCTTTGCAGCAATTAGATCTGGTAGGTTGTTGCAAATGCGATGGGATGGTAGAACCCATTGTATAGTCTTGAGCCCTGGTGGCACGGTGGTTAAATGCTTGTACTGCAGCCACAACATTGTGAGTTCAATCCTGCAGGGCTCCAGGTTGACTCAGCCTTCCATCCTTCTGTAAGTCGGTGAAATAAGTACCCAGCTTGTTGGGGGCAATTAGCTAAACGCATTGTAAACCACTTAGGGAGTGCTTTGCACTGATAAGCAGTATAAAAATGTAACTGCTGTTGCTATAACTGCTATAGTCTTGTGAGGAAAGAGTATGGGTCTGAGGATTAAAGAAATGGAAAGTGCTAATATGCTTGGATTTTTTTCTTTTTGAATTCTTCCACTTCACTAGGTGATGCTACTAGGGAGACCCAAAATGGCAACAGCAGAACTACAGCAGCAGATGGCCCGAAGTTAACGGATGCAGCCAGGTGTTTACAGGGTACAACAACCAAATCTCAGGGCCGGAACTTGAGAAGGAAGTGGAAGCAAGAGAGAAAATGTGGATCCGTGCCTTGGAGAAGGGCTACACGCCTTCCTTCCAAGGCCAGCCAGCTGGTAGATGGCAAAACACCTCAGGAACCTTCCTTGCCTTCTGTCCAAAGTGACGCTGCATTAAAGTGGGCAAGAGAAGGACACTGTCTTAGGAGGACATTGCTACTTCTGTGACTAAGGCCAAATGCCTCCCGCTTTACTCTGGTGCTAAGAGGCAGTTCTGATCAGACCATAAACTGCCCAGCACTCTTCAGGTTCAGTTGAGCAGCAAGATTGCCAGAAAAACAACCAATACCTCAAAGGTCCTTCACGTCCGGAAATCGGTGGTCCACGTCAAATTCCAGAGCGTCCTTCAGAATATACGAGGGCCTTCCGTCCTCGATGCTACAGAGAAGAAAGGGAGAAAGCCACTAGCGCTGCTCCCGAATGGTTTTGCAAGACAGAGATGAGGTTCATGGGGGCCTCTGCTTTGCCCTCGCCAAATCCAGAAAGGATAGGCAAGTAAATCAGGCATTTGTATGAAGAGAAGGACAAGATGGAAGTGTGGTATCAGAGAGTGGTGCTGCAAGTTCATAAGCACCACAGAGAACCTGTGAAGATGGTTTATAAGGTGAAATATGACAGCGAGCTGGAGGGGCAACATTACCTCGAGATCCTGCAGGACTATAAGAAAGGCTGGCTGGAGTGGAATGAGAGTGTGTGTGTGTGTGTGTGTGTGTGTGTGTTTACATGTGGCAGAAAGTCACCTACCTGAATTACCTTGCTGACATAGTGGATTGCTGTTGAAAAAAAAGTAACAGGAGATCTAGTGCCTGCCTCCATTTTGACAGGAGCCTCCTTCTTTGGACAATTTCATCTACTTGAACCAGTCACATTCTTATCAAGAGCAGATGATGTGGTGAACACATTCCCTCCTTAAAATAATTAAATAAATAAATCCTTGCATGTGGAAAGCTAGCATGTTGAGGAGAAACATCTAGCTTAGCTTTTTGCTGCCTGATGAGCGAGTTTTCTGTGTGCAGGGAGATCACATATATGTGTGTGTGCGCGCACACACACTGGAATTGGTATAGTGCATAAATTGCCTTGCCAACTCACACCTACTTTCTGCAAAGTTTTTTTTTAAAAAAACTTGCCTCATTTTCTGTTCCTTGAGACAAAAAATATCTGTGTTTAATATCCATCAGGACACCTTTGTTCTTCTTTTTCCTTAAAGGGCAATAACTTTCCCTACCTATGTGTTTTGTTATATAAAAAAATAAGTTTGAAGGACTGTGTCATCTCCAAAAGGTTGGTGGCAGCATAGCTTTGTTGCATAAATGGCTGAATTTTTTGTGGCTTAAACTACCACATTTTAGAAATGTGACATGTTTACCTTTATAAGGAGTTGCTGCTGCCTTTAGAATTTTGAAAGGCATTTAATTTGGTACATTCCTTGTGCAACATTTTTAATAAGTAGCTGCAAGTGGTATCCTTAATGTCTTTTAGAGACTTTGTACTTGTATAATGTCTTAAATGAAATTTGAAATGCAGATATAGGTGAGTAAAACTCTGTCAAACACGCAAATGATGTTGGTATTTGGAAATCTCCAAGGATACATAAGAAAGCTGCTTCTAGCCTTTTATTTACAAGTACTGTTCTGACAAATAACATGGGAAATGGAGAGAGGTTTCCCTGGAAATTGCTTGAAATGCAAGATTATATCAAATTCTAAAGTGCCAATGTAAGTTAAGGACTTACAATGGGAGATAGCCAGAGCCTGGACAAAAAGTGGTTTTAGTTGGACTACAACTGCCAGAATCCCCCAATGGGTTTTCCCCAAGGCTTCTGGGAGATGTAGTCCAAAACAGTTAATTTTCCCAGTCTTTGGAGATAGTTTTATAATAACGTTGTACACTGAAATGGGTAGAAAAGAAGACGAGACAAACTTTCCAACAGAGCATGCTTTCATCGGGCTTTTGGCAGAAGTTAGGTACGCGAGAGGAGTGGGAACAACATGTTAATATGGGAAGCTGGTAACAAAAGAAGTGTTTTATTTGTTAATGTTGTGTAAAATCATCGTCAGTGGAGGCATCATGAGGCCTCTTTTGCTCAGGCAGTGCAATCCGGAGGCAGCTCTGCTGAACTTTTTGACCTGTTTATTCTTCTTATTTTTCCACACACAGTGGAAAGAGGGGATGCTAGAGTTCAGACTTCTCCCTCTCCTTTGCTGGACAAAATCAAGAAATAAATCTTTATTTTTTTTTAAGTAAAGATAATAATGGGTGGCTCTTTGGTAACAAGTGTTCGATACTGTACATTTTGTATAAAGTTCTGACGGAAACGTATTTGCCTTTTTATTTAAAAACTTTTTTTTTTTGGTAAGGATACAATTTCTAAGAGGTGTTTCACTAAGATTAAAATGTCTGTTTTGGAAGCGATGTGCTGCTGTTGTCTTTTGATGCTCTTTTTGTCTTCGTTCCTCGTTGCCTTTACTACAAGGTTGCCGTATCCCTGGCTTCTAGCCAGATTCTGTGCATGACACTCAGTTCTCGTTTGGACTGACAGCTATCCAGAATTCTAAGCTTTTGTTAAAAGCAATGAAATATCTCTTGTAAAAGCTGAGATATTGCACAAAAGGCATAGGCACTCTTCTGCCAAATTGTTTGGCAAGAAACAACTCCCCTTCTGGTATGGAGGAACAGAGAGAGGTGGCAGAATGGAAAATGCAAAGTTGGGGAAGATAAGATGAGGCGAAGGAGGGAGAGCAGACGGTGTCAGCAAAGGAGTGCTAGACGCAAAGGAAGGGCGCACTGTAAGGGCAGGAGATCTTCTGGGTTTGCATACCTAGAATGCAAGTTAGAGTAATTTGTGCTTAGTGATTTGCACTATATGTAAATTAGACACCCAAATTGGAGAAAACAGAATATGGCAACCCTAATCTAATACAGCGCACTCTCTGTATATGCAGGGTTTCCGTTCCAGGAACAGAAAAAAAAAGAAAAGAATGCTCATATCCCATAATACTAAATGGTGGTGACGTGCACATGGATGCTTGAGCATGTGCATGTCACCATTTTAGGTACAGGATGTGCCACAGTTGCTCAGACTGGCACATCCAGAGACCGCAGGTAAGGAGGGACTAGCATAGTAAGCTTTGGTAGCCGACTGCATCTCAGTATGGAGACATAATGTAATCACCCAAAAGAAGGCTCTTCAAGCCACCTGTCGACTTATGGTGACTCCATGAATTTCATAGGCAAGAAATACTCAAGAGATGGTTTTGACAGTTCTTTTCTCTGAAATATAGCCTACAACCCCTGGTATTCAGTGGTGGTCTCCCATCCAAATACTAACCAGAGCTGACCATGCTTACTTCCAAGATCAGATAGGATCTGGTGCCTTTACTTCACTGTTTCTGTCGATGGGTATCTTTTTAAAATTTACTTGAAATATTTATATGCCATTGATACAGAAATATTTCAAAGCAGCGTACATCAACAAGCCATAAAATATATAGAACGCACAAACATACAAGGGACAAATTAACACACATTCTTGATGTGGTCCAAGAAACAGGTGACATATTGGACTAAACAAGGGAGTGTTCCAGAAATACATTGTTTAATTTTATTTATATCCCACCTCTCCCCAGCATGGGGTCCAAGGCAGAGTGCGTATGCTTTTAACATGCGCTGAATACTAAGATAGCCACAGTATGTCAGATTTTAAGGAAATGTGCATTCAACATTTCTATGTTGTAGTTTTCACCTTTTAAAATTAAAGCATACAGGGACTGCGCAAGGGAGAATCAAGATTGCTGAAGTGTGGTTTTGCCGTGTTTTAGTCCAAAATAATTGGGAAAGAGGCGAAGGGGACAACTCGGTGGTTTGCAAAAAAAGGACCACATGGGCCTTGAAGGCTGTTTATAATTTACCCTACATACAAAGAAGTCTGAAAACAAAAAAGAGTTTTATTAATGAAGAGCACACAAGGTGGGAGAGGTTGCCCTAGCTTCTTTTGCCTCAATCTACTGAGAAGGGCAAGATTCTACTCTCTCTTCTTTGCTAGTTGCATGCGTTGCAAGCTACTTTTGCATGAACTCAGCAATTGAAGGAAACCAAGAACAAAGCAGGGAAATGGGAGAAACTGGGACATTTTAAAAGCAGCTAAAAAAATTGGATGACAAGGGATTAATCACAGTTGGAAGATATGCTATTGAAGGACACAAGAAAATAAAAAGTAGTAGAGAGTTGGGGTGAGAAGATGAAGGAATGGGTTTGTACAGTTCTTACCAGATTATTGTAATCCTAGAAAGAAATATTAAAACAAACAGAGTTGTCTTATTTGGTCTGCCAGGAGCCCTACAAATAGCTGCCTACAGGGAAATATGTAGATTATAGATTATACAGAACTTTCTCCAGAAGCTGTGATCAAACTGAATCTATTGTGGGTTTTTCGAGCTTGGAGGCCGTGTTCTATTAGTATTTTCTCCTGACATTTCACCTGCATTTGTGGCTGGCATCTTCAGAAGATCTGGTGGCATGGAAGTGAGACAGAGTATGTATACTTGTGTAGTCCCTGGGTGGGAGGAAGCAAGCGGCCTCAAAGCCTGAAAAACCCACAACGAACTATGGATTCCGGCCGTGAAAGCCTTCGACTTTACATTGAATCTATTGTACTTTGGACACATCATGACACAACATGACTGCCTGGAGAAGGCAATCCTGCTGAGACAAGTAGAAGGCGGCAGGAAAAGAGGACGACTGCATTTTCGATGGATTGACTCAATCAAGGAAGCCACAGCCCTGGGTTTGCAAGACCTGGAAAAGGTTGTTAATAACGGTCTTGTGGAAGTCCCCCATTCATCCATAAATCAAAGTCAGCTTGATTGCAGTTAACAATCATGATTTGCTTAGTCCAAAGACCATTGCAGGAATTATTAATTGCTTAGTCCAAAGACCATTGCAAATTAAGTACAAAACAGTCAAACTTTCACATTTATAATTACAAAATCACAATTAAAATCAACTGTATAACATTAAACTTAAAATGAATCACTTGTATTATAAAACATTATTGTAACCAAGGAAAGCGATTAACCTTTCACAGGAGAAGAACATTTTAAACTTGCCTGTCTTTAGGATTCTAGAACAATTAAGCCTGAAATGGACTCCAGAAACTTTTCTCTGCATCTGACAGCTTCCGCTGCCAATGTAGCAACACTCCAAATCCCATCTTGATATGCGAAGTCTCTCTCTTTTCCCTGAGTGTATGTTGTGGCTGATGGGGACTGTAATGAATAGTATCTGGAGGCTGCCCCACTGAGGATGGTATAGGTGGGCAGTTGGTGGCCTTTCAGATGTTGTTGAACTGCAACCCACAATGTTTTTCAACATTGGCTGTGTTGGCTGAGACAGATGGGAGTTGCAGTCCAACATCATATGGAGCACTGCAACTTGGCCATGTTTATTTCCCCATTAGATTAAAAAGACCAGCACAGCTCTCTATACCACAAGTATTGCAAAAAGGGCTGCTGCCGTGCCCTCATATAGCTCTCCAGATATTACTGAGCTGCAAGTCTCAGCAGTCCGAGCCAGCATAGCCAATGGTGAGGAATGCTGGGAGTTGTAGTCCAACATCTGGAGGGTCTCAGGGTCTGCAGCAGCCCTAGACCTTAGAAAAGTTACCTTTGGGAATTATGACTTAGAACCTCTTCCTCCCAAAGCTAGCAAGTGAGTTGTAGTCTCAGCTTTGGGAATTACAGTCCAAAATCCTGCTTTACAAGCAGAATTTCTTGCTCTTTCTCCACTTAACTGATATCCAGCCTTTGGAGGATGTCCAAGGCACCCAAAAACCAGTTCACATCTTTGGCGATTCATAATTATTTCCACAAAAAGCAGCCTGCTGCTGTTTCTGTTTGGATCCCCATGCATCTTCCTCTCCTCTCACTGGGTAAGCCTTTCCCCACATAACTTCAGTGCTCTCTTCTTGGCTTTTTGCATTTGAACCTAGCCTGACCTGCAATCCAGTCTCTGGCAGCAATTAGCAGGTGATCAGCTTTGAGAGCTATGTTTCCCGCCCTGCAGAGCATGCTTTTCTCTTAAAGGCACAAGATTCTCCTCCCCCATTTGTTCTATCACCTTCCTCTGTTTTCCCCTTTTCTTTCGCTGGTTTGCCCAGTCCTGAGACCCCTCCACATGGCCCAGTTTATAGCACTATGATTTTGTGATAGCCAGCCTGGGGTACTGGTTTTGAGTGTTGGATTATGACTCGAGAGACCAGGCTTCAAATCCTCAATCAGCCATGGAAACCCACTGAGTGACTGTAGGTGAGTCACACTCTCTCAGCCCCAGAGGAAAGCAAAGGCAAGCCCCTCTATCTGGACAAATCTTGCCAAGAAAACCCTGTGATAGTGTAGCCTTAGGGTTGCCATAAGTTGGAAATGAGTTGAAGGCACACAGTATAAAGACTATGATTTCATTTCAACTGCCATGGCTGCATCCTATGGAATCCTGGGGTGCGTAGTTTATGAGGGCATTAGAGTTCATTAGCTGAGGCTGAGAGAGTGTGACTCACCCATGGTCACCCAGTGGGTTTCCACGGCCAAGCAGGGATTTGAACCTTGTTCTCCTGGCGTTCTAAGTCTAACCTCCAAGCCACTACACTATGAGGGCTCCCCCTCTGAAATATACCTCACCCTAAACTGCAAATCCCAAGATTCCATAGGAGGAAACTATGGTAATTAAAGTGGAATCATGGTGCTATAACTGTGTAGTGTGAAAGTGTTCCTGGTCCCACATGGCGAACTGTTTCAAGCCAGGATGTGTGTGTGCATATGCAAGAGACAGAAAGTGTGTGTGGTGGCTGCCTGATGTTGCTGATCTGAACATCTCCTCCTCCTCATCCCTTATGCTAGTTAGGGCTTAATGGGAGTTGCAGTCCAGCAACAACTAGAGGGTCCCCATTCCACACTCCAAGGTAAGAGCATTCATCTAGGGAGGCCTGGATTTAAGCTTGTTATCCTCCCAAGCTATAAATTTCATTAGTGCCTTGGAAGAATTCATTCTCCAACAACTTGTCCCACCTCACAGGGTTGTAGAGAGGCTTAAAGCATAAGGGTGAACCCTTGCCATTGCCTTAGCTCTTTGGAGAAAGAGTGAGGTGATGGATAATGGTGAGGTTGATAAAACAGCCCAGTTTGCCAACTGATCAATGAAAATAGGTCACGACTTTGTCCTCTGAATGCAAAATGTGAAGTCAGCCATGAAACCCCATACTACTCTTTTCTTTCTTTTCAAAAGACCAACTACAGGGACCCGCTTCGAGACGATTGCATGCCACGGTTGAACTCCACTGGGCCAAACAACTCACAACAAAGAGCACCTGGACTGGCACGAAGGCCAGCTGCTCAGAAAACCCAGAATGGACTACTCCCCTGTCTATTTTAATAGCCACCTACGCTGCGCAAAGGAAGCAAAGCAGCACTGGCCACGGCAGCGCGTGGTTTCCTCCTCGTTGCTGCAGCTAAAAGCAGAGGCGCCAGGCTTAGGGCGAAAGCTGGCAACCTGGATGCAAGAAAAAGACATTAAGGAATCTAGTGGCGCTTTTGAGATTAAAGAAATGGCTGGTATAAGTTTTCGTGGAGTCATGTTATACAGACACACGGTCCCCTGCCTTTTCTTTCGGTGTTCCGAGGAATAACTCCCGAGTCAGCCTCTCCAGACGACAGAGGGAGGCGAAAGAGAGCCTGCAGAGTCCTGGCCCCTCCCTTTGCAAAGCCTCTCTCGCTCCTGGTTTGGTGTGATGGGGACCTAAAAAAAAAAAATACTAACTGGCCAGGCTAGTTAAAAACAGGGTATTGGCCTTCGAAGGATCAGCAGGGGCTTTTCAGTCTCCGCCCCCGGAGGGAGAAAAGAAATAACAGGAGCGCGGAGGGGCCGCGCACAGCGAAGTGTGCCCGTTCGTTTGGTGTTGGGCCGCCTCCTTGCGGGTAAGAGTCTGTGAAATGGGTCGAGGGAGCAGGGCGCGCTCAGTGGAGGGTTTTCAGTGGGCGGATGCCAGTTCTTAATAGCGCAGTGCCTTGGCCTCAAGACAGAGGGATACCCCCTTTTTTTTGTGGGTTGTCTTGGAGGACCAGTAATAAACACCAGGATGGTTCTGCGTATTTGTGTGTACCTAAGCTAGGACTGAGGATGCCCAGGTGGAAATCGCAGCTCCCTTGGGTAAGCTTTTTCTTGGTCACCCTTCCTTAGTTAGCCCTAGCCTACCTCGCAGGGCTGTGGTATGGGGTAAGAGGCAAAACCTGGATAGGCTGCTTTGACCTTTTTTGGGGGGTGGGCAAGGTTGTAGCTACAGGGAGGGGGCAAAAGTGAGGGCATTGCCCTTCCAAATAAGCATTCTGCTCTCACCAATGACATTTTCCTTCAGTCCCCAGATTTCCAGCTTTGCAGTTTGAGACTTTGGGAATCATTCACACATTGAACTCTGATAATTTGCTGTATTTTCATGTCCTTGAGGGAACTCAGGGCCTTCCACACTACACTGTTATAGTGCTATCATTCCACTTTCAACATGCTGTGGAATCTTGGGGTTTGCAGTTTAGGGAGGGGCATTTAGAATTCTCAGCCAGAGAACTCTTTGGCCACAGTGAGCTAACAACCTCAGAATTCCACAGGATTTTGAAAGTGGAATAATAGCGTTATAACAGTGTAGTGCGGAAATGGCCTAGGTGGGGTTCCCGCTTCCTATGAAACGGAGGAGGAAGACATGAATGGCTCTGGAAAAAAGCCCCTGGCAACTCCTCTGTGAAGAATGGGAGTACTGGAGGAGTGGGAGGGCAGGGGTCATAATAGAGGAGTGTGTAAAGGAGGAGTTGTTATAAAAGTTGTTATAAAGTCAAGCAAGTTATTTCCAGGTCTTTGGACCTGGTGCCAAACTGGTTGTCTCTTTGGTATCAGTGGGGTTTGAGAGCCAGCATGTTGTGGTTTGAATGATGGCCTAGGACTCTGGGAGCTTGTGTGTGTGTGTATGTGTGCATCTTCAGGCTGCAACCCCATGACTCACTTTCATTGGGTTTTCTTAGGCAACCTGAATACTCAGAGGCGGTTTTGCTGGTTCCTTCCTCTGAAATATAGCCTACTGCAACTGGTATTCATTGGCAGTCTCCCATCCAAGTTCTAACCAGCGCTAACCCTGCTTAGCTTCCAAGATCAAATGGGATCTGGTGCCTTTAGACTACTTAGTTGTTGTTGTATGCTTTCAAGTTGTTTCCAACTTATGGCAACCCTAAAGTGAACATATGTTGGGGTTTTCTCGGGCTGAGAGTGTGTGTGACACACCCGAGGTCACCCAGTAGGTTTCCATGGCTGAACGAGGAGTTGAATCCTGGGCGATTTCCGCACTAGCCTGTTATAGCGAGATGATTCCACTTTCAACATCCTCTGGAATCCTGGGGTTTGCAGTTTTGGGAGGGGCCGGCTGGATGTCGAAAGTGGAATCATCGCACTATAACAGGCTAGTGTGGAAATCACCCCAGTCTCTAGTCTAGAGTCATAGCTCTAATGCTCAAACAACTACGCCATGCTGGCTCTTGGAGTATTTAGACCAAGATTCAAATCCTCACATGGCCATGGACATCTAGTTGGTAATCTGGGAGAAGTCATACTCTCTCGGGGTTCACTGTGCCTTTCTCACCCAGAATTCCTTTGGATGTTTGCTGTACCACTTGTAGTGTAACCACAGTACTGTAATTATGTACACTCCTTCCTCCACGTTTGCAGGTTTGACCTTTGCAAATTTGATTATTTGCAAGGCATGCCCATGCCTTCCCCTACAATTCTCCTCCTCCTCTCATTCCTTTGTGTTTCCCCAGACGCGGAGAAGGAAGGCAAATGCACCAAGGCAAAAGGCAAGGGAAAAGGGCAGGGGAAGGGCATGTATATGCCTTCTACCCTCTGGAGCTCTGCTTTCCTATTCCCATGCATTTTTCCCTGGCACACTGAGGCAAAATGCAAGGGAATGAGGGCGGGGGAGTCCTGGAAGGGGGCGAGAGGGGGAGCATCGGGGGGAGTTATATTTTTTCCGCTTTCACGATGGTTCTGTGTGTTGAACTGTAGTATGAAATTAATTCTGGAGAATCAATCCCAGATTGGTGCCCCAGATGGGCTGGATTCTGCCTTAGGTCAGAGATTCTCCATCTCTGGTCCAGGGGGAAAAGTGGGGAGGAGGAGTGGCCTTTGGTTCTCCAATTGTTGTCAAACGGTAGCTCCCATCATGCCTCACCATTAGCCATGCTGGCTGAGGCTGATGGGAACTGGAGTCTGAGACCATCTGAAAGGCCATAAGTTCCGCAAGCCTTGATCTGGGTGAAGTAGTATTCTCAGACTTAATGTTTCCTATTTAATGGATAACTTTTCTTCTGATGGGCAGTTGACCAACAGTGATGGATTCTTCTGTGGGAAGTCAATGGGCAGGAACACCAGCTTGTAAACTGGACAGTTACAGAGGCTCCCAAAAACCCAGGAGAGGGACTTTGCACCTTCCTGCAGGCTGTGTAACAATTTCGAAAAGATGGATATGGCAAATCATCTTAGCTGTCGTTTCTCTGGTTGCCAGAACCACTGCGTATAACGAAGGCCATTTGGCTGCATCTTACCAGACTCTACCTAGCACAAGGCCAAGTTCCCCAGCACCCTTGTCATTCCACAACTCCACAAAAAGGTGGAATATGACCAATGAAGACTTGAGTAATGGATCTACCAAAGGCCATCCCCCTTGGCATGCTACAGGCAGGTATCTGTATAGCGGAAATGCTGTCCACAGTAGAACTGATCTTCCCAAACAGGTAGGCTTTCTCAGTTACTACTATAGGCAGAACCAAACACCCTACCTAACTCCTACAAGGCCTGAGACCCTGGAAGCTCACCCCCAAGGTTCTACATCTCCTATTGGAACAACTCCTGGGATCGCTGATGCAGGGAGGAAAGGTAGTGGAGCATTAGTCCATGGCTCTCCAGCTTCTATGTCGCACAATTCTATCAAAATTTTATCTGGCTCTCTTCGTACACAGTCTTCTGATTCAAGCTCAAGGAAGACTCAGTCCAAGCAGGTGACTACATTTACCAGCCAGGAACTTGATATCACCGAACCTCTTGGTCATGTGCTTCCCACAAGTGCAACTCCTGTAACTCTGTTCCATTTTTCTGCTGGATCCTCAGGTAGTCACTCAGCTGAGATCTCTCCTCATCTTACTGTGCCTGCACCGAGAGACTTCACCAGCTCTACAACTAACAGAAGGTTTCCTGCTAATCGCCAAGCTGATCTGGATACTGGCTGGTTTCAGTCTGCACCTGCTCCCACAACTGTAGAGACTCGTGATACGTCTGCACTGTCAGCCTCAGCTGTTGGAAGCCAACTTGATGCAAAACGCTACACCTACACTGAGGTCCTTTTGAGTTCAGTCTCTCACTATGATGGAAGTAAGCTCTCTGTCCCAACTGGCCATGGTCTGTCATCTGCAGTTGCTTGGGTAAACTCTTCAAGGCAACCCTCCACAGCTGAGCCCATCACACAGTGGTCTCAAAGATCCAACACAACCTATGATTATCCTTTGATAAATGCAAATGTACCTGTGACATCTTATAATCCAAAACCAGAATATTCCAGTGATGTGGCTAATAGTAGCATTAACCAGTTGACCATAGAGATTCCTACACGCATTTCTCACTCATCTGAAGCTAGGATGCCCAAGTTGAGACCTTCTCTTGCCACTACCCATCTGGATCCTGATACAGTAGCTGTTGGCTTGCCTACAGAAGCTAACTTGTCTCTTAGACAACAGAGTTCTCAGTCCAAAGATGACCTCAGAAGTCAAGGTTTGACAACCCAGCCTCCACATCTTGGTGCTACAGGAGCATATGAGGTCTCCTCTATAGCAACTGAGGACACATTAAGCACTTCTCTGGCTGAAAGAACCAAGCTAGAACTGAAGAACATTACTTCTCATATTGAACTTCAGGTTGATCCTACACATGGTGCCATCTCAAAGGGTGTGAGTGGCACCATCAGCTTGGGCACAGACTTCATATATTGGCAGCCTTCAACTGCTGCAATGCTTGGCATGGTGCTTTCTGGAAGCACTGGAACTGAGTATATTGTTCCCCTTCTGCCGGGTGCTTCATTAGAAGCTGTGACTAACACTCCTAGTTCCTGGGAGCTGGCAAAGATGGGACAGAGTGCTACAACTGCTGTGACGCCACCTGTCTTCTCTTTGGAGCTCCCGCTTCCAACTATGGAGGCTGCACCTAAGCTGGGATTGACCTCTAGATTCATTTCTGTACAGCCCAAAGCTGAGCCAGCAGGTCAGCGCTACACCTTCCCTCAGAGGTGGAGTGAAGCAACACCATCTCCAAATTTGACCTCTTTTGCCACATCTAGGGTTGTGTGGACATCTGAGGAACCTTCTGGGTTGGCAGCCCCAGTGGTATCATTGCCTGCAAAGAAAGGTAGCAGCGGTGTTACACACATGCTTTCAGAAGGAACGAGTGCCCCACTTCCATCTCACCCTAACTTAGATACAGTAGAGGTTACGTTGCCACTTGGATCCACTTCTCCTGGGATAGCATATGTCTCAGGAGGCCCCACAGCCAGTCTTGCAATGGAGATCTTCAGCATAACATCCCCTGAATGGAAAGATGACAAAGCTTGGAACGAGAAGGAAGTGCCAGAGGTCACAGTGCTGTCCAGGCCCTCAAGTGCCGAAGTTTGGCAGCCTTTTCCCAAAGTGGTTACATCTCCTACAACATCAGCTAGCACTCTCTCCAAAGTAGCACCACCGCTTTTGCCTACAAAGGACCTTGACATTGATCAGAATACCTCTCTTGTAACAACTACATTAGGGACTGAGCTAAGAAACAAAGTTGTCAATGCTTCTGCTGCGATTGCGCCACTAAATGATGGCACAACAACTTTGCATACTCCTCACCCAGACTATGCAGATTCTTCTAGCTCAAAACCTCCTGTATACTTGTCTGTCTCAGAAACCACGTCTGCCCAAAATTTCCCTGTGTCGTCTGCCTCAGCAGTTCTGCTAACCTCCCCTAGATTTCTTCCTGATGAGTCAAAATCAACTTGCAGCGATATTTCTTGCCTGAAGAGAACTATCCCATCATCCTTCACTCCATCTCCAGCTCAGCTTTTCTCAGCTTCTCAACCTCTCTTGACTAGGAAGGTTTTGGTATCTATCTTAGGCCCAGGAGGTGATGGGAAGAACAGGTCCATTGTTGGGGTTGGTGCCAGCTCAGCCAGGCCAAAGGAGATCAGCGCATGGACCGTAGCTGGTGCCGAAACAGTGACTGTGATCCCAGGTGGTCACTCTTCAGAGCAGCCAGTGTCAAAGTCCAAGGGTCCAGTCCTGAATGAGTCAACTACAAAAGAGAATCCGATCACCTTAAATTCTCCTCCATTACCTATTCCAGCGGGACATACTCTGCCTTTGTGGTTTCGCCTCACTGGAATTGATTATACCGAATCCTTGGAGAACAAGTCTTCTGAAAGCTACAAGAAGCTGGAAAAAGAAGTAAAGTTAACAGTGAGTATGCCAAAGATCTTGATGTATACATGTACGTGTTTATTCAAAGCTTCAAGCTTTTTTTATATATATATTTAAAAAAACCTTCCAGAGAATTAATTCCCAGTTCCAATTCATACTTTGGTGTAAATTTGGTGTTGTAGAAGTGGTAGACACTTCTATTAAATTATAAGCATCACCAAACTGGCAGGTGCCCTTGGGTTTACAATCATAGAAATCCAAATCTGTCAATAAAATAAATAACCCAAATAATGGCAGTCTATTCAAATATTCAAATAATGATAATAATAATAATAATGATATCCCCACTCCAAACTAAAGGTTAAATGCCTGCTGGATGAGTAAAGTCTTAGCTTGGTGTCTGGGTTTAATGAAGAGGCCGGGTGGCCAGGTTGCGCTAGAGCTCACATCATGACTGGGTAGAGATGTTACAGTTTCAAACCCCAAAAGCTGTCAGTGGCCTGGAAGGGTTAAAAATGAAACTGGTAAAATGACACTGGAAAGATTTTTCAAATATTTGTTGTCAGCTCCTATACCAGGAAGAGTCAGACTTGCCAAAGCATCTGAGCAGCCAGAAACTTGGCTTGAAGTCAAGAGCAACATGCTGTATACACCATTTCCCAGAAAAAGAAACACCTGAGTAACGTTTCCTATGGTTTCTGGATTCTTGCAAACACTATAGAAATCTTTGGAAGATTGGACGTCTCCCAGACCGTTGGATTACCCAGCCATGGGAACTGGCCCTGACAAGACAAGCGCTGGGATCTGGTGTTTTAACATGTAGAGCCAAAATCAGTTTTTGTGGAAGGCATAGGTAACCTCTGCTCTTCCATATTGTTTGGTGGTAGTCCATGGTTGTTGATCATATACCAAGGTGAGAATCTTCTTGCGAGTTACACTGTCATAACCAAGGCTTATGATAGCATAGACACTTTTCCTGATACAGTGCAAGGAGATATCCAGTACCTCCTTGCATGACTATTTTTACTCCCAGGCTGGACAATAGCTGCCAGAAGGTGTCTGGTTGCAGCTCTTCCCTCAGTCCAAAGAGTTCTTGACTGGACAAGCGTGTTTGTATGTGAGCCATTGTCCAGCAGGTAGCTATGGCACTCCCAGAACTTCTGTGTAAGTACATTGAAGGAAGCTGGTGCTCCACTAGGATAAATGAGATCTTGGCCTGTACCTTTGCCTGTTTGTAGCCAGGAAACAGAGTAATATAGGAAGCTGCTGTGTTTTCCAAACTGGACCATTGGGCTACTGGTGTAGTTTGGCGTTCACCAGCTTTGCTACCTGAGATCTATCGCATGGAGATGATGGGGACCAAACTTGAGACCTTTTGTCCGCAAAGCTCAAAGATATGACAGCCTCTTGGGAGAAAAGCTTCATTTCCTCCCGTTGCTTTCGCCAAAGTCCTGAATTCTCAGGTACTCCACAGGCTATCTTTGATGCAAGGCAAGAAGAGTAGGGAAGGCTACCTAAATACCCTGAAGGCACCAGATTCAGTCTGGTCTTAGGAGCTAAACAGGGTCAGGCCTGGTTAGTACTTGGAAGAGAGACCACCAGGGCAGACCAGATGCTGTAGGTCAATGCCAATCAAAATGATAGTCTCTGGACCAGTGCCAGTCCCTGCAAAGTTCCCAGGAAAAGAAGAAACAGGTTTACGCAATGGCCACAAATTTAGTGCTAGTCACTGGCATTTTTTATGTGCCTTCAAGTTGCCTGTGGTGACTCCATCACTTTCATAGGGTTTTCTTAGACAAGCAATATTCAGAGGTGGTTTTACCAGTTCCTTCTTCTGAAATACAACTTACAGTACCTTTTTGGTGGTTTCCCATCCAAGTACTAACCAGGGCTGACTCTGCTTAGCTTTCAAGATCGGGTATTTGGGCCTGGAAAACAGTAATTGCTAGTTGCCCGCATTAGATAGCCTGAGAAGCACTGTTGTAGGTGATATTTCAGAGGAAGGCAACGGCAGACCACCTCTGAATAAATCTTGCCCAGCAAATCCTATAGTAGGGTTGCCATAAGTTAGAGACAGCTTGGGGGCACAAAGCAACAAAGGGTGGGGAACATTTGGCCCTCCAGAAGTTGCAGGACAGCAAAACCCACCAGCCCTTCTTAATACAGTTAGCATCAAGATGTGCTGGGAGCTGCAGTCCTATCCCATCTTGGACAGCCACAAGTGGCTTATCCCTGCTCTTGGGGAGGTATTCAAAACCAGTGGTTCCCAACCTTCTGTCCTCCAGATGTTTTAGACTTCAGTGTCTGGAAACTTTGGCCCACAATGGAGGATTCTGGGAGTTCTAAGTCCAAGAGATTAAAAAAGGCCTCTCTAAATAGTGGATTCTTTTCATTAGGAAGAAGCTGAACTTGAACTACAACTTCCCAACAGCCATCTTTGGCATTGAAGGGCGGTAGCTCAGTAGGCCTCCGAAGTCCGAAAAATGTTTTGTTCCTGTTGCCTCAACTTACATTTCCAATCTGATGCATCTTGATGTCAGTTTGGAAGAACAAGGAAGAGAACATTGGGTGGCCTCTGTGGGTATCTGTCTGTTTTTCTGTTGGAACGCTTCATTCTCAATGTTCCTTTGAGCACAGGGTCCTTTAACAATAAACTTATTTAACGTTCTGTCTCCAGGTAAATAAGATGTTATCTACTTATGGGAGCTTCCTTCAAACAAACATTCTTGGTTTCTTGTAAGTAGTCTTACCTATGTTATTGTTTTCCAGGAGAAGTTTGTATCTCATTCAGTAAATTGTGGCTGGTGGAGATTCTATGTTGGATTACAACTCCCAGCAGCCCTGCTAACATAGCTATTGGGGGAGAATGCTGGGAGTTGCCGTTCTTCATGATGGGGTGCATTATTCCCATTGTAGTAAAAGAACTGGTTTGTTTTCGAGTGACTTATCTCTTCTGGCAGGCCTACCCAGACAATTTTTACTCATGCATTTTAAACTGATGTATTTTAAAAAGTGTCTGGGTGGGCTTGGATAGAAATAGTAGCCTTTGTGTTTGGGCTGGAAACCTTGGGCCTTCTGGAAATTTGGGAGTTCAGCTCCCAACGGCCCCACCCAGCATGGCCAGTGGTAAGGGATTATGGGAGCTGAAGTCCCAAACATTGGGACTGATCATATTGGATCTGAGTTTTTGGTCCACGTTCAGGTAGATGAGAGTAGAAGGCCTCCATAGATGGAGAGGGTTGAAAACTGGAGAGATGAGACCAGACTTTGACCAAATTATTGTTTGGACTGCAGTTCTCAGACCTTTCTCCCCAAAGTTGTATGGGGGGGGGAACATCTGGAGGCGAACAGTTGCCTGCCTCTGTTCCAGAAGGTCTATAGAAGTGGCCAAGTAAATGGTTAGCTGCCAGTGATACACTGGGAGGTCTACAGAAGTGGTCTAATGTTAATTGTCCTAACTCTGAATAGGAACGGCTCTGTGGTTGTATACAGTGAGGCTGTATTCCAGACAGGGATCCCTGTTCCCACGCCTTCTGACGTCATCCGTACCATTGTCACAGAAGTAGAGAGGCGGGCGATGGACACCTTCTTTGACTGGAGGCTGGATACAGAGTCTCTTTTTCAGATGGTAAGCACCTATCAAGCAAGCTCTGTACCAGCTGACTTTTAGCAAAAATGGCCACCAGGGAGGGCTGGGGACGATTGCAAAGAGATCATAGAATCTTACGAGATGGAAGAGATCGCAAGGATCTTCTATTCCAATGCCCTGCTGTGCAGGAATACACAATTAAACCATTCCTGTAATATGGTCACCCAACTTCTGTTTCTGGACAACCAAAGATGGAGAGTTGATCACTCTCCAAAACTGTTCATTCCACTGGTGAACAACCAGAACCATCAAGAAGTTCTTCCAAATGTTTTAAGTAGGATCTTTTTTTCCCCTAGTTATTTGAATCCATTGATTCATGCCCTAGCCCCTGTGGACAGGAAGCCAGAACTATCTACTGGGAACCTGTTTTGGGATTGCTGTTCTAGAAGAGGGGTGGGCAGCCCCCCAGCCCCTAGGGGTTACACTCTTCCGAACAAGGCCAAATACCTCTGTTTTCCTCTACAGGCCCTCAAATGGCAACAGGAAGTGTCTTTGAGTCACTTCCTGTCACCATTTTGAGAGGGACTGCAGATTTAAATGATGGTATTGTGAGTAGTAGAGGATTCTAAGAGGCTTGTAGAGATGTGGGGTGTATTGGTATGTTTTGATGCATTTAAGGGACTCTTTGTGTGGTTTGGGGGCAAAAATTATGCCAGTTTTTTTTAAAAAAAATAGGGGTGTTGGGGGCTTCAGGTACAAGGGTCACAAGCAGTCTGTAAGGCAATCTATGCCCACCTCTGCTCTAGAACCGTGTAGCAGCAGTACTTTTTATGCTAGTTGCCTAGATATGAATGGAAGTGTTTGCATATGGCTTTCAGGCGTATCTCCTGAATGCCTCTTTATCCCCCTTTCTACCAGGATTCACTTTGGGCAACCTAGAACCTGAGAAACTGGCCATATCCTTCACTGTTCTGGAACTGGCTTCAAGAGGAGACTTGGGTGGCATGATGAAATGGGACCATCTGGAAAGCCTGAGAAGCAAGGTAACATAGGGGGTAGTACCCTCTGGGCTGGGGTCCTGGGAAACTCAGCACCTTGGATGACATTTTCTTGTGTGGGTTGAGTCCACGTTGCTTGCCTCATGTTATCTGTCTAGGTAAATTAAATGTTTTTGGTTGTACCAATTCAGCCCTTAGGAGTAGGTAAATGCTTCCTGAACAGCTGATTACTGGCAACAACTCCAAATGCTTTATGTTGTTGTTTGCTTTCAAGTTGTTTCCAACTTATGA
Organism: Iguana delicatissima; assembly: GCA_948472985.1. Taxonomy (NCBI): domain Eukaryota; kingdom Metazoa; phylum Chordata; class Lepidosauria; order Squamata; family Iguanidae; genus Iguana; species Iguana delicatissima. Next base: position 47,726 of record CAOKZL010002507.1, read on the forward strand.
TGACCATAAGGCAAACCTGCCATGGGGTTTTCTTGGCCAGATTTGTTCAGAGGGGGTTTGCCTTTGCCTTCCTCTGTGGCTGAGAGAGTGTGACTTGCCCAGGGTCACCTAGTGGGTTTCCGTGGCCAAGCAGGGATTCGAACACTGGTCTCCAGAGTCCTAATCCAACACTCAAACTGCTGTGGTACGCCGGCTCTTTTAGCCATGTGACGATTCCTGTAGCTGCCGTTATTGACTTGAAACTGAACTCACCTGTCTTGAGACAGGAATGAACTAAGCCCAGAACAAAAAGTGGTCAAGAGGGCTGTAGAATAGGAGCAGCAGATAGTTGTACATCCAGTAAATATGTTAAGGTGCCTGAGGAGAGAATGTGCTGTCCTTGGCATGTAAAAGATGGATAAAGTGGAAAAGGCCAGGCAGGTACATTTAGAGGGAGGTGCAGATCTGGAGTGCTACCAGTTAGAAGATTGTCTCTAGTAGCCATCTACCTAGCCTCTAGAGGTGGGGGAATCTAAGAATCCCTTTGAGTGAAACCTTTGGTGGACCATATTCATATGGGAGTGGAATGGTTTGCTAGGTATCTTATTTAGAGCCTTCTTGCACTCTTATTTCCCAATCACGATATGTGAAAACTTCACTTGAGTTATGAGCAAAAGTCTCTGATCTTTCACCTAGTCCAACATTGTAATCCAGGAGTGGACAGTTGTGGTGAGTCGCAGGGCCAATTCTTTTTGCTCTTGAGGCCACGTGGATTTACCGAAGAACAAATAAACCCCACTTCTAGTTCAGAAAAAGGAGTAATTTTTAAAGCCTGTCTTTTCCTGGAAAGGCTAAACTGGTGTCCTCCATGGTGGCGGCAGAGACATTTTTCTTTCTTCCGGGGAACGAATTGCTCATGAGTGGCCTATGGGCCACTTTTAACAATGTGCTGTATTATCTGTAAGTCATCCCTCCTCTTTCATAGAAGTGAGGAGTGCAGGACTCCTGCAAAAATGGAAGACCCCCAAATATCCCTAGCACACTCCAAAACCATATGTAGCACACACAAAAAAGTACAGTCTGCCAGTTCAAGTTACTGAGTCAAATATGTAGTACATGATATACTTGAACTCATGGTAGGAAGAGTGCTGGCTACCCGATTCTGCCTTCGAGGGAACAGGGTTCTTTATGCAAGGTAGAAGCCGGTGGCTGGCAGAGCTTGCTGCCGCCTCCACTGCCACACTTTGGCCTTTTTAATAAGGACACGAAAGCCTCGCCTCATGTTCACAGGCTTTCTCAGTCTCATAAGGCTTGCAGAGAGACTGAACGGATGGTGGAACTTATGGATGCCTATTAAAAATGGTGTAGTGGGGCAGCAGCAAATATTCTGTGAATAATCCATCCGCGGAAGTTAAACAACATGAATGTAGAGGGATGACTGTATTTGTTTTCTTTAAAAAAGTATTTTTGGTGTCTTTAAGAATTGCTTTTAACTGTACTGGATAATTTCAGGGCTTTTTTTTTTTAAAAAAAAATTGTATGCTTAATGATGTGGATTTTCATCGGTGCTTGTTTTAATTTTGGAAGCTGCGTTGAATCCCAGGGCTGGGGAAAATGGATGGTGATGAAGATGATACAAAGCAATGGATCCCAGATTTTGGTTCTCCAGACATTTTGGACTTCAGCTGCCAGAATTCCCGGCAAATGGCCTAGCTGGTTAGGACTTCTGGGAGTTGAAGTCCAGAATACCTGGAGGAGCAAAGTTTGGAAACCACTGGTGCAGGGAATGGGGATGATGATATAGTTGAACAGGGCAGTGAGCTTTGCAACCTGTTTAAAAGATGAATTTCTGTTTCTGAAAGCTTGTGGGAGATGTAATCACATATTTTTATTTTGAGCAGAGTGGTCCAGGCAGCCTGGAAAGGTTGAATCTTGGGGAGTTCCAGGAGGGATGGATCGGTAACCAGGAACCAAGATTCTGTGAGGTTTCCTTGATAAGCTGTGTTGACCATGTTGCATAAAGTTATGGATGCTAGAGAAGGGGACTAAGAACTTGTCCATGTGTGGCTGGAGCATTGAGCCCTGTTGTCTCCAATGTGGATGGTCAGTCCTTGTGCTTAAGTTACATGAACTGAAGCCTTATAACTAAATAAAACTATGGCTCTTATCCCTCTAGGTGACCCTGTTGATTGGAACTCATTATGATGTGCGGAACATCTCGCTTGTTGAAAGTGGGTATGTACGTATGTTAATTTTTTTCAAACCTGGGTGATGCTAATCAGTCAGTCCGCAAGAAGTGGTTTAGTATCAAATACTGGTGAGAGGATCAGTTCTCGAAGAAGTAGGGAAGTGTTCATGAGTCCAGCTTGGCTGATGTTACACCTGGTTTCTCTGCATGGCTTTCTATGATGGTCTGTAGGAAGGGGAATCTGGCAGAGGCTGGACATGCCATGAGTATCAACCTATAAACACAATTTCAGTGTCCACTTCTTTACGAATTGTCTGCTACTACAGTATGCGTTGGGGTATCTGGATTTTTTTAAAATACTAAGCGGACTTTCAGAGACCAGTAGAATTGGCCATTAAGCAATCATGAGACTATGCTCAGTCTTAGAACAAGAGAAAAAAATACTTGGCCAACAGGATTGCTTGTTTGGCAAAAACATAAAATAGGTAGTAATACTATATCAGTGCACAGGAATTGGCAACTGTGGTTTTCCAGATGTTGATGGACGGAAGTTCCCAGCACCCCTCATCATTGGTGGTGCTGAGCCGGAGTGATGGGAATTGTAGCCCAACGCATTTGGAAGGACATGGTTGTCTGTTGTAGCATTGCCTGTAGATAGAGAGCAGGGGAATAGTCTTAATGAGTTTGTATGGAGGATGAAGGCATCAATGACTGCTTAACTGTGATGGCTGTTACTTTCAGTGCCAGAGTCAGTGTGCCTTTGGAAAGTCCAAGTAGATCCATTGAACTCAAGCCCTTCTTCTGAGTTCTCTGTAGACATCTGGTTGGCCACTGTGTGTATAGAATGCTGGACTAGATAGGCCTTTGGTTTCATCTCCTGTTTTTCTTAACATTAACTAACACATTTTCTCTTGCACAGAAACATCCAAGGTGGTGTAGATATAGATGGAGAAGTCTACATCGATACTGACACTCACGTTGACATTGGCTGGGCTCTAGAAGAGCTGATGGCACTCTCGAATCTCTCAGTAGACCTCACGTCTCTCTCCATCAATGGTCAGTAGGTCCTTGCCCAACCCAATCTCTTTGCAGCCCGTTTTAGGAGTGATGGTAGGTAATGAATGGAAGTTGACCAGCCTACTTGAGTACAGTGTTCTCTGATTACAGGGTCAAGGCTCAGGCTTCAAGTATTCCCAGTTTCTTTCTTGGTGACCAACAGAATATTCGATGAGAAAATGATGGATCGTTCTTCTGCAGAACGTCAGAACCTTGTGAGGGATCTCTCTGATGTGGTAGGTGTAAGTCATAAAGCTGTTGAGCTGACTGTTGGTGCATTGGAGGAACCTCCAGGGATTCTTCATAATGCTTAAAAAGGGAAGTTAAAAAGCAGTGCTGTGGCACTTTTAAGACTCATTTATTTCAGCATAATGTTTTTGTAGATTGTAGTCCAGTCAGGAGGGTGGTAGCTAGCCATCCAAGGAAAGAAAATTGGCCTGTGGAGCCACCTCAGTTGACCACCCTAGTCAAGGCTCTCATGAATTTTGACTGATGACTTACAGTGCTGTAAACCTCTTGTTGTTTTTTTCCTTCCCACTAGCTAATGCATGTGCTGGGCAAGTACAAAAGCCTCCTGCAAGTGGCGATCCGAAAGATCACGTAAGTAGCCATTTCTCTTTTTCATGCCAGGACGAGGAACCTGCAGCCCTCTGGATGTTGAGCTGGTGACCCCTTCATTCTCATCACTAGCTAGGCTTGCTGGGGTCTGTGAGATTTGGAGTCTACAGGTTTCCCAGCCCTACCAGTTAGGTAGCCTGTGTCATGGTTTACTTAAAAATACAATGGAATGGGCCCTGTATGGAGACTTGTTGCTGACGAACCTTGGGAGGTGCTGCATTATTTTTGTACTGAAGGCCTTTTATTGGGAATTGAAGGAGGGTCATGGTCTTTGCCATTAAACTTGCTGGGTGGAAATGATATGAACGTGACCTCAGCATTGCTGGAGGGTGGTAGGTTCAGGAGAAAACAGCCTTCCTTCACCTTTTATCCTAGAGCAGTGGTTCTCAACCTGTGGGTCCCCAGATGTTTTTGGACTTCAGCTCCCAGAAGCCCTGAGCATTGACCATAGTGCCTAGGGCTTCTGGGAGCTGAAGTCCACAAACATCTGGGGACCCACAGGTTGAGAACCACTGTCCTAGAGGAACCGTTGAAATAATTTTCAGGGAAATCCCTGCATAAAAATTATGTTTACGGTTCAAAAAAAGGGAGGGGGTTCAAATCATAATGTCTTGCAGAATCCCTAGTGGAACTATAGGATTCCAGAGAGCATTTGTTCTGGCATAAGAGTTTGTCTGGGGCTGGAGGGAAACTGGCATTAATCTGATCGCTGTTGAAGATGCCGATTGGAGGTATCCTATACTGGATGCAGGACTGTTGGAGAAGCACAAGCAATGGAGGGGTGGGCAGGCTACTTGTGGTTTTCCAGATGTTGCTGGATTGCAGCTGCCAGCATCCCTCAGTGTTAGTGAGTTTGATGGGCATTTGTGGCCTACACATCTGGAGAGCCCAACTGTCCCCCTCCCTGTGGGGTTACAGAGGTGAACCAGGGCAGGAGTGTGCAGAATTGTGGCCCTCCAGATGTGGCTAAACTGCATTATCCAGCATCCTTACCCAGCATAACCAGCGGTCAGGAATTCTGGGAGTTGTAGTCTTAACATCAGGAGAGACCACACATTGCCCATTCTTGGACCAAGTTAAGAAATCTTCCCCCTAGCTGTTAAGTTCACTGAGTGACCTTGGGCAGTTCATTCCATATGAGTCTAACCTACTTCACAATGCTTTTCCCTCTCTTCCAGTCCAGAACATAGTAAGATTTTTTTTTTACTTTTGACTACAGAGGTGGCTCTTTGGTATGTCATGGAGATGTGATATTTCAGCATCCGGCCCCAACCAGCAAGGATGTTCTCCAGACCCTTGCCCGTGCGGTTGGTCCAAGGGATTACCTCGATTCATCCACCCTTCAGGTGGACCCATTCTCCTTCACTGTAGCAGGTAAGCCACTGGATAATTTTTGACATGCCCTCCTGAGCCAACACAGCCAAAGGTGGGGGATTACGGGGTTGACAGTGCAACAACATCTGAACTCCCACAAAGTATTCTGCCCTAAATGAAAAAAAAAAAGGGAATATTGCTTCGATCAACGCATGACCTTTAAATGTAACATAACTTTCCCTTTTGTTTCATCCTCTAGGTGATGGGCTGCAGCCCCCCTTGGCTAATTTAGGTATTCCGAGCTATGCTGTGGCCATCATTGCCCTGTTTGTCCTTGCACTGATTGCATTTCCCATTTTGGTATTGCTGGTAAGACACTCTTGCTTTAGGTGTATTAACACACTTTTCTAACTGCTGCTGTCAGTGTGTTTGATCTGAACATGATGCTAGCGTGTTAGAATTGGACACCCATCTCTTAGGGGCTGTGGCAAACCTTGAAAGAGCTAATTTGTAGAACTGTAGCTCCTGAGCTCCCCCAGCCAACATGGCTAGTGGCCATATTGGCTCAGGATTCTGGGAGCTTTATAGATGTGAAATTCCAGGATGTTTTGAAACTGGTGGGGAGGACCTTTCTCCCAAGGGTGCACAAACGTTTGAAAAAATTGAAAATGTATAATATTAGCATCCTTTCCAGTCACTTTGTTACTTTAGGAAGATGAGATGCATTAAATGTAAGTTGGTTTGGTCTAAATGTGTCATGTTCAGTGGTAAAAAGTACAGTTTGTTCAGTAAATTGCACACTGAATTAACTTTTTTATTTTTTTACTACAAATGGGGCTACAAGATCTAGAATGACGAGAAACCTCTTTGGTTTGGCCAGTTTCTGAGAAGCAAGCAAAAAAGCCAACTAAAACAGAAGCCATCAGCATTAGTCTCTGAGTGTGTGTAAATATTGTACTCAATTCCAGAAAAAGACCAGAGAGAAGGAAACCAGGACAAGGAACTGCTGTGATGTGGGATACTCTACATAAATCTTACATAAAAGTCTGGCTGCTACATCCTTTTTAGAAGTACTGTCTGGGGAACAAATAAAGGAAAACTTTGTCTTAAATATTTTGGTCATCATTCTAGAAGAAAATATTCCATAATTCATTTTTTTTTCCAGGAAAAAAGGCTTTGCAGGGGGAAAAAGAATTCTCACTTTTTTTTTTCTGGTTTTCTTTTGTGGGCCTTCACATCTCTAGGGAGTTGCAGTCCAAACTAGTAGTTTTTTGAAGTTTTGCTCTGTCACTTTACTCTATATCAGGCGGGAGTTTGAACTGGATGGCAACCATGATTTCTTCCCATAATCCTTCCATCATTCTGGAATGGGATAAACTTCTAAGGACTTTGGATTACAGTTGGCCCTCCACATTTACAGGTTTAACTTTCATGGAGTTGGTTATTTGGGAGTTTTTCCTACCCCTGTCTGCTCCACTTCAAGTGCTTCTTTTCTAGGGGGAATGTTCCCTCTTGGTAGCTCTGATCAGACCACGCAGCCCTCTTAAAACCCACCTCTGGTCGTTCTCCTTCTCCTTTACCAGCTGCTGCTTGGCCAGCTAAGGACAGCTCGCAGCCAGTTTCTCAGCACCACAAACCTTCTCTTGATGCCCTACACACATCCAAGGAAGGAGACAGGCAAGAGAGAAATGTAGGGCCGCCATACCAACCCACCCCCTTTCCCTCTCCTTTCTCTCCCCTCAAATGTGACAAAGGGTGGATACCTTCAGACCCCTTTTCTGAATCGCATATGTCACTGTGCTCAAGCTCCTGACGTCCTCCAGCATATTGTACTGTTTTGCCCATTGTATATAATTCCAAGGAAAAAGTTGTTAAGGAGGTTGTTGGAGAGGAATATCTGTTTAGATAGGCTATCAGTGGAATACTTATTGGAAGCTCAGAACCCGCATATTACTAGGCTAATGGCCAACTTTCTGGTGGAGGCAACAAACTTGTGGCTTACATTTTAAAATGTCAAAGTTTTATTGTAAATGTATATGTTGTAATATGCATAATAAAGGTAATGATGATGATTCTCTGAGCTGATTCCCACCATGTCCTACAGACAGACACACACATTTTGAAATCTTTGGTTTTTCTATTTTTGCAGGGTTTCTGAGACTCTAGCAAATGTGGAGGGACAAATGTACCCGTTCACAGTAAACCGGAAAGAGGAATGTCCCAAAATATGAAATAGTGTATTCCCATAGAGAGCCAGCACCTTAGTGTAGTGGTTTGAGTATTGGAGCAGGAGTCCTAGGGATCAAGGTTGGAAACCCACTAGGAAACTTTGGGCAAGTCACACTCTCTCAACTTCAGAGGAAGGCAATGGTGGCCCCCACCCTTGCACAAATCTTGTCAAGAAAACTCCCATTCAGCCTTAGGGTCTCCATAAGCTGGAAATGACTTGCACTTGGCAGCAGCCGTATTCCCACAAATGGAGTTGTGGTCAGATTTCACTGCCCACTGAGGTCATAATTTTTTTAAAAAAATTGCCATGCTTGACTGATTTGTACAGGTAGGTGTTGTATGCTTTCAAGTCATTTCTGACTTATGGCGACCCTTTTTGTTCAGGGGGGCTTTGGTAATATACCGTGTAGTCCCTTCTTTCGTTTCTTCCATCCTGTATTAAAAATGAAACATATAAGATGTTCATATTCTGCCATGCTTTTATTTAAATAAAACCTAAGAACAGTATATGTCTTCTGGAGGGCTAAAATTTCATATCCGTACCTTAGAAGCTGAAATCTGTTGGCCTATGAACCAAACATTTCATTTGAGTGCACCTTAATTCTCCTGTTCGAATGCATGCAATCTTTCTTTTTTCTTGACTTTAATACCTGCTAGACTACAGTGTGTGTGGCAAGTTTCCCTAACTCCTAATTTTTTTTTTAAGCCGAAGATGCTCGGCCGGAAAGACAAGCTTATAATTAATCGATCCCGTGACCTTGAAGTGGGCACTGAGATGTTTCAACTGGATAACCCAGCTTTCCGCCCCACTGCTGAAGAGGTGCATTCGGACTGTCTGAACGCAAACCCGTGAGTGTACAGTTAAATTCTAAGACGGATGAGCAAGTTCTCCTGGGCCTTGGATGGAAAAAAAATTCTGGGCTGGAGATACTATTTAAGTAATATTTCACTACAGGCCTCCAACTGGTGGTGGTGGGTGGCACTGATGATAGGATGGGAGTTGTAGTCTTCTGTGAAGGCTAAACTAGTTTGCAGACTGCGGAACAAGTCAGTGTTCTGACAATGGATACTGGCTAAGGGGTTGACTTTTTTTGTTTGCTCGGACATGAGCAGGGTACATCAGGCTCCAAGCTTGAAACAGTTCTCAGTACCGGAGCAAACACTATGAATTTATGAAGAAGACGTTCTTGAACTGGTTGGGTTAAACACTGGTGTTGAAGTACCAGGAACTGATTGGAGCTGAGGGCATGGAGAAGAAACAGGACCTACTTCTCCTTCCTCCTTGCTCCCTCTACAAGATTCATATCCTGATTTCCTGGCCTCACATTAGCATGTAAAGTCTTACCTTAGAAGACAAAGAGAGGGTGATGGTTTAGCAACTTAGCCCCAAGCTGGGATTGCGCTGCTGAAGCATTACTCTTTCTTCTAATGCGGAAAGCAGGGTCTTGGGGTTACGTGCAGCTGCTGAGGCTCCTTTTTGAGGCTGTCAGCTCCCAGAATCCCTGAATTTTCCCTTTCTTTTGGCTCCTCAAAGGGGCAAATTTCCTTCATGGAAGCTTCTTGGAGAGACAACTCACCTTTTAAAATAGGTTGCAAACCCTTCTGAAACTGTTTAAATATCAAATAATATCCATTTTTAGAGCGCTTTCATATTACACATTTAAGACCACTATGATTCTGCTGTAACTTCTCTGGCTGCATCCTGTGAGAATCCTGGCATTTGTAGTTCGGTGAGGTCCTGGAGCGCTGTGGTGGAGAATTCCAAATAGCCTGCCCTAAACTCCCAAACTGCAAATAGAGAGCCAACGTAACGTAGTGGTTTGAGTGTTGGACTATAACCCTGGAGGCCAGGGTTGGTTTCCTCATTCAGCCATGGAAACCCACTGGGTGACCTTGGGTGTGTCACACCCTCACAGACCCAGAAAACCCCATGATCAGTGGTTTGCCTTAGGGTCACCACAAGTCATAAATGGCTTGGAAGCACACAACAAAACTGCAAATCCCAGGATTCCATAGGATAGTATCACAGAAAGTAAAGTGGAATGATAGTGCCATGATCTTCTATTGTGAAGAGGACCTTTGAAAGGAGACATAGACCCCTGGCTACTTATTCGAGGCTCTGTTTTTTTCCCCCCAGCATGTTTTTGGTAACCTGTGTAGCCCTTGAAGGATCCCAGATGGAGAAAATCTGCCCTGGGCCATTTCCGCAGTACACTATTATAGCACTCTTATTCTACTTTCAACATCCTATGGAATCCTGGGGTTTGCAGTTTAGGGAGGAGCATTTAGAATTTTGCGACAGAGAGCTCTTTGGCCTCAGTAAACTACAAACCCCAGAATTCCACAGGAGGTTGAAAGTGGAATAATGGCACTATAACAGTGTAGTGCAGAAATGGCCCTGGACTCTGCCATTGCCTACCCTATTTAGCACGAGGCTCTGTGTGGTGGCCATATTTCCCATTGGACTGCACAACTACCCCCTCCCACATCCCTCCCAGTTAATCCATGGGGTGCCTTGTTTCAAAATACTTTTTGAGCCGGTCATAATGTCTTTGCCTTTCACCCACAGGATGATGACAAGCACTTGGACTTTCCGACAACAGCAGTCAGTTAGATCAACAAGGGACTTCAGCGATGGTGGGATGATGTCTCATTCCATCTGAATGTGGTCCCCTTTGCCTGCAGACAGGGACCACAAAAATAGGTGCATGAACCTTTGAGTTGCTGAGGATGCAGGAAGGGAGTTCATTGGCAATTCCTGATTCCTGGGCCACCAGTCTTTCAGCAAACTCACATGTTTTACAGCTCTTGTCTGCATCTTGAGTTAAATTGGAAGGAAGAAGGAGTATCTTGATTTTACAGCAGTGGTGGACAGCTTCCCTTATAAATGTCACCGTGAATAACGGGGGCATCTCAGTTAGGAAGTTTTTTTTTTATTTATTAAGTGGAAAGGCAAACTGTTTGGAACAAAGAGTGCAAGGAGGCAGCTGTTCTATCAATAGCGGCAAAGGAGGGCAGCTTGGCTGTAGGTCTCGAGCCTGGCAGCTGAATTTCCTTCCTTCCTACTGTGTCTGGGTTGCAAAGATCTTCCATCGCCTAGACCTTACCAACAAAAGCACAATGTCTCTTTTTATTACTGGGTTGGATCTTTTAAACATGTCTTGAAAACATTTCTTACAACTTTGTCTTGAGTATAGAAATTGTCTGGTTTTTCTTTCTGACTGGATGTTGCTGGGATTGAAAAGCACAGTGCATGTGGTTGGCGGGGGCGGGGGGAGGACCTGCCTTTAATTGGAGTTCCATTTGGCTGTAAAGAGGGGAGAACTTTTTGAGAGTGTGGAGGAACCTTTGGTGGGAAAGATCTGCTCAAGATTTGTGGGACAGCCTATGGACTTGGAAGCCGTGGTCTTCTAAGATCCTGGCAACCTGTTCAGATGCATGGCATTTGTAGCAGCTTCACACTATGTCATTCTTCTACCACTGTTGGGTTGGATGTTGAGAGTGCTTGCTGGAAGCATTTTGGTTAGGATTGAAGCCAGCAATGGCCATCTTGTGAGACTAGTGGCTCCCAAGACATCGTCATCTTGTTACAGCAAGTTGTCAGGTACCAGATCTTGGGATGTTTTGGGTGCTTGTGAAAATGTAGTAAGGAAAACAGCAAGCTGTGGGATTTTTAGTCCAGGGTGGGAACTACAAGTCCTATCCCTAGCCAATATAGCCAGTGACAAGGGATGGTGGGAACTGGGGTTCTAAACGGCAATTGTGTCTCCTTTCCAGTCTTTTGCAACTATCCATGTTGCCATAGGTAGTAAGGTAGAGGTAGGAATGGGGAACATACCACCACTGGCTTTACACACTCATTAGCTCTGATGCCTTATTCTGTCTTTTTCCTGAAGCTTTAAAGCAAGGATAGGTAAGGTGAAGCCCTCCAGATATTACTGAACCACAGTTCTCCTAGCATTGTTCACTGATGGCTAAGGCTGATGGGAACTGCAGTCCAACAACAACTGGAGGGCTGTGCTTTGCCCAATCCTGGTTTAAAAGTTTGCTTGCAGAGTGCATCATGTTCTGCTGGGGATATTCCATTTTTCTATTGTCACAAATAAGGCATTTCCCAGATATTTTGCTCCCCTCCTCCTCCTCCTGTGGTGAGTTGGCATTGCCAACTGCCTGGCTCTTCCTTTTCTTCTTTATAGCAAACAAGCTGAATCTGTTTGTACATAGTGTGTTCTTTTTTTTGTGCTTGTTGCCATGATTTCCAAATAACTTGTTGCATTAAAATGTAGTTCTGAATAAACTGTAATGAATACTTTTCTTGGATGGTATTTTATTCTCTGAAGTCCACATACAGGCACGGGAGTAGGGAGTGATGCTGGAACAAACCATCTGTCACGTCCTGGATAACTTGCACTCACAGACTTCACCCAGAGTCAGAACAGAAGCATTTGTTTGAAGCAAAACAAGAAACACAACAACCTTCCTTAGAAGCTGCTGAGACTAACACAGAATGGGCAGCTACAGATTTTATACCTTATCATACAAATTTAGGTGCACATAGCAGTGATCGGTGAAAGTCATGAATCTCACTTCATCCCACCAGTTTAGACATTTTCTCAGGTCCTCTGTTTACACAACTTTTGTCCTTGAAGGAGGAACAAGTTCTTGTCCTCTTATCTTTAGCAATGCCAATTCCCATAACACCTTCCAAATTTTTTATATTCCCCTTCTGATCTTCTTCCCCTTCCCAGATATATGTAGCAATGAACAATAAAGCAATTAACCATTTGGTGCCCTGAAATTCTTTAGCAAGCTTCAACTGGTACATTGTTGCCTCTCCAACCATTGGCAATTGATACATGGTAATGATTTAGCAAACTATAGCCCTATCTAAGCTAGTGGATCTCTTCTGCTTAATATATACTAATACACATCCAGCAGATATTTGCAACAGGGCAGGATCATTAGTCCTTATTATTTATTGCACTTTGAAACCACCCACTAACCAAAGTTCTAAGCAGCATTTTCTCTAAATAAAACTGTGAACTAGACCATCAACTAAGGATTCAAAATACAAAACCCAGATAAAGTCTGGTGCACAGAATAATGCATATCAATGTATAAAAACCCAGTCGAGAGTAAAGATACTAACATGTTGAAGCACAAAACAATACTTAAAATGCCTGGGGAAACTGAAATGGTCTTCAGTGGGTGCTGGAAAGCATGATCCCTTTATCATTACCCATAGTTGCACTGTATGCAGGAAATGCCAAGTTTAGCCTCTGTCCATTGACTGCCTCCACATGGAGGGCTATGGCATTCTGTTTAGCAGGGACAGGCAGTCCTCCCATATCAGTGGGGTGATAAATCCACTCCAGGATTTAAATGAAACTTTAGAGGAACTATACAAGGTGCTGAGCTACTCCAATCAGGTCAGTACCTTGGAGAGCTCCTTTAAAGTCTAGTTAGAAATCTGGTGGGGATTCACTACCAAGGGTTGCCTTTCTCTGTGGCAGAGAGAGTGTGACTTGCACACGGTTACTCACGGGGAGCCATGACTGAGCAGGAATTTGAACCCTGGTCTCTCAAGTTATACTCCAGTACTCAAACCACTGTACTGCACAGGTTCACACATGGTCCTGGCTCCCATTAGAAACAAGTACAATTTAAATAAAATATATGTTGCTGGTTACCCAATCTGCTGTCCAGTGTATCCACACTGCACAGTTATAGCACTTTGATACCACTTTATGGAATCCTGGCATTCACATAAACACATTAGGTTTGGAACTTTCTATCAAGCCCAGAGACAGCTGCCTTTCCAAGTAAGAATGGTTCTAAATTGTGGGTGGGAATCATGTGGACTGCAACTCCCAGCATTCCTCACCACTATTGGCTGGGGCTGCCATGAGGCAGAATTCACCAACATCTGAAGGTTTGCATGCTTCCCATTCCTGTCCTAGATCATATAGGAGGGGGTGCAAATTGCCCAGATGTTGAACTGGAAGTCCCAGCAGCACTAGTCAGCATTGCCAAGGGTGACAAATGCTGGGAGTTGCAGTCCAATATTGGGAGGGCCACATAATTCCCATCCTCAATTAAGGACCACTCTGACTTGGGAGTTACAGTTCAACAGCATTTGAAAGGCTACACCACTTATGATGCAGGAAGTAGGCAATCTACTGCCTTATCATGGAGAGAAACAGTTAGTATTCCGAGAAAGGTCTTCAAGGTAAGCTGAGGAAAAGGAGAAGCAGTGTCTTTCAATGACAAAATATTTCCCATTGCCAGGACAATGGTTATTGGGCACCCTTGTTGTTCTGTGTCTCCAAGTCTAATGCCAACCCTAAGGTGACCCTATCACAGGGGTTTCTTGGCAAGGGTTGATGTTGAGGGGTTGCCTTGGCCTTCCTCTGAGGCTGAATGTGACTTGTCCAAAGTCACCGAATGGGTTTCCATGGCTGAGAAGGGATTCAAATCCTGTTCCTCAGAGTCTCAGTCCAGCACTCAAATCACTATGTCACGCAGGCTGTTAATAGGCACACTGCATATGCTCAAACGAAGTTGTGATTCCAGCTACTAAAAACAGGATTAACATGCCTGCTTTGTTGCAAAACTGTTGGTCTTGTACATATCAATGCACCAGACCAAGAACTTCCTCCTCTATTCATATGTTTATTTGCTTATTCTGGCTTCTAGGAAAAACCTGTCTCCTGCCTTTGTCCTTTAACTATTCTTTAGGACCACCATTGAGGCTGAACTTTTCACCCCATCATCATACCACTCCTTTGAATGTATTTGTGTTCTGATTTATGCTTGGCTCCACCTCCTATCTGACTTCTAGTTGCCTGGTATATGGCAAGCCTTTGAAGTTCATAGGATTTTCTAAGGCAAGGAACACTCAGAGGTGGTTTTGCTAGTTCCTTCCTCTGAAACAGAGCCTACAGCAGCTGTATTCCTTGGTGGGCTCTCATCGAAATATTAACCAGAGCTGACCCTGCTTAGCTTCCAAGATCAGGTGGGATCTGGATTACAAAAGCTTTGCTGGCTATGTGGGGTGGGGGATTCTGGGATCTTTAGTCCCCAAAAGGAATCTTCCCAGCATTCAGTTCTGTGCAGATCTTCAGATGAAATGAAGGAGCTATGAGGAGCGGAGAAGTGGCAGGTGCTGTTGAGATGTGATGAAGTTCAAAGTGTTTTCAGGATCAGGTCCAGCAATACCAAACTGACCTTGCCTTCAGCTGAGTCTCATTGCGGAAGGCCAGAGTCATCCCACACTTGTAACCCAAGGCAGCTGTGAAAGGAGAGGCTGCCCACTGCAGCATATAAATCTCCCTGGAGGCCCTGCTTGGTTCTGTGGGTTATTAATTTAGATACTAGTAATGGTGTTCTTGCAAAGTCTTCACAGTGTCCTTTTGTTCTTTACAGTCAGTCTGGTAGGGCCTGGACTGGGATTTTTCAAGGAAGGATTTGTCCTGGAGACCTTTGGCCAGAGATGCCCCATTGGTGGAGCAGGTCTATGACCCTTCTTGGGCTCGGTCCTACCCCTGGGCTTGGGTGGATGTTTCCTAGCCTAGGTTTTTATTCAGCTTGAAACCAGTGACTGTAGAGTGTGGGGAGGCTCAGGTGGTGGTGACTGTCAACAGGGACCTTTTTGGCACAGAGAGACTCATCTGCACTGTTGATCTCACCCTGGGTTCTTTGGCCTGCCAGCCTACCTCCCTTGATGCTACTGAGGACGCTGTCATCTTTGATGTTGGGCTCCATGAGTGTGGCAGCATTTTATAGGTAAGCTCACCTTGGGGAATGTATTGGTTGGGCCTCTTTTCCCTGCGTTAATGCTATTTTGTTCAGAGCAGGAATGTAGCCAATAATATGTACATATGCAGTGGGATAAAATTAACAGATCCAGCATGGTGCAGTAGTTTGAGTGTGGAACCAGGACTCTGGAGACCAGGGTTTGAGACCCCACTTGGGCACAGAAATCCACTGGGTGGTGTTGGGCAAGTCATACTCTTTCAGCCTCAGAGGAAGGCAAAAGCAACATCAACTCTCCCTGAACAAATCTTGCCAAGACAACCCTGGGATAGGTTCATCTTTGTTGTTGTGTGCCTTCAAAGTCATTTCTGACTTAAGGTGACACTAAGGCAAACCTATCATGAAGTTTTGGTTGAATGCCTTCATTCCAGCTTATAAGGCAAGCTTATCCCAGAGTTTTCTGGGGCTGAAAAGTGTGAGGCTCCTGAGGTCACCTAGTGAGTTCATGGCCAAGTAGGGAATCAAATCTTGGTCTCCAGGATTGTAGTCTCAGGGTTGTAGCTCAGGGTACAACATCATGCTGGCTCTAGGGTTCTTGTAAGTTGGAAATGACTTAAAGGCACACAACAGCAGCAAATGTAAAATTGGCAGAAGGAGGGACCTGAATCAAGTTCCTAGCTAGCTATCAAAGAATGCTAGTGTCAAACATTTTCCCCCAGAATGTGACAGAAAAGGTGAGACTTTACACAGCCTGGTGCCCTTCAGAGATGCTCCTTATCCCCTTCTTTATTGGTGACTTAGAGCCTGTGCTGCGAAAGCTGGAAACCATCCTTTGAAAATATTTGTACTTTTTTTTAATTTGGTTTTTTCTTCTTCTTAAGCAGCGCTTGGTTGATTTGGTGTATAGTTCCTTGTTGTGTGTTTTTGTTTCAACACACATTTTGGAATAAGGTTTCGAAGCAGTTTCTAAAAGTTTCAAAATGTTTTGTTTACTTAATGAAGGCTTGCCTGACTTGGCTGTTTCATAGCACACGTACACACTGCTAGCTTTGATTAAAATGTTTGCTGGAACATGTTGAAGTGCTCTTCCTTTTTGTGGTATAAAGACCTCTCTCTACTCTTTCTATGCTATTTCTTTCTCTGATGCCACAGTTTCTGTTATATGCATCTTCAAACATTATGTCTTTATCTTGTTAACTGAGGCATACCTGTGTAATAGGACAGTGTAATAACAGTTTGATATCTTGATATTGTTGCTTCTGCAAACCATGAAGAATAATGAATGAAGTACAGTGGCACAAAATAATGAAGAATATGCCAGGGTTGGGGAGAACTTTTGTCCCTCCGAGTGTTGTAGGTGACAGCTCTTACAGCTTCTCACCACTGCTGTGTGAGGCTGATGGGAATTAGAGTTCAACAACCCTGGAGGGCTATAGCTCCCTGACTGCTGATGGAGAAGCTAAGCCTATTGGAAAAAGTAGACTCCCACACCATATATATCACCATATATATTGACTGAGGACGATGGGAGTTTTAGCTCGGTGTCAATCAGGTGTTAATCAGGTGAGAAGCCTTCTTTAAAACTTATCCCTTTTTTGCCTCTCCAGGTGACTCCAGACTCCCTGGTCTACAGCACAACCCTCTACTACCACCCAAATCTTGGAAGCAACCCTGTGACTGCCAGGATCAGTTCAGCTGAAGTTCCCATTGAGTGTCACTACCCAAGGTGAGGGCCTTCCTCTTCTGTAAGAAAACCTTTGCCCATTTCTGCACTGCATTGTTATAGTGCTGCTATTCCACTTTCAACATCCTATGGAATCCTACTGTTTGTGTTTAGGAAGGGGCATTCAGAATTCTCAGCCCGAGAGCTCTTGGGCTTCAGTAAACTACAAACCTCAGAATTCCACAGGATGTTGCAAGTGGAATAATAGAACTAGAACAGTGTAGCGTGGAAATGGCCTTTGATTCCACAGGAATTCTTTAACTGTGGATTCCTGCACAGGTAGGAGGTTGGACTCCTTGAGATACCTTCCAGCTTAAATCTTTATACCTTTATGAATGTTTTGCATTAATTGTAATTTGTGTTCTTTTAATATTAGCCCCCTTTGAGTCCCATTATTGGGAGAAAGGTGGGATGTACAGTCACATTTGAGAATTTGACTGCCACAGGTTTGGTTATTTGTGAGTTTCTCCAAACCTGCTTATCCCACCTCAGGCAATTCTTTCCTTGGAGGAACCTTCCCTCTCTCCAAGCAGCCCTCAAAAATCCTGCCACTGGCCCTCTTCCTTTTCCACTAGCCCCTGGCTGGCCAGCTAAGGATGGCTCACATCCCTCTCCTGATGCTCCCCAACACTCACGGAAGAGATGGACAAGAAAGGGGAAGTATAGGCGACCATGCCAACCCTTCTCTAAACTGGGTTGGCCCCTGGATGTCCATTTCTCCCACAATGCCTCGTCCCCCTTCCCACAGACACAAAACACACATTTTGATATTTGCAGTTTTCCCACTTTTGGAAGGGTCCTGTGCCTCTAACCCTAGCGAATCTGGAGGGCCAGCTGTAAATGAATAAAATAACAATAACTCTATGATGGTACAGAGTTGTTCCTCTAAGAATGTAGTTCAGCAGCTGAATTTACTTTTCCCCTTTCAGCAAAGACAATGTGAGTAGCAAAGCCATCAGCCTACATGAATTCCTTTCAGCTCTACAATTTCTTCAGAGCAAAGATTGGCCTTCTCCTTGCGCCTCATGAATGGTAGGTGATGGTGTCATGAGAATTCCCTCCTGGGATGATAATAGAGATGGTAGCGGTCTGAGACCAAGGAGGTTTTTTTTAGTTGAAAGCAACAGCTGTTGAGTCTGCCAGCCTCGTCCCCCAAAAAGATAATAAAGATTTGTTTGTTTATTACTCAGGGTCCACCAACAAACTTTATTATTCCCAAACACCTCATCTTTTCTAAAATTGATTGTTTTAAAAATGCTTCATAGGCAAGGAGAGGAAACAGTGAAGGGATGGCCTCATTTTTGCACCCCTTTCTTGCTGGTGTTTTGCTGAATAAGCTTTACTTGTTTTTTTTTTAATGAGTTTCAAGATATAACTTCTCATCAGTATTATTTTTAAGTGAGCACATTCCAAGGGGCTTGATGTCAAAGTGACCAGAACAGACAATAGAGGATTCATTGGATAGGCTATCAAGGACTCTGTAGCCTGTCCGGCTGAGTCAGCATGGCTTTCAAGTACTGTAAAGCCCATCATGCTTACAGCAGACTAAAATGCAACAAACTTAACAGATTTCTTATCACAACAGTGTGAGGAAAAGGATAATTCATTCCATAAATGAGAGGTGGAAGAACTTTTGCAGGTGGCAGATACTTATTACCGCCCCCCCCACTCTGATTAAAACTTTGAGGTTCTCTCTGCTTCCAGTCTCCTAGAAGACAAACAGGTACCATGCACATCCAGGCTGACATGAAAGCTGACAACCATGTGGCCTTAATGCTCTTTGTTGACCACTGTGTGGCCATCCTGAGCCCAGACGCAGCCTCTTCTCCCAGATATGCTGTTGTTGACTACAATGGGTAAGAGGAACTCCTTTCTCTGCGGTATTTTTTAGTTGTGTTTATCAGACCTACTGTGCGATATTGATAACTCAATGTTCTGTCTAAATGTTTGGTTGATGGGAGATTGGATGACTACAGCTCTGCCTTTGTGTCTCCAAGACCCAAGCAAGAGTCTCTCCAGTTCACAGTTGATGCCTTCAGGTTTGCAGGAGACACCAGAGATGTGGTGAGTGTCTAACTTACGCATGGAGAACCTGAAGCTCTCCAGAAGGTGGGTTCCAACTCCCACGAACCCCAGCCAACGTGACCATTTGGAGGTAATCAGAATTTTAACCCAATATTTCTTAGATTTTCCAACCCTTGTTTCACATAAGTTTACTGGGGTCTTCAGAAGTTAATGAATCTCTGCTTCAGATAGCTGAGAAGATGCTGTACTAGTTGTCCAGAAATGAGCCATAATATACCCAAAGAGCCTCCTAGGTTCATGTCTGGAGCACAAAAAAGACTGCCTACCAGTTGAGTGTCTTCCAATATAAGCTTTTGTTGATTGACTGTGCTGGAAAAGCAAATTCAAGACCCAGACAAAGAGCTTACGGTCCTTTGAGTACACCTTTGCTAACACCTAAAGCATTATTTGACTGCTAACATGTTTAGGATCCACTACTGGATCAGTTCCTCAAAAACCAAACTTAATTGGTTAATTCAGAAGTCTATTATTTCATTGCCACACCTCTCTCCTTTTAACTCATACCTGTAACTGTCTCAGGTCATGTTGACAATTTGGCTTCTTCTTCTTAGCCCTTATTAATTTGGCTTTACTACTAAGGACCCTTCAATCTTCCTGATTAGGTATGATTTAATGCTTCCAGCTCATTAATGTCCCAGATGTTGACTTTTTGGCTTACAGTTCGCTAATTTCTCAGATAGTTGTTGGCTCCTTTTCTCTTTTATATGCCCGTTCTGCAAACCTGCTTTTGCAGTTTCAGTACTGACTATTTCAACAAAGCTGCTATTAACTATTTCAGCAAAACTAATAAGACCAGTATTAGTCATTTTAGTAAAGCTACCTTTCACTTTCCGTAACCTCCATTGCTTCATTTTCAAGCCATGCTTGGTTGAATCTGTGGTTGCATGGCCCATGGATACGGAGGGCCAACTGAAATGTGAATGGGCCATTATACTGGTAAAGAATGAGTTCTACCAGTATTTGGCTGTGAAGTTCAGTCAGCTTAACTCACAGGGTGGGTAAAGTCACTTCAGATCAGACAGAATCACAGGGGAAGAAATCATGCTCCTCTCGGTTCCTTGGAGGAAGTGTGAGGTAAGAACCTGTTGTGAGAGTTAAAAATATCATCATTAGAAAGGATGAGTGCTTCAAAGTCCTGGTGTAGATTTAAATGCCACTTCCTAATTTACCATAGAGGGGGTTCTCTATGACCGAGTGGGGAAATCAAACCCTGGTTTCCAGGGTCATAGTCCATTGTGCAAACCATTGTATTGTTGGCTCTCTAAAATTGTACTCTAAGCATTTCAAGAAGATTGCAATCCCAGTAAAACTTGTTCTATTCTATTCTAGACCTATTACTTTCAAGAGTCCCTTGTGCTTTTTATTTTGCTACAGCAGACTAATGCAACTACCCTTTTGAGAAATGCCAAGGCATGCCCTCCCAATGCCCCAGTTTGGCTATGACAGCCCCTATTAATTCTCTGACCTGCCAGCTGTTTTTAAGATGTCCTTCTGATCAGACACTATTGTTGCAGCCAAGCTGACACAAGAGGCTGAGAAGATGTTTTCTCTTGGCCAAGAGTTCATTGCCTGTGCCTGTGTGAGTGATTCCTTTCCAACCTGATTCAGGGCCCAGTCTCAGCTGTGTGTTTATGTACCTGGGAAACAAGGCTGGACTATGTTTAAGTCACTCCCTATGCTAGTTTTTTTCTTCTCCTGTGTTTGCCTCCTTTGTCCTTGGCTCACTTCAATTGCTGCAAATTGATTTCAAGCTACAGAAGTATTTTGCACTCAATTAACTTAGCAGTGAGGAGCAGAGGAGGTATAGCCTTGCCCTTCCCAGTAGGCTCTGGCCAACTGCTGCAGTCTCTCCTAGTTTGCATGTTCTTCCTCAGTAATCACTTTTGCTGTCTAGATCCCACTCTGATGTTTCACGGCCACATGTGCCCTGCTTTTCATCTGTCACAGGGCAAGGTAAAGGTTAATAGTTACCTGAGTGCCAAAGTCCCACAGCTGGAGTCTAGGGCAAAGTTGTCTTAATAGAGGGGAGGAGATAGTCATAAAAACAAAGGAACAGAGTGCCCACAGATATGCCAGTGCTGTGATTAGAGACCTGGAGTTCTTCAAAGTAATAGTGTGAAATACATAAACGGACACTTAAAGGCTGCAGGCTTTATTATTCGCTAATTCCTTCCAAAACCATAGGCTGTTTAGCCTTTCCGTCAAACAAAAATGCGGCATGGACTGTGTACATTTAAACCAAGACGTTCTAATGAACTCGCCCTGAATCAAGAAATGGATCTACCACAAAACATTACAGGCAGATCTTGAGCTTATTGGCTTTTTTTGGTGGAAAAACGCACTCTTGATTTCCTTCCAAGCTATCTTAATGCCAGCGAAATTTTCCTTTTTGCTGTTAAAAAACCTGGGAGATTGATGATTGTTTCTATCTACTGCACCACCACCCCCAAGAATTTATTCCTAGAACCAGATCTGCCTGATCTGTCCTAAGTTATTTTCTTAAGGTGTGTGACTGTCATTCCTTGTCCTTCCAGATTTACATTACCTGCCACTTGAAAGTCACAGCGGCTGATCAACCCCTGGATGCTCAGAATAAGGCTTGCTCTTTCAATAAAGCTAGGAACAGGTGAAGAGGGCAAGTGAGGGCCATGGATGGCAGGGTTGCAAGGGGCAAGTGAGGCCAATGGAGTGCAGTGTGGAAAGGAAAGCAAAGAGCACGTTAATGCAGGCGTAATGTGGTTCTCTCTCCTGATCTTGGTTTGCTGCAGTTGGCTCCTAGCTGAAGGTCCTGGAGACCTTTGCAGCTGTTGTGAGACTGGGAACTGTGGATTACCTGGCGGGCAACCTAGAAGAAGCGATGCGTGGTGGAGAGGCTCAGGAGGATGATTCCAGAGGGATGCTGCTTCCACATATGGTAAATCTGTAGACTGCAGGGGGTGTGTGTTGATACAAGATGAGCTCAACCAAATTGAAAGTTGTTCTGCACTTTTTTCCTATACAGATGATCCTTCAGTGGAGGAAACAGAAGCTGATGTTGTGCTGGGACCTGTCATCTTGGATGACCTAAAAACTTTAATGCCTCATTCTGACCTCCAAGGAAGAACGGGGCTAATGACAAAAGGTAAAGCAGAGGTTAGGGGTGCAAGACCCCCATGATGGAAAAACTAAACATTGCAAATACTATGTTTTTTTAACCTGAGAGCATTTCTCTGGGAATCATTATGTCCTCTGGCATGATTCTGTGGTCAACTTCTGGCAGAAATGGGGCGTAGAGTCATGCTGGAGGGCTTAGCAATGCCTAGAGAAGTGTCCTCTCAAGGACTCTGTATGTCCTCTAGGACAACTCTGTGGTACCCATTTGGCAAAAACAGACCACAGACTCATGCTGGAGGTTGTAGAGAATCCCAGGGAGATTTTTGTTTTTTTCATGGCAGGGGCAGATACAGTAAGAATTCTTAAAATAAATGAAACAATCTACAAATAATTAAATCTACAATTGCTGAACCCATGAAAGGGGACGGTTGACTGTACTTTGGTGGGTTCAGATGGTGATGGCAATGTAGGACATTGCCTTGGTCCATCTAGCCCAGAAATGGGAATCTTGTAGCCCTCCAGATGTTGTTGGTCTGCTACTTCCAGCAGCTTCTAGTTAGCTTAGCCAGTGGTGAGGGCCACTGCAAATGGCAGCTGGAGGGCTGCATAATTCCCACCTTGATCTGGTTTGACATTATCAAATCCTGACTGGCCCTGGCTCCCTGAGGTTTCTCAGGATTGTTTTCCCTGCTGTTAGCTTGAGATTTCCAGGTCCTGAGCCTGGGACTTTTGTGAGGAGTCTGCTGCTCAGGTAAGAACCATGGTGTGATATCTCAACGCAGGCCTGGGAAAGACCTCAGTCAGAGGCCCTGGAGAGAGATTATCAGTTGAAGCAGCTACTATTAAGCTAGATAGAATTTGGCTGTGTCTCTGGCAGTGGTACTCAGCTGCTGGTCGTCCAGATAGTTTGAAGGTCAGTTCCAAGAATGTCTCCTCCTTCTCCTTCACTTCATTAATATGTGAATCCTCTTCTACATGGGATCCTGGGCTTCTCACCCAAGCTCCTGCCCTGGGGATGCCACTGAGACAACATTGCTTGTGAACTCATACTTTGAATGTTGCATGAAATGATGTCCCTATGAAGCAGCTTTGGGCCCTGGCCTGGCTTCCAGTGATGGAGGCAAAGTTCTTACTGTCCCCTACTGATTTGTCATCTTCAGGTGTCCACGCAAAGTTCATGTTTACCATGATGTTAGTTTTGGCAATAGCAACTACCCTTCTAGCGTTGGTATCAGTGACTCTGGCGGTGGTTCTTTTGTGCAAGAAAAGCCGAGCTCAAGTCAACTGTGAGCTTTCCTGACCAGTTCTAAAATGCAAAGCAATGAAACAAAATAAAATGGGCAGACTTAAAGTCGTCTGAGGTACCTTCTGTAATGCGTAATGGAAGAACTGCTGTCTCATATGCTAAAAGTAGTGTACAAAGGGATCTTGAGGCTGAGTGTAAACTTGGTGGCATAAGCTTTTGTAGACTAATTCTACTTCGTCAAGTGCATGGCATAAATTCCCTAGGGGCAGACATTTATCCCTATAAATGAGCAGATTGTGTGTGAGGAAGAGCAACAGAAATGCAAAACTTGTGAGTATGGTGATGAGGTGACAAGTTCAGTTTTAATGGGGGTTGTTGGGATGGATAAAGGTGAGAGGAAAGATGTTGCCTAAACTCAAGGTGAGTAGATAAGCACATGAATGGTGGAGAGAGTTCCAGGCATGTAATATGATGCTGACTGGGAACCAGAAAGGAGATGGGATAAAATGGACAAGAGAGCCCTGAGGAGGCTGGGATGCTGACTCTTACAATATGTAGTGTGCCAGGAAACCATTGTGTCTGGCCTTCAAGTTGCCTGTCAACTCTTGGTGACCCCTGAATTCATGAGACTTTCTTAGCTGAGGAATATTCACAAGTGGTTTTAACCATTCAGTCTGCTGAAATATAGCATACAGTACCTGGAATTCATTGGTGGTCTCCCATCCAAATACTAACCAGGGGTGACCCTTCTTAGCTTCCAAGATCATACTGATTTTCAACTCACAGTGGACTTATCACAGGGTTTTCTTGGCAAGATTGGTTTCAGAGGAGGTTTACCTTTGCCTTCTGCTAGGCTGAGAGAATGTGAATTGCCCAAGGAGACCCTATTTCCATAGCCAAGCGGGAATCAACATGGATTTCTCAAAAATAGGTCATGCCAGACTAATCTTATCTCTTTTTATGATAGAGTTACTTGCTTGATAGATGAAGGGAATGCTGTGGACATAGTATATCTTGATTTCAGTAAGGCCTTTGACAAAGTTCCCCATGACATTCTTGCAAAGAAGCTAGTAAGATGTGGGCTGGACAGGGCTACTGTCAGGTGGATTTGTAACTGGTTGACTGACCGTACCCAAAGGGTGGTCACCAATGGCAGATTCTCATCCTGGAGAGAAGTGACTAGTGGGGTGCCACAGGGTTCTGTCCTGGGCCCGGTGCTGTTCAATATCTTCATTAATGACTTGGATGAAGGAATAGAGAGCACGCTGATCAAATTTGCAGATGACACCAAATTGGGAGGGGTTGCTAATATGCCAGAGGACAGGATCAAAATTCAAAAGGACCTGAACAGATTGGAGAGCTGGGCCAAGGCTAACAAAATGAACTTCAACAGAGAGAAATGTAAGGTCCTACACTTAGGCAGAAAAAATGGTATGCAGAAATATAGGATGGGGGACACGTGGCTGGCTAACAGTACGTGTGAAAGGGATCTAGGAGTCTTCATAGACCACAAGCTGAACATGAGTCAGCAGTGTGATGCGGCAGCCAAGAATACCAACACAATTCTTGGTTGCATCAATAGGAGTATGGTGTCTAGATCGAGGGAGGTATTGGTACCACTCTATTCTGCATTGGTTAGACCTCATCTTGAATACTGTGTCCAGTTCTGGGCACCCCAATTCAAGAAGGATATGGATAAGCTGGAGCAGGTCCAGAGGAGGGCAACCAAAATGGTGAGGGGCCTGGAAGCCATGCCCTATGAGGACAGACTTAGAGAGCTGGGTATGTTTAGTCTGCAGAAGAGAAGGTTGAGAGGGGACATGATAGCCATGTTTAAATATTTGAAGGGATGTCATGTCGAGGAGGGAGTGGGCTTGTTTTCTCCTGCTCTTGAGACCAGGACAAGGAGCAACGGATGCAAGCTGCAGGAGGGGAGATTCCGCCTGAACCTCAGGAGGAATTTCCTGACAGTCAGGGCTGTCCGGCAGTGGAATGTGCTGCCACAGAGTGTGGTGGAGTCTCCTCCTTTGGAGGTTTTTAAGCGGAGGCTGGATGGCCACTTGTTGGGAGTGCTTTGAGGGTTTTCCTGTATGGTAGGGGGTTGGACTGGATGGCCCTTGTGGTCTCTTCCAACTCTACATTTCTATGATTCTATGATTCTATGATTCAAACCCTGGTCTCCAGGCTCAAACCACTATACCATGCTGGCTCTTTTAGGGTATTTAGGCTGAGAAATTCCAGGTACTTGGCTACGTATTCTAGAATTCCATAGGATGGAACTATGGTAGTTAAAGTAAGCTCAAAGTACTATATTTGTGTAGTACTGATACACTCTGGTAAAGCTCATTCACGTTCCATTATGTTTTCTCATCTCTTGTCACTGACTGATTTGTTTTGTAAAGGAAATTAATTTCTGATGATAAATTGTTTTCTACTGCCACTTAGTGGTGATGATACATAGCATCCTAAAAATACATTTATACATCTCCAAAACTAGTCCAGCCCACTCTGGAAGCAGAATATGGCTGTTGAGGTTGTGGGGTTTCTGTGGAATTGGGGTTTCTGTGGAAATTTAATCCCCATGGCACTAACTCCATGACGTATTCCAAAAAGCATGTTTGAATGTCCTAGTCTCTTAAGCAGCAGAAAACTGACTCGCACCATCCTCCATATGGCATCCGTTCAAATATTTAAATATAATATCATGTCACCTCTTAACCTTCTCTTCTCCAAGCTAAACATACCCAGCTCCCTAAGCCTCATCTCATACGTCATGTTGCCCAGGCCTTTTACCATTTTGGTTGCCCTCCTCTGGACACGTTCCAGCTTGTCAATATCCTTCCTGAACTGTGGTGCCCAGAACTGGATGCAGTATTCCAGGTAGGGTCTAACCAAAGCAGACTAGAGAGTCATCTCCCTCGACCTAGATGTTATACTCCTATTGCTGCAGCCCGGAATCACACTGGCTTTTTTAGCTGCCACTTCACACTGCTGAGTCCTGTTCAGCTTGTGGTCTACTAAGACTCTTAGAGCCCTTTCCTGTGTACAGTGGTCAAGCCAAGTGTCACCCATCTTGTATCTGTGTGTTTCTTTTTTTTCCTTTTTCTGCCCAAGTGTAATACCTTACATTTCTCCCTTTTGTAATTCGTTTTCAGACAGGCTGAAAGAGCAATCCATATTGACTGTTGGGTTATCCCTTCATGCCAGACCAAACAGGCAAGAGTCCAAAATTCCAAGATCCTTAGAAATGTTGAACCTCCTCTCTTCCCTCAGTTTTGTTTTATAGCCTTGTGGACCTTAGATTTAAACTGAGAGATAGAAAAACAGATAGACTATTCCCTGGGTGGGGGTGGATTGCTCTTTCAGCCTCTCTCAACTGACCATTCACAGTAGGTAAAACTCCCTCATTTTTAGTTTTGGTCCAGCTCTTTCATCTGTTAAGATCATTTTTTTGAATTCTGGTCCTGCTATCTAAGGTGTTAGCAACCCCTCCTAATTTGGTGTCATCTGTGAATTTGATAAGCATTTCCTGTATACCCTCATCCAACTAATTGATAAAGATGTTGAATAGCAGGACAGAAGCCTGGGGCACCCCACTAATCCTTTCTTTCCAAGATGAAGAGGAGCCATTGATGAGCGCTCTTTGGGCTTAGTTGGTCAACCAGTTACAAATCCCCCTAACAGTAGTGCCGTTTAGCCTGGATTTTACCATCTTGTTTACAAGAATATCATGGAAGAGGACCAGGACGAGGACCAGAGGAGTAAGAGGACTGGAGGAGAAGGAGAAGCAGAGGGTGAAGAGGTCTGGAAGAGACCCACCAGAGGTGGAGGACTAGAAGAGAAGGAAGAAGACTACAGGAAGAAAAGGAGGAAGACCAAAGGAAGAAGGGGAGCAGAACAAGTGGAGAAGAGGTGGGGATGGACCACAACTAGGACCTGGACGTAGTGGCCATGATGATGATGATGCCATGGAGAAGACATGAGGACCTCTCACAGCAGTCCTCTCATGTAGTTTCCCCCAAAAACAGTTGTATTAGAACAGTGATAGGGAATGGGTACCCTTCCAGAGATGCCTGGACTGTGAATCCTATTGTCTGTAGTGAGCCTAATCAATAGGGCAGCATGATGTGGACTGCAGTCTAGCAGTAATCCAGAAAGTTCACGTTCCTCTTAAAACCTTAAATTCTTCTTAAATTCTTCTTAAACTTCTATTTAAAGCCTTAAAATCTTAAAACCATTTAGGGTGGGATGGGCCTCCAGATCCTTTTGGATCATTCCTCACCATATGTAGGAGGTTGCCCTTTGCCAGCCCCATGCTGAGAAGCCCTTGACCTTTGAAAAGTTTCTAGGCTACAGTTTCTAGAATCCCCCAACCAACATGATGATGAAATCATCATTGAATGGAGGGAATGGGGTTTGTTGGCCTCTCTCCTTCCTAGCAAAGGGTTAACTTGGAGAGGAATGTGCTTCATTGACCACCGCTGCATTCTCTTCATTCCTCACCACCCTCTCTGCCCTGATTTGCTTTTCCCAGGCTCTGCAGCTTGGGAATTTGGCTTCTCTTTCTTTTTGGGGATTACTGTCTAATCGCAGGAGTGGTGGCGGTAGCTCGGAAGGGGAGAAGACTGTGTGCGATGGCTTGGTGGAGCCCGTGATATGTCTCTTTCCAACAGTGGTTTTTACATAATACAACTGGCAGCAGGGAGAAACTGTTCCAGGCCCTGAACAGAGGAAAGAGCAGATTTACAGATCTTCCCTAGAGAGCCTGTGTGACGGAGTGCTTAGAGAACACACCTTCCAGCATTTGGCAGATGAAAACTGGGACACCTTTGGGCAAGCAATAATCGAATGTGGTCAAGATGGCAAAGTTACCTGTTCCCATTATTAATTACCATACTTATAGATTACAAAACTATCATTACTAAAGATTAATCAGGACTATTGGAGGGTATGCTAGGTGGAGCTGTGGAAGTATCTTCAGGCTGCAAGGCCTTTCCCAGAAACTGAATGTGGAGCAGTATCTGTTGGGAAAGAGTATTAATGCTGTGAACTGCCAAGGGCTGGGCTATACACAGATACTGGTCTGCACAGAACACATGGTTTCATTTTGTGAATGACTCTTTTCAAAAGGCCTTTGTAAGCATTCAGTTTTTAGACCTCCAGCAAAGGCAATAGATCCCTCTGCTGGCAACCCATGGGGGTGAGGAAAGAAGCAAGAGAGAGGAAGACAAAGGCTGCAGAAATCGAGAGAACAGCCGGAAGCAAACAGAGGAAACTTGCCAGTTCTGGCTTTTACCCCACACACTGCTGGCATGCCTTCCTAACAGATTATCAGTGGTGGCTTCTGTGTTGTGGGGTGGTGAATCTGCTCAGAGGTTTATGTTGGACTTTAAAGCAAGGGTTGGAGTCGTTCCAGAAGACCTTGGAGAGCCACACATCCCCGACACCCCTCTGAATTTTTAAAAAATATTTGCTGTTAACTGCTGTCAAGTTCTGCTGACTCCATGGATGAGAGATCATCCTGTCATCAGCTTGCCCTGCTCAGGTCTTGCAGATTCAGATTGAGTCTACCCATCTGTAATGTGGTCTTCCTCTTTTCCTATTACCTTACCAAGCATTACTGTCTTTTCTGGTGAGTCAGGTCTTCTCAAGATATGGCTAAAATACAACTGTCTCAATTTAGTCATCCTAACTTCTAGGGAGAGTCCAGGCTTGATCTGCTCTAAGACCCCTTCATTTGTCTTTTTGGAAGTCCAGGGTATCTGTAGAACTCTTCTCCAGCACATTTCAAAGCAGTTGATCTTCTTCCTATTAGGTTTCACAAGCATACATAGAAACAAAGAATATGATGGCATAGACAATTCTAACTTTAGTATTCAATGAAAAAATATTTACCCCCAACTCTTTAGGGGTTCTGGGTCCCATTTTCTTGATATTTCTGTTCCTTGGGTCATTTTAGTCCCAGGAGATTCCTCCCCCCCCAAAAGGAAATGACTCAGAAGGCACTTCCTATGAAAAAGTCTTCTCCTTGTTCTAAAATGGCTATGGGCTGCAAAACTGTAATGAAAATGTCTTCTACAACCAAAGTGGATTTTTTTTTTACTTGGTGGAGGCATAAAAATAGCTCCAAAGGCCACATACAGCCTGAGGGCTGTACTTTGCCCACCTCTGCTTTAAAGAAATACTCAGGGTCTTCTAAATAGGTTCATTGCCTTGGATAGCTCTTTTGCAGTTCAGATAAGAACCTAGAGTGACTTCACTGCTCCACTGGCATAGCAGGCAGCATCCAACATGGCAGATTACCTATGGGGGAAATGCAGCGCATGTGGAAAATGGATTGCCCATCCTTGCTATAAATGAATGCAAGTACCACAAAATATGAAAAAGTATATAGTAATCTTATCCAAATCAACTTAAACCTTGGGTAATCCCTTTCTCCACCGCCTTGAGTTCTAATCACATGGAAAACAGGGGTCCAATGGTATATCTTGATGATGCCTGTAAAAGCTGGCCATAGAAGTTGAAGATCATGCTGTGTCCTGTTTCCACCACACACCTGCCCACCCTCTAAATGATCCATAAATCTTCCTTTGTGAAGGAAACAGAGGTTAAAAACAAAGTATTTATAAAAGTATTTGAAGTGACAATCCTCATTTTAACTTGTGCTCTCAAAACAAAGCAACGGCAACTTAAAAAACAAAAATCTCAAGTAGATGCTGGTTGCCCTCTGGTTGCTTCCTTGTTGGGGTGGTACCACCTTGAGAGGTGTTTGGGGTGGGAAGAAGGAGAGGCGTCTACCGTCCAGTTGGGAATTAAGACCTGTAAGAAGAGAAGGAGGAGTGGTGTAAGGCTGAGCTTCTGTACATATAAGGATGAAGCAGATTTCTTTTGTGTCATTCTTATGTATCATTGGCTTCCTCTGCTCTCTCTTCCAACCAGGGCTGGCTTGACTGTAAGGCAAAGGGAGGCATTCACCTCAGGCGGCACATACTGTGGGGCGGTGGCAATAAAGATAGAGCTGTGTGATAAGCATACCCCTGAAGCCTAGCCTTCTGTCTTCTGGTTTGGATGAGAGAAACTTGGAAAAGGTATGTTTTTGTAGCACAGTTCCCTAACGCCCCCCAACTAGCAAAGCCACTGGAAGTTCCATAAACTCTAATGCTGTCCCTTCACCGGCCACTGCTGTTGGAAGACATAGTTAGTTCAACTGAATTTTGTACATACAATGGGAGAACTTGCCATCTTTTTTTTTTTTCCAGAAAACATATTGAGCCACTCTTCCTAGTTTGGCTAATAGATGTGGCTCATTGTCTTCTACGTTGCACAAGCATGCAATGAACTTTTTACAGCCAGCTTCGGGGAGTTGGAAACAGGAGTAGCATGTGAACAGTCATCCTTAATTTGCTTCTGGCGAACAGATTTTTCAGTATCTGTTCAAAATCCTTTCCATCACAAAGAGATTCCCCCCATTTGTCACAAAAATATGTAATTAAATCTTCCCATTGTTTTTTAAAATTAGCTAATGATTTGTCTTTCAGCGACACTGTCAGCTTAACCATTTCCAATAAATCATAAATCTCCATTAAAAAAATCCTTTCCATCACATCTGGAACACACAAAATAAGGGTGTGCATTGTGAGAAGTGGTGCCAACCTTTGGTTGAATGTGAGAGAATAATTTATATCTTTGCTTGTATCTTCACAACAACCCTAGGAGGTAGGCCAGTCTAAGAGTCACTGACCCAGGGTCACCCAGTGACTTTTATGACTGAATGGAAATACAGACCAAACTATTCTCAGTCCTAGTGCAACACTGTTACCCAGACAGTGGGAAAGCAAGCAGTATGCACAGGGGATGTGAAGAACACAATCCTCCCTTCACATTTGTAGGTTTGACCTTTGCAAATATCATTATTTGTAAGGTGCATGTGAGCCCCTCCTCCATTCTCCTCCTCCCATTCCCCTGCATTTTTCTGGGTACGGAAAAGGAAGGCAAGTGCCGGGACAAAAGGAAATGGAGGAGGCCCTTCCTTCCTTCCTTCCTTCCTTCCTTCCTTCCTTCCTTCCTTCCTTCCTTCCTTCCCCCCCCCCGAAGTTTCCGTCTCCCATTCCCTTGCCTCTGATCCTGGCATGCAAAAGGCAAGGGAATGGCGGGGGGGGGGTTATTTGGATTTTTCCACTTTCTTGAGTGTTCTGCACCCTGAATCCTCATGAAAGTAGAGGGGCCACTGCAGCTAATATGAGGGCAGAGGAATAGGATAGGGAATTGCAAAGAAGGAGGTATGAGTAACTGAACAGAATTATGCCCCATGGCAACATTTGGTTGTCTGTGTCACTGGGTCTCATATCAGAACCTGAGTGGATCCAGGTGAGCCAAGATTCAGTTTTGGGCACTGGCCACCTGACAGTCATTGCCCCTGGCTGCACACATTCAGCTCATGTCTATTTCCCCTTCTTTCTTATAATGGGAGTTGTGTGCAAGACTAGTAGCCCCATCCAACCAAGGCTTGTATTTGTTGCCCAGCTCAGAAATCTCCCCCTAAAGGACTCGTTGCAACCTCAGCTCCGGCCTCTGCCAAACACGGATGTCTGCCGGCTTTTCTGTCCAAAACCCCAACTGGAGCAAAAGGCTGGCAATGCATTTTTAATGACACACACACTCACATATATATATATATGTATATTATACAACTATATAATTTCAGGGGAAAACACTCCCTTCCCCTCTTTTTTCTCCTCTCAGTTCCCTTGTCAAGATCAACAAGCATTGCCATGCGCTTCTGGGAAGGCGCCTGTTTATTCTGGCTGTCCAGTGAATGTGGTTATGAAGCACAAAAAAACTGCATTCTGGTCAATCCCAGGAAGCAAATTAAAAAAAAAAAATCAGGCTGAGAGTTGGGGGGCCAGGGGCTGGGCAGACAGGCAAGATCAAAGCTGAAGCTTATGGTCAGGAGGGAAATGATGGGGGAGCTCCAACTGACACTCCCTGGTTTCTTTCTGTGCTCCTGTAAAGATAGATTTGCCCAAGCGGGGTTTACTTAGGCAGAAGAATTTCCCATAAGAACACCAGAACGATCCCGGCCAGGGGCCTATCCAGCCCAGCTGTCTGTTTACTGCACAGCCTTTGTCAGGAGCTGGGGGAACTAACCTTTTTGGCTATTTATGGCTGGGGGATTTGGGAATTGTAGCCTCCAAAGGTAACTTTCCCTAGCCTTGTTCCAACCCTAAATGCTCCCAGAAACTCTACAGGCATAGTAGGAAGGCAATAATCTTTCCTCCCTTTGTTGCTCTGTCGTGGCAAGTTTTTTTGTCGTAGTGTAATGGTTAGAGCAAGAGTGGGAATCAACTTCAGAGATGTTCTGGGCAGTGCGTGATGCACGCCTAAGCATCATTAGTTGTGGGCGAGGCCAAAGATGGGACAAAAATATCAGCATACTTTAACTTGAAGCTTTTGTGTCTTGTTTCATGCTTCCCCACTACATCTTGTTTCCACTTTATAGTACTATAGGATTCCACTTTATCCTAGCGAATCCTAGGATCTGCAGTTTAGGGAGAGGGTATTTAGAATTCTTAGCCACAGAACACTAGAGCAACATTTGTCTACCGGGATTCCCTGGGACCCTAGAGTTTTGTGAGAAGTTGCTAAGGGTTGTATGAGAAAGGCTGATAAACTTTATTTGAGCTGCAGACATAATGATCTTTATGCACAGGTTCCTCGAGACCAGAAAATTGTTTCAAGGGTTCCCAGAGGCTGCGAGAGGCCACTTTAGTGCTTTACCAAACTACAGATCCCAGGATTCCATAGGATGCAGCCAGGGCAGTTAATGTGGATTCATAGTGCTATAACAGAACTATATGAAAGAGCCCCAAGCCATAGGAGAGACATATCTGTCCTTTAGAAAGGAGAAAACAGCATACAAAAGCTAGGAAAACCCCAAAGGAAGCTGTCCTGGGGAAAAGGGAGTGGCTATCTGGAGAAATGCAAAAGAACAGACTGGTTCCCCACTGGGCTGCATTTTTCCCCAGGGGTTCGGGCATCCCCTCCCTAGGTTAGAATGTATGACTGAGATTTGAAAGACTCAGGTTCCAGTGCCCGCCAAGCCATGATACATACGATCTGCCCTCCATATCTGTGGATTCTGTATCCATGGACTCAACCAACCGTGGCTTGAAAATATCCCCCCCCCAAAAAATAAAATCCAAAAAGCGAACTTTAATTTTGCCAATTTATATAAGGGACGCCACTCTAGTATATCACTGTACCTAATGGGACTTGAGCACCCACAAATTTTGGTATCCATGGGGTGGTCCTGGAACCAAACACTAGGGGATACTGAGGGCCACTGTCTTGGGTTACTTTGGATCAGACGCACCCTCTCAGCTCTACCTCACAGGGTTGTTAGGATGACAAGTAGAGAAAGAGGAAAGTTCTCTATGTTGCCTTGAGCTCATTGGAGGAAAATTAGAAAATAAATGTCACTAATATATAAAAATTGTAACGTTTCCATTTTAGCCATCATAAACTTGTGGCTTATAGCCACTGGCAGACTGAAGCTTCCCATTAAAGCTAGCTAACCCGATGGCCATCACTACTTTGCCATTCCTGTTTTCTGATCCAATATGCATTCTTTTTCCATATGGCAAGCACTTTTCTCTTATTTAAAGTGTTCCCAGATAGTCTTGAAGCACATATGATATTGACGCTGTTGTGCACAGCTGAAGTCCACCAGTAACATAAGGAAAACCTTGCCAAATCCAGCTGAAGGTACATCTTAGATCTGGGAGAGAAGACTGTCTTCTTGTCCCACAAGACACAGAATGGTGACACAAGACAGGGCCTTCTCTGTACTTGCACCCTGGCCCTAGAATGATCTCTTCCTTCCAGAGCATCTGATCCTTGGAGAATATCTAGTCTTGCTTAATGCAGAAAATCCAGAGCTAGGGCATTTCTTGAAGACACCAGAGAAGAAAAATCTCATGACTTCATTAGATAACTCTTAAACAGCTCTTCCTGTTAAGTTTCTCCTAATGTTCCAACCACATCCACCCTTCTGGGGTTTATGCCCATTCCATACATTACATGCCATACTGCCTTCTTTGAGATAGCAGAGAAGAAGCCTTTGCCCACTTCTAAGTGACATTTGTTGAGGTATTTGAGAGGACTTTTGTGTCCCTCTGCTATTCTGGTAGACTTTACCTCAATTCAGCTTTGAGCCCAGAGACTGGTACATAATTTGCGGCTCGGGCCTAGGAAAATAAAAAAGTGTTCAATGCACAAAACTCTTACTGGGAGATTTTGCAATTCGTAGTGGCCACGAAGCGCCCAGTGTAGTGAACATTGCACCTCACCACGTTGTTGGTGAAGTCTGATTCCATAACAATATATTTGGGGTTCACTTGGACCTGTGATGACAAAGAGAAAGAATGTGTCAGCTTCTCAGATGAAAAACTGCGGAATTATAGTCACCCAAAAGAGAAAGTTATACCTTACAATTGTACTGATTTGGCAGTGAGAGTTCTGATGAATCCTCAGTTGTTCCATTTCTTAGCTGCTTTTAAAATGTCCCAGTTTCTCTCTTGTCCTCCCACTTTCCCTTTTGTCCCTAACATACAACAGTTTTTGCAAACTGAGTTCAAAATACGGAAGTAGTTTGCCCTTATCTCTGCTAGGGGGTGATAAAGAGGTGTGGAATCCTGCCCTTCCCAGTAAGCTCAGGCAAAAGCAAACCACAGAATGTGTCTCCTAGATTGTGTGCTCTTTTCCACTAGTAACTTTTGCCATCTTGACCACATTCTGATGTTGCTTGGCCACACCTGTCTCCTAGTTTTCATCTGTGCAATGTTGGAAAGTATGGAAAGTATGTAAGAAAATACTGAAGGCAGGCAGAAATCTTGTAGGGCCAGCCCTAATGTTAGGCAGAGGAAGTCAGCAGATGCTAGTGCATGTTGATTTCTACAGGAGTAGTGGAGGCCCCCTTCCATAAGCAGCTTCCCTCTTTTGGACAGCATGCCCTGCTTATTCCCACTAAGCTTCTTTGCTGCCTTTAGACCATAGGTGGGGGACCTCTTTCAGCCCAAGGGACAAATCCAGTTCCAGAGTTGTTCTTGGGGGCCAAATTCCAGTGGTGGATGAAACCAAAGGCAAAAAGTTGGGACCAAAACACCAGCACAAAACTCCTACTGCCAGGAACTAAACCTTAGGAGAGGTATTTCCATCTCTTTGAATGAGGAAGAACATATTCACAATCTGGGTAACCAACAAATGATGAAATGATGGTGTCAAGGGCAGGAGTATCTGGTAGCTCATATGTCATTCAGGGTCATCCCAAGCTCCGAGGTTTCCAAGTCAAAACCTGAGGCCTGGGGATGTCCTTAATGCATTCTTGCATTATACCAACCACAGTTGCTCAGAGCTTGTCATTCAAGCAGAACCTACTTTTTTGTTTGGAAGGGGCTTTTTCCAGATCAAGATGAAATGAGAGAATTATTCCTTCCCTTATAAGGAAGCGGGATAGGGAACATTTAATCTACCCTACTTGCTGCTAGCCAGAAAAGGAGAATGGAGAGTAAGCCCAGGTACTAGAAAAACCTGGAACCATTTTTTTAGTTGCGTATAGTTAGGTGTTTGGTAGTTGAGACTGATAACTGTAGTTTTGCTCTGTTTTAGGATTGTTATTCACTCCATTTTTATGGTCTATTCTGTATTTGTTTTGCATATTGTTATTCTTTTTTATGTGCTCTCTCTTTTCCTCATGTTTGTTTTGTTTTCTGTGTTGTTATTCAATAAAAAAGTACTGGAAGGGAAGGGGGAAGTTAACTAGGGAAATATTTAGGCTCCTTGGAGAGTCTTTTCAAGTTGCAGCAACAAATCAATTAATCCTTGCAAATTGTGGCAAGCTGCTGCTGTTCTAATAGGCAAACTGGAGAGTTGCATGCCTCCCTTCCACACAGTCTTTTCCTCTCATCTCTCACAGGGACATAGCCCATGAAAAATGGAAGCTCAGGGACAGGTCCTGAAATAGAATCATAGAAATGTAGAGTTGGAAGAGACCCCAGGGGCCATCCAGTCCAACCCCCTGCTATGCAGGAACATCCTCAAAGCACTCCCGACAGATGGCCATCCAGCCTCTGCTTAAAAACCTCCAAGGAAGGAGACTCCACTACACTCCGAGGCAGCAGATTCCACTGCCGGACAGCCCTGACTGTCAGGAAGTTCTTCCTGAGGTTCAGGTGGAATCTCCTTTCCTGCAGCTTGAATCCATTGCTCCTTGTCCTGGTCTCTGGAGCAGCAGAAAACAAGCCCTCTCCTTCCTCTACATGGCATCCCTTCAAATATTTAAACATAGCTATCATGTCCCCTCTTAACTTTCTCTTCTGCAGACTAAACATCCCCAGCTCTCTAAGTCTATCCTCATAGGGCATGTCTTCCAGGCCCCTCACCATTTTGGTCGCCCTCCTCTGGACTTCCTCCAGCTTGACCATGTCCTTCTTGAATTGGGGGGCCAAGAACTGGACACAGTATTCAAGATGAGGTCTAACCAAAGCAGAGTAGAGTGGTACCAGTACCTCCCTCGATCTAGACACCATACTCCTATTGATGCAGCCGAGAATTGCATTGGCTTTCTTGGCTGCTGCATCACACTGCTGACTCATGTTCAGCTTGTGGTGTATGAAGACTCCTAGATCCCTTTCACATGTACTGCTATCCGGCCACTTGTCCCCCATCCTATATTTCTGTATTCCATTTTTTCTACCTAAGTGTAGGACCTTACACTTCTCTCTGTTGAATTTCATTTTGTTAGCCTTGGCCCAGCTCTCTAATCTATCCAGGTCATTTTGAATTTTGATCCTGTCCTCTGGTGTATTAGCAACCCCTCCCAATTTGGTGTCATCTGCAAATTTGATGAGCATGCCCTCTATTCCTTCATCCAAGTCATTGATAAAAATATTGAACAGCACATCTGACAACCCTCTACTTCACTGAGACAGTAAATCCACTCCCAGTTTTGGTCCCAACTTTAAAGGTGCTTTAAAAGTTTAGCACCTTGGAAGGACACCTTGGAAGGAACTCTGAGGATGCTAAACCTGTTTTGAGGGGGTTCGGGTTTAGCACTAGCCAAAGTTTGGACTAAAAACCAGAAGAGAGATTTCGCTCACTGACAGAGATGCTATCAGCCCTAGCTGGTTGAGGGAAAAGAAATAAGGGGTTGGATTCAGCACCCAGAGCCTAAGGTGCCCCATCCCTGTGGCCGAGGATGCTCTCCCATTGCCAGTCTTGGCATAAAACTGAGCCATCATTCCAGCTGGCTTTTGTATATGGAATGGAGGAGAGTGGAAACCATATTTTCCTTAGCTCCAGGCAGCAAAATACTATTGGCTAGCCCTGTATATGGCCCTCCATGAAGTGAAATCCCTGCATCTATAATACTCTCCCTTACAGAGAAAACAATCTAATATGCGAGAGGGCGGGAGAAGCACATTTTGGCAGCAAAACATTTTCATTGCCAAGAAGAAAACAGAAAAGACATTTCTGGCACAGTAGTAGCTTACACAAAAGAACACAGAAATGGTTCTCATTTTCCTGTTCTTGTGGAGCTCATTTCAGACATGAGGCATTTAGAAATGTACCGTAGCCAGAGTTTGGGAAAGATCCCTTTTCAGTATTACAAGTCCCAGATGCTCTCTAGCCAGTGGCCATGCCAGCTGGGGGATTCTGGAAGCTTTAGTCTCCAAAAGTAATTATTCCCCTAGCTCGCCAAAGACTTAAACTTGCCCCTACCTTTAGAATATAGTTCCCAGGCTGTACATCAGTGATGTCGATCCACTGGCAATCAATGTCAGCATTATAAGTATCGTAACAACCAGGACTCAAACCCTGGGGAAAGAGAGAAAACATAAAATTTTAAAGTCTTTATTGTAAGTCAACAAACTAGTTCCAGCAGTGTTTTTCTCCACCAGATATAAGTTTTTGTAAAGCTAAGGGGTCTTAATTGGTCATTCAGACCCAAACCACCCCAGAATGCTTTGCATTACAACAGAGATAACTGATGACAATTAATTCTTGCTGAGAAAAGCCACCCCTTCTGGTAAATGGACGCACTGGGCTAAGCTGGAGGGAAGGGGGAAACCAGTGCCAGCAGTAAATGATCTTCTCATCCTTGTTGATCAAGAAGTTCCAGCAGTTTGATCCTGTAAGCCATGACCCTACTACAAACTTGGTTTTGGCCGTAAGGACCAGGCCTTAGCAGTGCTGTAAGTTGTTTGTCAAAAATCACAAAGCCTCCCAATGTCTGGGTTTGGCAGGAACAGTGCCAGTTGATTCTCTGTTGTCCCACTTTTGTAGCTACATTTGAAACACTCCATTATTTCTCTCCACTTCCCATTTCCCCCCTTCATCCTCAGTTCACGTCAAACTGAGTTAAAAGTGTAAAAGTAATTAGCACTTGACTAACTCAGTGAGTAGAGAGGAGAGAAGGGGGAATTTTATTCTTCCCCCTAGACCTAGGCAAAAGCAAATTGTGGCAGCCTTTTTCAGTCTGTCTGTTCTTTCTTATTAATAACTTTTGCCGTCTTGACCGCAGTCTGATGTTGCCTGGCCACGTGCCCCACTTTTCATCTGTGAAATGGGTACAAGATTTGCTGAGGAGCTGTCCAAAAGTAGAGCAGCCCTTCCTTTCTTCCCACCTGTGTGTGTGATGTGCAGGCGTAGCGCTTGAGGTTTCCAAAGTCACAGGTGGTGTCCTCCAGGCAAAAACTCGCTTTGTGACCCTCTGCCACTTTCTTGCCTGTGACAGCATCTAGCAAGTCGTAATGGCTGAATTCATCCATGCTGTGGTAATGCCTGTGGATGAGGAAGAAGGGAATAACACAACATACGTGCGGGCCTGCATTAGGAAGAGACAGGAAGTGTTTAAATGTTACCATAACCTGTGGCCATCCTGCTCACATCCCAAGCCTCTTACTGGTCAAGCAACACTCCTCTGTGTTTTCATACTATGAAAGCTTGGATTCTACTTTTTGCATGCCTCATCCACACCCCAATAATGACAGCTGATGGCTTCCAGGTCTATGGGCAGGGAATCCACTCCAAGGTTTGGACTACACTGAGTTCAAGGTGCAGAAGCAGTTTGTACTCGATTAACTCAGCAGGGAGGAGGAGAACGGGGAAAACCTTGCCCTTCCCAGTAGACTCAGGCAAAAGCAAACTGCTGCAACCGCTCTTATCTTGTATGTTCTTCTTCATTAATAACTTTCATTATGTTGACCATGCTCTGATATGACTTGGCCTCACTTGTCTGTGAAATGTTGTAGGATATGCAGTTGAACTTTCTTGTCCTGACTTAGAACCTTACTCTTCCCAGTAGCTCAGGCAAAAAATCAAACTACGGCAGCCTTTCCTAGCTTATCTGTTCTTCTTCCTTAATAACTTTTGCCATCTTGACCACGCGCTGATGTTCTTTGGTAATATGTATCTTAGTTTTCAACTGTGAAATACTGGAGGTTACGCGGCACTGTTTTGGGGAGCTGTGGAATTCTGGGAGCCTTGTCCCCCAAAGCTAACTTTTCTAGGCTTTCACATTCTGTAATCCCTGCAATGAACCAGAGACAACATTTTGTGCTTGGGGAAAAAAGAGCAAGGAATGATAGGATACAGAGAAGCTTGTTTACATCCATTCCCTTCCCAATGCCAGTCCAAGCAACCATACATTCCTTTCTACTCACTGATGGCAGCTGTGCCACTCCCAGGTATGACGAGCCCGATTGGGCAGGAAATCTGCCGTCCCTTGGTTCTTTACTCGCTGGGGGAAACGCAAGAGCACCCGGACATCGTAGTCTGTGGCTTCAGGGGTATAGGCAGTGCTGGAAGAACATAAAATTACATCACAGGAGTAGGAAAGTTGCTTTTGGGGAAAGCGTTGCCCCAAGCACCAACCTTCTAGTTGGAAAAAAGAATAACTGTTAGCGCTCTGGATGCTTCCAGTGACAATCCACCATTGCAAATGTGAGCACGAATAAGGAGACCGGAGGCCGACAAGAACCAGCTTTGTCCAGAGGGAAAAAAGTGGTACCTTATCTATGAGAGAGTAAGTCTGAGTAAAGGGATAGGAAACAGACTGAGCGTTACCTTGCGAGGCACTTTTCTTCTGCAGCACAACGGAGGGAATAGAGGTGAGCCCGTTGGACGTAAGTGGAAGCCTGGACATAATTTGGGTCAGGCACGAGGTCTGGGAGGCCTGGAAAGACACGTAAGTGTTAGTGAACAGTTGTTGCCATTTGCCTTCTTTAGGGAGGTAGAAGTAATTTCCAGCATTTAGTCTTTTCTTTCTGAGTTCCTAAGCGATTCTAAGCAAGCCATTCCATGAGTTAAAAAAAAATCTTTTGAATCCATTTTAATCTGAATCCATTCTGTTTTAGTGGTTTCTTGAAGGCTGTTGACTGCAAGAACTGTATCAAAAGTCAGTAAGGTAAGGCAGTAGGAACAATTTTGCTGTTGTCCTCTGAACATTCATTGGAAGAATGACACTTATGAGGTCGGAGAGACTGTTCTCTATTATGTTAAGCAACTTCCATGCACATTTTCTTTCCGTTTCATGTAATGCTGAAAGTTCTATAAGTGACTTAAGTGACTGCAGTGCTAGAAATCTCATGACTGAAGGACTATTTCATGGAGAGGGGCACAATTCTTATTTGGAAGGGACAATACCCTCATTCCTCACCCCAGATCTCAGGTTTTGGTTTTGAAGTCTTATGAGCTGGGAGAGTACTGGCTTGGAAATGCTACCCTCATATGCTGTATGTATAAAAGTCAAGTTTTTGGTTGACATCTAAAATATCGAAGTCCAACACCATTTACTACACACAAGCAAGTATGAAATTAAGCCTAGCATAATTAGAGCCAGTGAATTTCGGTGGCAGAAAGAAGGGTACACATACAATAAATAAACAACTAAATACACAGGCATTTAAGTCTTACCCCATTCTTCTTATTCTACTCTTCTGTCAAAAGACTTTCAGAGCAGCTGAAGCCTATTTAGAACTAGTAACAATAAGTAGGAAGCAGATAATCTCGGCAGAAAAACCATGCAGAGATCTGCTAGTGGGGCATCCCAGCTGCAAGAAAAGGATATTGACGCTGCACCAGAGGACTTAATGTGTGTAGGCTGGCAAATGCTTCCCAACAAAGAGGACACAAGGGCTTAAAGGGCTAATCCTAACCAGATTAGACCCATTCAATCAATTGCTGTATGGGCTATTCCATTTGGATCTAGCAATTGGATTTGGGTCAGATTAACTGTATCACTTTTGCAAATAGAGTTCCCAGACCTTAAGGCCTGACCTGTCTTATCTGGTCCTTACGGTGAGGGGGAAGAATCTCAGGGTGACAGCACCGCCTTGAAAATTGTGTGTGTACATCATTTCCTAGACTTAGGCCATTTCCACATGGTGTCACTGTTGCACAATGGGGACACGCTGGCAACGGTCCCTTTCACAGGACGTCATCGTGATCCCCCAGCCAGCACAGCCCGACCCAGCCTAGTGCGACTGCAGGATATTTGTTTAACGGAAAAAATCTGTTAAGCACCCATGATCATGCAATACTCCCGTCACTGCCAGCCGTGTGGAAGGGCTGGAAGTGCGCTCACATGCTTCCTTCCCCAGAGCAGCATGGAAAAGAGTCTGGATGTGCTGCAGTAGGAGGGCGCATGTGGCTTGGACTCCCTTCTGCAGAGACCCAGCTGGTGCGGAAGGGAGCATTTGCACTGCACTCCCTTCCCAGCAAAGGTGCAGTTGGGAACCCAACAGGCGGACAACAGAGGTTGGAACAGTGCGGAAATAGCCTTAGTGTTTTATGTTTATGCAGTTTGCTCTGTGCACCTGCAATCGATGCTTAAAGTTTCTCAGTTACTGACATCCTGCCCTTTGTGACATCACAAAGTTTCATCCGCAGTTCTTGGGGTTTGGTCCTGGGGGATACTCCGGTCCTGGCAATGTTATCTGCATAGGGAGTCCAAAAGTTTTTAATAAGGAAGAACACACAAACCAGGAGAGGCTGCAACAATCAGCTTTTGTCTGCGCCTACAGGGAAGGACAAGATTCTATCCCCTCCGCTCTTTCTTGCTGAGCCTTTTTTTTGTATTTTGAACTCAGTTTGCAGCAATTGAAGTAAGCTGAGCACGAAGGGGGAAGTCGGAGGGGGAGAGAGAAAGGGAGACACTTTAAAAGTGGCTGAAAAAATTCAACAAGGGAGGATTAATTGGGACAATCCCTTCCAAATCAGGACGGTTAGAGGCTATGCTCTTCATGCATACTCAAGTCACTTAGCTTTGTGAGCTTTTTTATTATTTTTTTTAAACGTCCTGAACACGCACTCTCTTCTTCTCTAAAACAAAAACACACTAATGGTTTCTAATTAAGAAAAGGAAGCGGGCTACGCAATGCTGAAGTCAACCCTCTCTGATCTCCCCCCCCCAAATAACCCAACCTCCTTTGCAGATTTCAGTGGGAACACCATTAGCCCCTGATTTGTTTTTCCAAGCGCAGGAAAAGAACAATGCCTCCTTGTTTCTCAGGCTGTCCTCCCTGGAGGAATCACATCACCACTTTGGCTTTCATTTCCTGCCTCGATGCTTGGTCATTCCTGCTGAGGTAATGCACCAGGGATTCTCACATTCAGAGAAGTCAGTGAGGGTGTGTGCCTGGGGTGGTGGTGGTGGTGGTGATGGGGGGAACCATTTCTTTAATCGAGCTGTTCCCTGAAAGAAATAACATTTGAGACAGCTCTCCCCACCCAGCCCCAGTATTCCCCTCAGTCACTTGTCAGAGGGGGAAAAAAAAATCTTTATGGGTAAGTGACTTCATGCACGCATTTGAGAGGGAAAAGGTTTTGTCGTAACGTAGTCTATAAAAATCCTCTTTTGCTTACAATAATTGATTGGAAATAGACAACATAGAAGGGAGGTCGCTGTCCCAGAAAACTGGCCCTCTGATGCGCCATACCCACCGACATTTCACAGATGAAAACAGGGACAGATGTGGCCAAGCAACATCAGAGTGTGATCAAGATGCCAAAAGTTATTAATGAAGAAGTCACAAGCTAGGAGTGGCTGCAGCAGCTTGCTTTTGCCTGAGCCTACTGGGAATGGAAGGATTCCAGTCCCTCTTCTCCGCTCCCCTCTCCCATTGATTGAGCGCAGACTGATTTTGCACTTGAAACTCCAGTGAAGACTATAGTCCAAATAAAACGACAACAATAACATCTATGTTTTGCATGCAGAAAGTCTCAGATTCTCCAGGGGCTTTTTCACATTAGACAGGCCATTTCTGCACTATGCTGTTGTAGTGCTATTATTCCACTTTCAACATCCTACAGAATCCTGGAGTTTGCAGCTCAGGGAGGGGCATTTAGAAATCTCAGCCAGAGAGCTCTTCAGCCTCAGTAAACTACAAACCCCAGAATTCCACAGGATGTTGAAAGGAAAATAATAGCTCTATAACAGTGTAAGGCGGAAATGGCCACAGGTACAGCTCTATGATTCCACTGGCTGCATCCCATGGGATCCTAAGGTTTGTAGTCTGGTGAGGAACTAGAGCTCTCTGGTCCAGAATTCTAAATGCCCCTCCCTAAACTATAGATCCCAGGATTCCATAGGATATTGCTGCACTAGTTAAAGTGGAATCATAGCACTGTTACTTGTGTGGTGTAAAGAGGCCCCAGGTAGGGCTAGGGAAGGATCCTTCCTCCAGCCTTAGAGGCCCCCTGTCTCAGTTGGTCTTTGGCAAGATGAGGATAGATGGACCAACAGTCTGACTCAATGCAAGGAGGCTTCCTGTGTTCCCAAGCTGGGAACATCTGGGTCTGTTAAGTGCGTCTCTTTCTTAAACGGACTGGACAGCTCTTCTGTGCTTGCATTGCTATGCAAACATTGTTTATAGGAGGAGGATGAAAGTAACTGAAGCTGCACAGGGAATTTCCGATAAGCCAGAGACGAATTACTCAGATGGAAGAGCGGCCAAGAGACGCAGATTCTGCTCTGTGCCTCGTCTTCTCTCAAAGTGCCAGGGAATCTTTCAGTGCGGGCCACATGGGGTCAAGAGCTTCACGTTAGCTCTCCACGGGAAGCCAAGGAAGTGCCATCCTTAAGACTGTGATTAGGGAAAGGGACTCAGAGGCCAGGTTGTTCCGCTTAAGGGTCCTCCTCATGTCTCAGCTTCATGCAATCTTGCAAGGGAAAGAGGAAGGAAGGGGGAGACCATCACCCCCAACACCCACGCAATGAATCAAAGCCCCGGTGGGAATCCAAGACAAATATGCTAAGCTGAACTGTTGCTAAGTGATCATCATACATATATATGGATATACGGAAAGCAAATGGAAATAAATCTAATCAGAGACATGTGGAGGCAGCGAAGGAATGAGGAAAATCAACTCCAAACAGGAATGCAACTGTTGGTCAGTGGGTCACGCCTGCTTGGTGGGAGAAAGGGTGTGCTTTTCAAATGGTTGCTTACCAATATAAGGCCTGGTCAAGATC
Organism: Iguana delicatissima; assembly: GCA_948472985.1. Lineage (NCBI taxonomy): Eukaryota > Metazoa > Chordata > Lepidosauria > Squamata > Iguanidae > Iguana > Iguana delicatissima. The sequence goes on from CAOKZL010002507.1 coordinate 92,544, forward strand.
TCAGCTCACAAGCATTCAGTCTTATCTACTGCCTTGTAGGGTTCCCCCCCCCCCGTAATTTGTGTCATCTGAGCATCATCCTCTCTTTTTATTTAGAAGGAAACATCTTCCTGAGTTAGAGAAGCAAGATAAACTTTGCAAGAGCTGATCTGCTAGGTTGAGCACGGCCCCAAGGCTGCTTTTCTGGCCCTTGAACTCTCCAGATTCTCTGAACTGCCTTTTTTCTAACCACCCCCAAAAAGAAGGGGGAAGTTTGATTGCCTCTTCTAGAAACCTTCAGTAGAGACAATTAATTACTAACCTTCCAGCACTTTTTGACATCAAAGACTACTTGCTTTTCAAAACCAGAAGTGGATCTCTGACCACTTGTGTGTTTATGGTGGTAGTGGTGGTCTGGCTATTTTGAAAAGTCTGTGTGGCCTGCAAAGGCAGAAAATAGGCCCATGGACTGTCACTCCTGTGCTAGATCAGCTTGTAGCTCATTGCAAGTGTTCAGTTCTACGGTGTTCAGGAGGGGCCTTTCTGCACTAGACTGTTATAGAGGTATTATTCCAATTTCAACATCCTGTGGAATTCTGGGGTTTGTAGTTTCCTGAGGCCAAAGAGCTCTCTGGCTGAGGATTCTAAAGGCTACTCCCTAAACTGCAAACCTCAGGATTCCAGAGGACGTTGAAAGTGGAATGATAGCAGTAGAACAGTGTAGCGCAGAAATGGCCCCCGGTTACTAAACACAACAAAGGTGAAACAGACTTGCATTGTCCAAGGAGAGCAGAAGGGGGAGAAGGCCATTGTTTTCCAGAGAAGTGCATCCCCTCCAACTGTTCTGATTTAGCACAGACAATCCTGATTAATCCTCTCTCATCCCACTTTTTCAGCTGCTTTTAAAATGTCCCAGTTTCTCTCTCCTCCTCCTGCTTTCTTCCTCTGTCTTTAGCTTACTTTAGTTGCTGCAAACTGAGTTCAGAGTGCAGAAGTAATTTGTACTCAGTTAGCCCATCAGTGGGGGGGGGGCAGGAACATGCAGGGTCTTGCCCTTCCCAGAGGGCTCAAGCAAAAGCAAACTGCTGCCATGGCTCCTAACTTGTCTGTTCCTCCTCATTCATAACATTTGCCATCTTGACCATATTCTGGCCCTTTTCGCACGGCATTTGCCCATGTGAAAGGGTGCCTGAAGCGTTGCGCGATTGTGAGGAGCAATCTATACGACGCACTCACAATTGCGCAACACTCCAGGGTCTGGCAGGCACCGCTTATGCACTTTTTCATTTTCGGCTTTCAGCCGAAAATGGTGCATGATTGCGCATTGCTGAAGAGCCCCGCGCGCACTTGCCGTGTGTGCAGAGCCTCCGGAGCCGTGGCGGTCGCGCTTCCTGCCCCAGCACAGTCTGCGGAAGGAAGAGGCGGGGCTCTCACGCTACCTGCTCGGGAGCAGGCAGCTCATGCGGAGCTGAAGCAGCGAGGACGCAAGAGCCTCTTGCGGGAGGCTGCTCGCGCGATCCCCGCACCCCAGCGCCGAAAAAAGGTAAGGTGTGGAAAGGGCCTCTGATGTCGTTTGGCCACATGTGTCCCAGTTTCCATCTGTGAAATATCGGAGGGTATGTTAGTTCTGGAAGCATAAAATTGCTAATTTTAACATGCTCTTAGAAAAGTATTTGGAGCCAGTGAAAACATTAAAATAGCTGATCAGACAAGTGCAGATGACAGTTGTGGGGATCACTAATGCATGCCTGAGGAAGCCTCCATTCTGTCTCATCCCCCATTGCCTTGGCTCATTGATCAGACAGAAATCCTCCCAGAGGACAGTTTGCTTCGTGGTGGCTTGTCTTGGTGCAGTTTGAATTCTGCAACATTTCAGAGCGCATAGAGCACACACAGTGCCTCCGTGAGTGCAATTTCACTGCAGGGTTGCTGATGGGTGTGGGAAGACTGGAGTTCGGGTCAAAAGGTCTGATTTCTAATTTTGCATTCCACCCATTGAGCGTGATTTTCCAGTGTAGGGGGCAGAAATTCTTTTCAAGCAGATTAGGCGGTTGGATTGCCAATTGAGGGTTGTCCCATACTTCGAGGCCAGGACCTGAGATGTAGGGTAGCCTCTGGTGATGTCATTGTTATGCATTAAATAGCAACCACAGTTGTTTGCACCTTGTCATTCAAAAACACACATGCAGAGAACACATTTTTCTGTTAGGAAATTAGAAGAGAAATCTTAGCTAAACAGGCTGTTCCCAGACCAAAATGAAATGAGGTGTTCTTCCTTCTCTCTTAGAGAGGCAGAATAAGGAACTTTCAATGCACCCCACAGGTCTCCCTCCATGTATGCGGTTGACCTTCTTGAGTTTGATTACTTGCAAAGCACACATGTCCCCCCCACTACTACCAATTTGCTTCCTCTCATTCCCTTGCCTTTGGCCCAGGTGTGTGTGCCTTCCTTTTCCACACCAGGGCAAAAGGCAAGGGAATGGGAGGAAGGCACGGGGGGGGGCTATTCACAGTTTTTCCTCTTTCGCAGGGGTTCTGTGTCCCGAATCCTTGCGAAACTGGAAGGGCCACTGTACTTACTTGTAGCCAGAAAAATGGATGTAGAGAAGAGCAGAGGGTGAGTCCTGTCACCAGTATAACTGAGAGAGAAAAAGGAACTTGACTAGCTTAATACATAGGCTCCCAGAGAGTCTTTGCAAGTTGAAGCAAGAAATCAATTAATCCTTGCAAATTGTAGCAAGCTACTACTCTCCTAGTTGAGTTGGAGAGTCACACACAGCCCTTTCCTTTTGCCTGGAGCTCAGCTCCCCCCGCCCCCAAACTGGGAAATTTATACTCTTGCCTAGAGATGACCCACGAAAACTAAAGACTTGGGGCCAGACCGTAAGATCTGGTGACTCAAAAAGGGAAGGGGAGATCCATCAAAGAGTTTCTATTTATAAGGACTCCTTTTCCTGCTGATTTTGTGTCCTCAAGTAGTCTTTTGCATGTGCCCTGTGGCAGAGGGTTTATGGATACATGCTATGTTTATGCAAGACACACAAGTCAGTCTTGAGAGTTGCCTGGAAAGAACAAAGAGTGCTCTCTAGAACACGGGTCCTCAAAACTTTGGTCCATCAGTTATTTTTGACTACACCTCCCAGACATCTCAGCCATCGTAGTTGATGGTGAGGCACTGTGGGACCTGAAGTCCAAAACATTTGAAAGACCAAAGACAGAGAACCAGTACCCTAGAATTCATTTGATATTCTAGAGCAGTGGTTCTCAACCTGTGGGTCACCAGATGTTTGTGGACTTCAGCTCCCAGAAGCCCTGAGCATTGACCATAGTGGCTGGGGCTTCTGGGAGCTGAAGTCCACAAACATCTGGGGACCCACAGGTTGAGAACCACTGTTCTAGAGCAATTGCGCCTTGCAGGAGAAGATCAAGAGCGATGTGCCAGTGGTTCTCCCATGAAACCCATCCATGGCTTAATTACTCTCAGGATCTTTCTCAGCCACCATGTAACTAGATCATTGACATGAGGACAGTAAAAAACAAAACTACCGCACTGTCCTGTTAGCAAAAGATGCAGAAAGAAAGAAAGTGAACGATCAAGGAAAGGATTTGTCAGCAAGAGCATTCATCTCTGGTAAATATGGACAGATTGTGTTGGCCCTTTGGGTTTGCTGTATCTGTTGATCAGTTCTCAGTTTTTGTTCAGCCTTGCTTGTGGCATTCTGGGGCCCTTTCACACTAAACAATTACGGTGCTTTGATTCCACTTTAACTGCCATGGCAACACCTTGTGGAATTGTCAGATTTGTAGTTGAGGGAGAGGCATTTAGAATCCTCTGTCTGAGAGCTCTAGTGCAGTGGTTCTCAACCTGTGGGTCCCCAGATGTTTGTGGACTTCAGCTCCCAGAAGCCCTGAGCATTGACCATAGTGGCTGGGGCTTCTGGGAGCTGAAGTCCATGAACATCTGGGGACCCACAGGTTGAGAACCACTGCTCTAGTGCCTCATCAGACTACAAATCCCAGGGTTCCATGCCACGTTGCCATGACAGTTAAAGTGGACTCAAAAGTGCTATAATTTGTGTAATGTGGAAGAGTTGTGGTCTTGAGAACATGGTCTGTTCCCAATAAATATTTGTTTATGAAAGTTGGTTGAGCTGAATCTTTGGTGTGACCTTCAGTGAAAGATGACTCACTGCAGACAGGCTAAGCTTCAAGTCCTCATCTGAATCTTATGGACTAGATAGATTGTCCCCAGGGCTTGATTTATGAGAATTGTTTTGCATCTTCCCCAGATGGTTTCAGCCAAAGCAAGGAGGGGAAAGCCAAGAAGATCCTGGCAAAAGGGAGGAAGGGGTTGGTTTTTGTATGGGAAAAGCTGACATATGTCTTGATAGCGCTGACAAGGGTATTTACAGTTACGGCTCTCCTTGGCCTGTAACACTAAGAGCATCTGGAGCTGAGCCAGGAAGACATCAGGTCAAGCTCATAAAAGGAGCCCTTTGTTCACTTTTGCTTGGAGGAAACACGGACTGCTCTTTGAGGAGAGGTCTAATCTCAAGAACAAACTTGGAGTTTGGCAGTCCTCTTCCACCCACAAATTCCAAGAGGTGGCTGGTAGCTGTGGGGCTATCTAATTGGGAGGCACAGGCCTTTGTGGAAAGGAGGTCAGGCAGATGCCAACCATACTACAGTGGCACAGTTCTGATATTAGGAGCCCTTGCCAAATATAGCTTGAAATGCAGTTCCCTCTCTGCCCTTTCTTGGCTGTAACCATCATGGGCTGGAATCCTGTTGTCAAATTCCAACTAAAGTAGACCGGTCAACTCAGTTGTGGCATGGTGAGTCGAAACATAGGACAATGTCATTGACTCAGTGGGTCTACTTTTGTCAAGGCTAATAATAGGATTTGAGAACAATGTGTTGTGCAGGGATCGAGCATTGGACTACGATCCTGGAGACCAGGGTCTGATTCATTGCTCGGCCATGGAAATTCACTGGATGACCGTGAGTATGTCACACACTCTCAGCCCCAGAAAACCCCATGATAGGTTGGCCTTAGGGTTGCCATAAGTTGGAAATGACTTGAAGGCACACAACTACAACCAATAATAGGATTCAGTCCAAGAAAGGGCAACTGAGGAAGGCTAGGGGGCCACATTAGCCTGTGGCGAGATTTTGGATGGCCACACTCCTCCACTGCCCTGCCCCTGCAAAAAAATTAAGGATTTATACCTTTGCCCTCAAATGCCCTCTAGGGGCATGGAGTCATTCTCACCATGTTTTAGGCCTCTTTTAACAACTTAAAATGATCATAGGTATATGTCTTCAATTCCTGGATCTCTCCTAGTCCTAAACTGCCCCAGAGTCCTCAAGGAGTAGGGAGGCATATTTGCCATATTTTAGATCTTTTTTTTAACAACAGGAAATGAGCTTAAGCACACATCCTGTTTACTTCCGGTTTCAAAAAAGATCTCTTTTGTGCCTAAATGGTCCCAGACCCCTTCACAAACATGATGGAAATGCCCATAGAGTGCATTTTGGGAATCTGGGAGGGCTCTGGGGATCACTAAAACACCCCTAGTGGAGAGCATGTGATCAGTAGGTTGCACTTGCCAACTCCTGATTTTGGCCCTGGTCTCATAAGCTCTGGTTATCAGACCAGGAGCATGCCATGTGCCTTCATGTTCCCTACTGGTCACCTTCCTTCCTTCCTTCCTTCCTTCCTTCCTTCCTTCCTTCCTTCCTTCCTTCCTTCCTTCCTTCCTTCCTTCTTTCCTCCCATACCTAGCACTGCTAAAAATTTCCTAGTTTCTGAAGCCAGTAGTTTTCAACCGTTAGTCCTCCAGATGTTTCAGATCCCAGAAGTTCCAATCTGGCTGACCAATGGCCAAAGATTTCTCAAAGTTCATCTCAAATATCTGGAGGACCAAAGGTTGAAAAGTACTGTTGCAAATTCATAGCACTGGGAGGGATCCCAATAGCAATCGAGTCCAACCCCTTACCAGTGCAGAGATCAATTGCTCTGGCAGGTGGACATCCAACTTCTGTTGAAAAACCTCCAGTGAAGATGAGTTCCCCCACTAACTGAGACAGTTTGTCTATTGTCAAGACAATTCCTATTGAATATGATGAGACTTATGTCCAAATAGCCATATATATGATGGTGCTTTAAGCACAGCTTGGAAAAGTTAGTGCTTTGATGATAATTCCCCAAAAGGAACATCATGCACAATATGTAAAGTGGGGAGGGTATAGGAGGAGGTACCCAATAAATCATTCATTTGTTGGAATTTTTGAATTGCAGGTTGGAGGCTGGTCTGAGTGAGAGTTTGGAAAAGACACTGTTTTGGACTATAGCTCTCAGAATTCCCCAGCTGTGTGAGATTCTGGGAGATGTAGTCCATAAAACTCACTTTTCCCATCTTTGGTCTGGACCAAAACTATGATTTTTTTTGCCTTTGTGTTCTACTTTGTAGATATGCAAAGACCTCCCTTATGTGTAAAGGCCACATATAAAATTTATGAATTTCTTCTCAGGCTCCTTTGGCTTGATTCAATTTCAGCCAAGATTTTTCCAAGATTTTCCCTTACATTGGTTGGGGTCCTACCAATGATTCAAGCTCCATGGCTTGACTAGTTGTTCCACACCTTGACACAGCTCTGGTACAAATACACCCTGATGTGCTGTATGATTTTCTGTTCTAGACATTAAAGCCATGTCTTGTCTTTGACGCGACCCTCATTATTCAAGTAAGAAGACTGGGAGGGAAGCCAAGGCAAGGTGTCATGGTTTTCCCCCACCTCTACTCAGAGGACTTAAGAAAAAGAACCACCTCAGAGTTTCTTCTCCTCTCGAGCTCCCTTCCCCAAAAGCCAGAGAAGTTCAAGGACTCACCCCGTCCATTCTGGTTGGGTCTGTAGATGCTACCCACGCTCATCCGGCCTTGGTTCACACCTTGGTTGTCGGGAATCAGCTGGGGAGTCTCAGAATTCCGGATTGGAAGATAGGGCTCAGGCCGAGGGACTCCCTGGGGATCCAAGGGTCGGAACGGTGGCTGAGGTTCAACATTGCGAGAAGGAACGTAAGACTCTGCCGGCACATCTCCAAAAGGAGGATATTGCCCTGCCCACGGCTCGTTCCCATACCGGGTGCCAGTACTTGTAGGAGATCCTGAATTGATATGCAAGTTGTCTGTGACAGGGACCCCTTGGCCCACAGACTGTTGATTCTGGCTGGAGGAATAAGGGTCTTGGACACTCTGGTCATAGCTAGTTCCGGTGTCGTGATAGAGGCTGTGGGAGTACCTTCGGTCTAAGCCATCTGAGGATGGAAGCTGCTGGGGCGCAGCCACGTAGGGTCTCTCCGGGGCCGGGTAGTATCCTTGGGCTCGGTAAGCGCTCTGGTCATCCGTGTACTCTTCATATCTCACCCGTGGCTGGAAGGGGTATACGACTCCTGCGCTGGCTGCAGCCGCAGCCACAGCCCCCGCTCCGGTTCCCGCAGCGCGGTAGTAAGTGTAGGTCTCATCATACGCTCGGGGCACCTGCGGGTCGTAAGTCTCATACTGGTTGGCAAAAGGTGGTTGTGGGTAAGAGGCCTGTGGGTAGACTTGACCATAGGAGGAGTGCGAGAAGGAGGAAGCGGAGGAAGAAGAGCCGACCTGACGCTGCCAAGCGGTGGGTGACCGAGGCCGTTGGGAGTTGGAGTTACTGTCCACAGTGGCCCCATCCCTCCAGTTGTCTGGCACCTGCCCAAAGCCAAATGGATGTCGTGTCTGTCCTCGGATGGTATCAGATCCTGCCCTGACAGGCAAGGTTGGGGCTTGCCGCCGGGTGTTCCCTGGCACTCTTCGGGTTTGGTGGGTGGCAGCATCAGCCAGCATGACCCTTGTGCCACTCTCTGCCCTCACCTGGCTGGCTGGCACATACTCTGAGCCTGAGTTCAGGAGGCTGTATACTCTTCCGTTGTTTTCCCATTGGATCATCTGCCTCCAGCGCCCGTTGTCCGTGCTAGTGCTGCTTTGCGCATGCTGCCCACGGACCAGCAGGAAAACCCCAAAGCTTGTGAAAGCCCACAGTTCCCAGAAGAAGCCACGAGTGGTCATGGTGATGCCAAGATCAAAGAGGTCAGCCTTGAGGGATGTTTTTCGGAGAAGCAAATCAGGCAAAAACAGCCTGGCGGTTCTATTGAAGCAACAGCTTGTGGTTCCCCTTTCTCCACCCCGTTCTCTTCTTCCTTAGGTGAATGAGTTTCAACTCTGTCCATTCCTGTCTTCTTTTAAGCTGCTCGGGGACTTTCCCGTAAGTTTCATGTCGAGTTTTGTGAAGGAGAAGAATCAGCAAGGAATGTAGTCCTGGAGAACTGAGGGGAGACTGGAAAGTTTTTTTCCCCCCTTGGCTATCTCTCTTTTCTTGCTTTTTTCACATTTCTGCTATGCCTGTTGCAGTGGGAATGTTAGTTTATCCCACTTGCTCTTTCCCTGTTGGCTGGACAGTTTTCCTTGCTCCTACTCTGAATGAATAAGCAAGAGGCTCTGAAAAATGTTGGGAAGTTTCAGGGTTTTTGCTGCGCAGGGTCCTAAAAGCCATCCAGTTTTCCTTTGTCGGTTTTCAGTGGGTTTTGTTTTCCCTTTCAGTGCTTTGGCCACACGAATGTTTGAATCAAACATTCCTGAGCAGAATCTTTCAGGTGTTACAAAACATCTCAGCACATTTAGACAGAGGCAGTTAAACTTTCTGAGTGGTTTCTTACATTTCCTCAATCCATTTTTTTTTTTTAAAAAAGAGAAACACTCTTAAATGTCAGCATCTTCTCCAGGCAAAATGAAAAATACTGTTTATAAAAAGACACACAGAAAATAGAACTGAGCAATTTTCATTGAGTATAGAACTCTTCGTTTATATTTGGTTCTGCATTTGACAACTCTAAGACAGGGAGAGGAGAAAACGGAGCAGAATCTTGCCCTTCCCAGTGGGCTCTGGCAAAAGCAAACTGCTCCAGCCTCTCCTAGCTTGTGTGTTGTTCCTAATTAACAAGTTTTGCCATCTTGATCGCACTCTGATGTTGCTTGGCAGCACATGTCCTGGTTTTAATCTGTGAAATTTTAGAGGGTATGACATTGTACTTGTGAAATTGGCTCAGTCAGGCATACTGGAGAGGCCACGCTGTCTGTGTTGCCACTGGACTGGCCCAAGGCTCTTCGACTTTGGACAGCAAGTGCAGGCTCAGCGGAATCTCCTTCCCATCCGTATTCCTCCAGACAAAAATCTGACTGTACCTGAATTCCTAGCATACTATGGTCAGCGTCCTCTTAGTGATGCTGTTGTTGTGTGCCTTCAAGTCATTTCCAACTTACGGCACTTCTAGAGATTCTGAGGTAAGTGTTCTCAGGCTAAAAAAAAATAGCGTTTGTGATTTTTATTTTTATTTTTCCATTTTCACAGGGGTCTTGCAGCCCTAACCCCCACAACAATGGAGGGTTCATTATAATAGCGTTTCCAGATATTCACTGAGGCAGGGAGATCAAGGCACAGATAATGGAAGATGATACAGAAGGGATTTCATAAGGTAGCGGGATGAAAGGCAGGCACTACAATCTTAGCTCAGTGTGTGTGTGTGTGTGCGTGTGGTCATTTCCACACTACACTGTTATAGTGCTATTATTTCACTTTCAACATCCTGTGGAATTCTAGGGTTTGCAGTTTAGGGAGGGGCATCTAGACTCCTCAGCCAGAGAGCTCTTTGGCCTCAATGAACTACAAAGCCCAGAATTCCATAGAATGTTGAAAGTGGAATAATAGCGCTAGAACAGTGTAGTGCGGAAATGGCCTAGGCCATTTGAAAAGCAGCTGGGAAAGTGGGATGACAGAGGATTAATCAGGGCTGTCCCTGGCAGACTGGGAGAGCACAAAATTCTGTATGGCCTCAGAGGAGGGATTGGTTCTTACAGGGTGGAGTCCACCCTTGACATCATCCAGTTTGTCAGACTATAATTGGCCCTCCACATTTCTGGGTTTGACTTTCACGGATTGGATTGTCTGCAAGTTTCTCCAACTCCTGTTTCCCCAGCCTCAGGTGCTTCTTTTCCAGGGGAACCTTCCTTCTCGGCGGCTCCAAATCACATCACTCAGCCCTTTAAAACCCCACTCTGGTCTTCCTCCTCCTCCTCCTCCTCCTCCACCAGCCCCTGCTTGGCCAGCTGAGGAGGGCGTCAAGACAGCTCGCAGCCCAATTTCTCAGCACCACAAACCCTCTCTCCATGTTTCCCCACCCTCAAGGAGGTGAGTGAGAGAGAGGAAGTATGGGGCCACCACGCCAACCCACTGATGTGGTTTGGACCCTGGGTGTCTGTTCTCTCCATCGTGCCTTGGCCGCTTTGCCAAAGACACACAAACAAACATTTTTTATGTGTGCAATTTTCCTACTTTTGCAGGGGTCCTGTGCCCCTAACCCTAGGGACTATGGACAGCTGACTGTAGGATGAATCCAGCCCCTGACTAAAATTATTTCCCACTGTGAGATAGGCTTTTTGTCTAATCCAACGTGAGCCTTCTTCTGTTCCCAACGGTGAACCACCATGCACTCCTGGATTCGTAGGAGAAGACTCATATGCTTGACTACTGTATTCACAAACACACTGCGGTGATGTCAGGGTGTGTTACATGGAAAAGCTGTTATCCTGTCGGCCTGCTGTGAGTGAGTATGAAGGCGCCTTCGCTCTTGTCTATCAGTTGTGAGCCACAACCTCAGTGTTGGGTGGGATTCCATTCCAGAGCTTGGAAAAGTGATTTGACTAGGGGATTCTGGGAGCAGTGACCCCCAAAATGCTACTTTTCCAAGCTCTGCTCCATTTTTGATTTTATCCCAGCTTTAAAGGTAAGATGTTCTTCGTAGTCTTCTTTTGCTTTGAAGTTCCTAGACAGGGAAACAGCTCGGTCGTAAGCAGCAAAAAATATTGCAACCAGGTGCGTGATTTGTTCCTCGAATGGTATTCAAAGATTGTACCTTGGAGGGTGGAGGAAATGAGGGAGATCAGCCAGCAAAGGAGAGTCGGGTTCCGCCTCAGTGTGTATGGGACTGTATCCTCAAGGGGAATTGAGGAATTAACATAGCTGGCGTGCTCACTGAACGTTCTTCTGCGAGCCTTGGTATTGAGCCAAAGACCCTGAAACCTATTTTTGGGAGCTGAAATTCATGTCTGTCCACCCCTTTCCTGGTAGAAGTGCACGCATCTCCAACATCTGGGTAAAAGTAAAATCTATCAGCAAATTTCTTCCTGCTGTTAAGAATTCATGACTTCTGCCATCACCTGTGCAGTACACTGAATCCTGCTCATCCGACTGGGGATTATATATACCTTTAAGACTCAGACACACCTGGGCAGCGGTGGGTAAGGTATGCCCTGTGGGCTGCATGTGGCTGCCTGGGTCCCCAGATTCAGTTTCTGAACCCCCTTTGAACCCCCTAAAGCCCCCCGACTGTCCCCAAATTGCTTTGCCCCTAAAAAGGTCAGCATTGTTGCAAAATGGAGCAATTTTGCCCCAACCCTCCTTATATCTTGAAAAATATTTAGCAAAAAATTCTGCTGAAATTGAAAGCAGAAATAGCATCCTTCTCTTCTTGTTTCTATTTTGACCAGTTTTCAGTGGGTTTATTTTGGCTTCCGTTTTTTCTTTTTCTCCCCAAGGTATGTGCCGAGCTTGGGGGTGTGGGAGCAACTCTACTGCATTTTGCAGTGGATTTCCGCCGTTGGCCTGGAAATTAAAAAAAAGATTAAAGGGAGTGAGGAGAGGATGGGGTGGAATCTTGCCCTTTCCAGTAGGCTCAGGCAAGAGCAACTCTTTCAGCCTCTCCTAGCTTGTGTTTTCTTCCTCATTTATATCTTTGGCCATCTTGACCGCATTCTGATGTTGCTTGACCACCTGTGTCTTGGCTGTCTTCTGTGACATGTTGGGGGGTGTGAGAGTTCAACTGGACCAGGGCTTGAAAAAGAGAATGTTGTTGTGCTGCTATTGTTTTTGTTTTTGTTATTTGGCCCTGGCTAACCAGGCTGACCGGGGGATTCTCCTAGCTCTCTGGCAGAGTGCATGGCTTGCATCAGAGTCTGGGCAAGTTGCATTTGCTAACTGCAGTTTCCAGCATCCCCCAGTGGCCATGCTAGCAAGGTGTTCTGGAGGGTACTAGTCAATGGTGTATCTAGGTGGATTTCCGCACTAGATTGTTATAGCGCTTTGATTCCATTTTCAACATCCTATGGAATCCTGGGGTTTGCAGTTTCGGGAGGGGCCGGCCGGCCCCTCCCGAAACTGCAAACCCCAGGTCCATAGGATGTTGAAAGTGGAATCAAAGCGTTATAACAGTCTTGTGCGGAAATGGCCTAGGTTCAACAAAAGCAAGTGTGGAAGTTGCGCTCTAGGTGCTGCTTCTCCCAGCACCCCATCCCAGGCCGAGGAAGACCCCCGCATGGCTGGGGTGTGTGTGTGGCAGGGCAGGCCAGGGTGGGAGGGTAGGGGCGTCCAGCTTTTTTGCAGCCTCCCCCCAGATACGTCTCTGATGCTAGTCCAGAATTAGCACCCCCAAGCTCTGGATTGGAGAGCACGGGGATGTCGCTTTAAGGCAGAAAACAGTTCCCTGAAAAATAGAACTCGTGGTCACCCTGGCACGTCACATTTGGCGTGGTATGTGAAATGGGGCTGTTAGAAGCACGTCCTTATCGGGAGAGCGGAAAGTGCTGGAGGGTGTGCAGCGCAAGGCTGAAAATACCAAACTGCACACTTTACAAGGATCAGGATGTTTTCTTCTGTCACTGCCTGAGTGGGTAGATGGGGGGTCAGGCTGTTGAAAAGGATGGGGGTAGGAGTTACAAGCGGATTTTGTATCTTTAAACTCTGACTGTGTTTTAATTTATTTTTCCCCTGCTGCTTCCAATTCTCGGCTCCAACGCCATGGGAATGGGGCCAGCTCAAGCAAAGAGAAGGAAGAAAGGTTTGGAGGCCGGATCAAGCGCAGCCGAGTAGGCCCAGTCGGGCCACCAGTTTCCTCCCATCGCCTCCCTCTCCTTGCCTTCAGTAAGGAACTGCAACACAGCTTTTAGGACCCTGAAGAAATATGTCCCACCCTATGCTTTTTTTCCTGTTTATTTTTTCTCCCTCTCTCCTTTCTCCCTCTTCCTCCCTTCCCCCCTTCCCCCCTCTGGGATTGGAAATACCAGAGCTGATGTCATAACCCGGCAGCCCGTGCCAGAAATAAAATTTTGGATAAACTCAAAGGCTCCACTTAGTCCCTTTCATTCCCCCCCCCTTTACCGTCCGTATCCCTTCACTGCACTGTTTGCCCCCCGCCCCCAGTTACGATCTGAAGCCAACCGACAATCATTTCTCAGAAAACATAATTAAACCTTTCAAGTATTGCCATTACAGGCTTTTCCGCACTACACTGTTAGAGTGCTATTATTCCACTTTCAACATCCTATGGAATTCTGGGGTTTGCAGTTTAGGGAGGAGCATTCTCAGTGAGAGAACTCTTTGGCCTCAGTAAACTACAAACCCCAGAATTCCACAGGGTGTTGAAAGTGGAATAATAGCACTATAACTGTGCAGTGCGGAAATGCCCTCCCTTGTTAAAACAGCTTCACTGTCCTTCCTCTCCACTCCTCTCCCCACTGTTGAATTAATGGGGTGTGAAGTTTGCAATTCGAACTCAATTCAGAGCAACTGAAGTAAGCTGAAGACAAAGGGGGAAAGTATGAGGAGGAGAAAGAAACTGGGGCATTTTAGAAACAGCTGAAAAATGGGATGACAGAGGATTAATCAGGACCATCACTGCCCAATCTGAACAATTGGTATGTTTTCTCCCACATTGAATATTTTAACATCTTCCCAGTCTCAATTTGAAGAATTTGACCAATGGCCATTTCTGCACTAGACTGTTATAGTGCTATTATTCCACTTTCAACATCCTGTGGAATCCTGAGGTTTGTAGTTTAGAGGGGGGCTTTGAGGCCCATCCCGAAACTGCAAACCCCAGGATTCCATAGGATGTTGAAAGTGGAATAATAGCACTATAACTGTCTAGTGTGGAAATGGCTGTTTTCATATTTCCAAATTTTGTTATATTCTTACCAAAATGGAACCGAGGGCCCTGTCATAATACACGTTTATAGCGCAGTGAGTCCGTTTTAACTGTCATTGCAACATTCTATGGAATCCTAAGGCTTCTAGATTGGAGGAGGCAAAAGAGCTCTCTAACTGAGAATTCAAAATGCCCCTCCTTTAGCTGCAAATCCCAGGTTTCTAGAGGATGTTGCCATAGTAGTTGAAGTGGAGTCTAGTGCTAAAACTGTGCAGCGTGAAAGAGCTTTGATACAAAAATTTCCCCAGCCTCCAAAGCATAATTCTTGTAAGTCTTTGTTTTGGGGAAAACTTGGTTTAGAAGTGGATCTCTTCCTTAACTAGTGTTAAGGGGCTGCAACCCCTGGAGGTGGGGAAAATAAGATAACAAATAGGTAGGAGAACACTTCAATCTCCAAACAGCAGTACAAACCAGGGGAAAACAGCAAATCTTTGAGTAATCTTAGAGAAAGCTTGTAAACTCTGAGCCAATTCTGAACTGAGCCATGGGGAGTTTACCAACTGCTAATGCTAACCCCTTGTGAATTTTCTTTGGTCTTTGTGCACATCCCTCTGTTTCTGTTTGGAACTGAAATCATCTGCCATCACATTTAAACAGCCTTGCCGTTGTATCTGGATGGCCGTTTCTGCAAAACAAAAGGCAAAATGAAGTATGGAAGAGGAAGGACTAGGAGAGAGGAGCTGGGATCTTTTAAAGTAGTTGAAAAAGTCAGACGAGAGAGGATTAATTGGAAGTGCCCTTGCCAATTTGGGACAGTTGGAGGGTATGTGCTCAGTCACATCTCTCCTCTAACCTGGGTTCAGTTATCAGACATTTCTGCACTACACTGTTAGAGTGCTATTATTCCACTTTCAACATCCTATGGACTTCTGGAGTTTGCAGTTTAGGGAGGAGCATTCTCAGCCAGAGAGCTCTTTGGCCTCAGGAAACTACAAACCCCAGAATTCCACAGGAGTTTGAAAGTGGAGTAATAGCACTATAACAGTGTAGTGCGGAAATGGCTTATAATAACTGAACCCAGGTTAGAGGAGAGATGTGGCTGAACACGTACCCTCCAACTGTCCTGAATTGGCAGGGGCATTCCCAATTAATCGTCTCTGATCTAAATTTTTCAACTACTTTAAAATGTCCCGGCTTCTGGGGGTAGACAGAGGGTAATACATTTTTCATGATAATTATTATACAGTTAACAGTTAATGAAATATCATATAACAAGTAAAATAGAGATATATAGCAGGAACTAACAAATTATAGATTATTAACATTTTATTGCGATACGAGACATAACAAATGGAGGGAATAGTAATAATTGTAATCCAGAAAGGAAAGGAAGAAGGAAAAACGTTACATGTAAACATTGCAGAAATTATTGTTTGTTGCTGAAATTTGAATAAAATTATTTTTTAAAAAATGTCCCAGCTTCTCTCTCCTCCTCCTTCCTCTTTCGCACTTTATTTTGCCTTGCTTCAATTGCTGCCAACTAAATTCAAAACACAGAAGTAGTTTGTGCTCCTTAACTCAGCAGAAGAGAGAGGACAGGAGAGGATGGAGCCTTGTCCTTCCCAGAAGGGTCAGACAAAAGCAACTGCTGCGGCTCCTCCTAGCTTGTCTGTTCTTCCTCATTGCCATCTTGACCACACTCTGATATTACTTGGCCACACATGTCCTAGTTTTCATCTGTGAAATCTTAGAGGGCTTGCCAGCAATCTAAGCTCTTGCTAGCTTTTTTTGGTCCCATTTCAGGTCACTTTAGCCTCTGAGTCATCCCTTGAACATGCAAACAAATCAGAGGTCACATTCGGTCTGAGGGGTTGCTATCACAGGACTGCTGTGTGTGAGTGTGTAAACACAACAGTTGCTCTTCTTTTATGTGTGTTTGGCATCCCCTAGGATGTGCGTGCTTGTAGCAACCATAGCTGCCGCGACTTGTGTTGTATGGCATTCTGTCATGTGTTGGAACACTCTTTTATTGCTCTCCCAATCGGTCCTTTCATTTTATCCTCCATTAAAACTAGAGCTTGGAAAAGTTACTCTTGGAGACTCCAGCTTCCAGAATCCTATAGCCAGCATGACTAGTTTTGGAGACCATGGTCGGAAGGAAAGGACAAGGGTCTGTTTGATGTGGGTCAGAAAAACAAAACAAGGGTTGCTCTGGAGTCTGGGGTGTGTGAGAGGCAATGTCTGCTGAGCAAGTAAGACCCCCTGGGAGATGGGGGTGGGTGGCGGCAGCTGAAGAGGGGGAGAATGAGCAAGGACTCCCAAGGAGAAGTTCTGACTCAGTGGAAGAGAGCTTTCTATGTTCCTAAGGAATGAGGACAGCACGTTGACCTAATTTCACTGGCAAGAAAAGCTCATTCCAGAGAGTGAATAAGAAGGTTCTTAGAAAAGGGAGAGATGCCTTTAGGGAAATGGAGCTTTTTCTTTTCTTTTTTTTTGCTGTTGATGTGAGTCAGGCTGAGGTCAAGCACCAAGGCATTGTGGATAAAGTCACAAGAGCATAGGGAGAGCTCTGCTGGGCTAGGGCCATGGTCCACTGAACCTGCCAGCATTCTGTGTTTCTCGCAGTGGCCATCCAGATGCCTTTGGAAGTCCACAAGCAGGGCATGAAACTCATTGACCCCTCTGCACTGGACCGTTATAGCGCGATGATTCCACTTGCAACATCCTATGGAATCCTGGGATTTGCAGTTTCAGGAGGGGCCGGCTGGCTCCTGCAAACCCCAGGATTCCATAGGATGTTGCAAGTGGAGTCATCACGCTATAACGGTCCAGTGCAGAAATGGCCATTGTTTTATCTTCGGGTTCCTTTCTAGTATACAGTGGCCCCTCGACTTATGTGAAGGTTCAGAGCAGAGAACCCTTGCAAAAGTTTTTTTTTTTAAAAGGCAAATAACTCCCCATCACCTGAGTGAGTGCTTCACCTCCCATTCCCTTGTTTTTTGTGTGGGTGTGTGTGCTTTCATTCTCCACGCCCAGGCAAAAGGCAAGCAAATGGGAGTGGGCAGCCCTGTGGGCAGAGAAGGTACCCGCAAGCCTTTGCCTCTCCATTCACTTACCTTTTGCTTGGGTGAAGAGGAGGAAAGCAAGGCACCTGGGCAAACGGCAAGCCAACGGAGGTGGGGAGGCGTGTGCATGGACCTTTCTCCCTCCATTCACGTGCCTTTTGTACAGGTGTGGAGAAAGAAAGCAGGGCACTTGGGGAAAAAAGCAAGGGAATCAGGTGTGGGGAGGCGTGTACAAGAGTCTTTCCCCCTCCGTTGGCTTGCCTTTTACTGGGACACAAAAAAAGGCAGGCAGCACGCCTGGGAAAAAGGCATAGGAATGGGAAGGGGAGAATGGGGGAAGCAAGCAGGCACCTCACGAATAATCAAATTCACAAAGGTCAAACCCGTGAATATGGAGGGAGGACTGTACTCGCAGAGAGCTGCCAGCCATCCAGAACCACCATATCAAACAGATAATCTTTCCCCCACCCCAACTCCGTGGATTTGCCTAGTTCCTTTGGAAGCCAGAGTTTATTTTGTGACACAATTCCGTGCCCTTATTATTCTCTTGGTGGTGGGGAATCTCCTGCTTCATAAGAGTGCCTGTTTGCTTCCAGTTGGGCACTGCTTATGTATTTATAAATGAAGCAAAAGATTAGAGATGCTCTAAGTCTCTCATCCAAAGAAAACTAAACCCAACCATGCAGTCTCCAGAATCCCAGAGTAGAAAGTTATTTTAGAGACAGTTAGAATTCAGAGCAGTTACTCTTTCGAACCACTTCCTTTTAGAACAGCAACTCTTTACTTCCCTGTTTCTCAGAAGTAATGGAAATGGATAGTTGAATTTATTTAAAGAAATCTCACACATCTGAATGCTATAAGCTGCTTGCCCGTGGTACAAACCATATTCCCCCCTGCTATACTTTTGCCTCAGCACTCACAAACAAAGCCTAAGGCAGCAGCCTGGGAATAAAACCATAACAAAAAAGTTGCAATTATACCACAAAAGGAGTGGTATTATCTCTCATTGTATTACAGTTGTACTGGAACACATCCTTTATAGAAAAAAAAAAAAGGATGGATTACAAGTAACTAGTCTTGTAACAAATTGCAAGACGTTTGCTACTTAGTGACTATTTATTTATAAAAGAAATAATTAGAAGTAATAATAGTGATGATGATGACGACGACAACGACGGTGCTTCCAGGCTGTTCTCTTTTTGTAACATATTGATCTTATTAATGCATTTGTGTTGCAGAATTGCTTCTCTGGGGCCATTTCCACACTACACTCTTATAGCGCGATGATTCCACTTTCAACATCCTATGGAATCCTGGGGTTTGCAGTTTCGGGAGGGGCCGGCCGGCCCCTCCCGAAACTGCAAACCCCAGGATTCCATAGGATGTTGAAAGTGGAATCATCGCGCTATAAGAGTGTAGTGCGGAAATGGCCTGGGTTAACCCCTCTGCTACGCTGCGGTCTGTGCCTTTGAAAAGAGATGCTTGTAAAGCAATCTCCTTGTCTGCGTGAACTGCCGCTTGTGTCTGGGGGCTTCACATGACTGCAGTGCCCTGACAACTTTGATCCCCTTACAAAAAAGACATGTGCATAGTGTGGGGATTAGAAGGCAGGGTTAGCTGAGGGTTATCACTTGGAATGGCTTATACCCTGTGAATGTTTCAGCTTCAGCATGGGTAAGGTCGGCCTTCCGCATTTGCTAGGGCTGGGGTGCAAAGTGGAAAAATCACAAATGTGTGAGTGTATCTGTGGGAATTGTGTCAAGGCACGGCAGGGAGAACGGGCATTTGGGATCCAAAACAGGTCTAGGAAAGGAGAGGGAAAGGGGGTGGATGGCCCTGTATTTCCTCTCTCTTGCCCGCCTCCTTCCTTGGGTGTGGAGGGGCATTGAGAGAAGGTTTGTGGTACTGAGAATTTGGGGTGCGAGTGGTCCTTAGCTGGTCAGGCAGTGGCTGGTGGAGGACGACCAGAGGCAGGTTTTTAAAGGGTTGCATGGCCTGATCGGAGCAGCCGAGAGGGAAGGTTCTGTTGGAAATAAAAGCACCTGAGGCCCACCCCTAAACTGCAAAACCCAGCATTCCATGTGATGTTGAAAGTGGAATAAGTGCACTATAGCAGCGTAGTGTGAAAATGGCGTAAAAGAGAAGCTTTTCCAAGCTCTGGCGTTTATCATAATGTGTTGCTTGGAACTCACCCATGCACATGCAGGCTGCATGAATGTGTGGACCTAAAAATGCTCTCTAAAACCACCACAAAAATTTTGTGTGTGATCTTCTGCTTGTCTGCCAGAGGTCAAGTTGCAGCGTTGGCAAAGAGCTGTGGATGGTGCACTAGGTGGTGCCATAATTCCACCGTTGAGTCCAGCTTTCAGAAAGATCTGCAGATGAAGCCTTTCGACCTACATTTCACAACCCTCAGACCTCTTTGTTTAATCCTGGGCCTTCCCGATGATGTATTGCCCATGGCAAAGGGAGGGACATTCATTTCTTTTAAAAGAGCTTGCTCAAGAGAACATCCGTTTTGAGGATTATGCTCTTCATGGGAGTCTGCATGCGCACAAATACACTGCATAAAGCTTCTCTGTTTTTGCCTTCCAATAGTCAGCTTCCACCATGAGAAGATAGATGCTAAGTTGCATAACTTGGTTAAGAAAAAAACAGACTAATTATATCTCCTGTGTCTTTTGTGAAATGACATGGAGGCTAGCAATCTCCCTGCCAGTCAAGCGATGCCGAAATGATTACCTTTTCACGGAGTCTTGGCAAGGTATCTATTATCTGTTGTTTACTTTGAGAAGAAACAATGGACTTTTCTTCCCCGTGGATGTCTGCTTGAACTCCTCAGGTGCTGCTGTCAACACTCAGCAAGGTATACGACCTGACATAATGGGTACCTTTTCGCTCGGATTTCTGTCACCTTGGAAATCAGTCTGATATTGCATTGACTTAGTTCTCTCCAGTGTTTTATTCTGGAGTTAAGTGTTAAGTACTTAGTGTTATGTTTTTTCTTTACATCAAATAGGAAAAGAGAAAAAAGGTAAGACTCTTCCTGACCACAAGAGTGGAATGTCACAAATGGGGCCACATCTGGAGTACTGCAATTTGTCCTGGGTGCTTCTTTTTAAGAAGGTTGTAGGCAAGTTGCAGCAGGTTTAGAGAAGGGCAACAAGGATACTAAGAGGCATGGAGTAAGAAAACATACGAGGAAAGGAAAAGAAGCTGGGCACATTCAGCCTGGTGAAGAGAAATGTAAGGTCCTACATTTAGGCTGAAAAAATGGAATGCACAAATATAGGATGGGGGACTCGTGACTGGATAACAGTACATGTGAAAGGGATCTAGGAGTCTTGGTAGATCACAAGCTGAACATGAGTCAGCAGTGTGATGTGGCAGCCAAGAAAGCCAACGCAATTCTTGGTTACATCAACAGGAGTATGGTGTCCAGATCAAGGGAAGTAATAGTACCACTCTATTCTGCTTTGATCAGACCTCATCTGGAATACTGTGTCCAGTTCTGGGCACCTCATTTTAAGAAGGATATCGACAAGCTGGAGCGTGTCCAGAGGAGGGCGACCAAAATGGTGAAGGTTCTGGAAGCTATGAAGCCCTATGAGGAGCTGCTTAGTGAGTTGAGGATGTTTAGTCTGCAGAAGAGAAGGTTAAGACGGACATGATAGCCATGTTTAAATATTTGAAGGGATGTCATGTTGAGGAGGGAGCAGGCTGAGAGTGTGTGACTTGCCCAAGGCCACCCAGTAGGTTTCCATGACTGAGTAGG
The DNA here is from genome assembly GCA_948472985.1 of Iguana delicatissima. Lineage (NCBI taxonomy): Eukaryota > Metazoa > Chordata > Lepidosauria > Squamata > Iguanidae > Iguana > Iguana delicatissima. The sequence continues at coordinate 113,431 of CAOKZL010002507.1, forward strand.
TATTCAAACCCTGCTCTCCCAGTGTCCTAGTACTGCACCACACTGGCTCAATGTACAGAAGGTGTGCACTCTGCCAATTAAGATGTTGACTCTCTTTAAAAATTCATCATCCACTCAGTTTCCTTATCCCAGAGAATTCCTCCCCATGGGATTAGCAGCAAAATGAGTTCTGCTGAAAACAAATGGAAATATAAGCAGAGAGGGGGCAGCAAAACATTCTTCTGTGCTTGTTTTGCTTAATGGCTTTCCCCCTATACAACAGCCTTTAGAAAATGCAATTAAATTGGGAAATGAATTGAAACAAGGGTGGCAAGACCCTTCTCGCTAACCGGGCATCTCTCTACTTGACTAGTAACGTGGAAGATTGCTAATGATTACAGATGAGATTGGCACAGCATAGCAGAATAAATGGTCCATATGGGCAACCTTGCCACAACTACGAGAAATTGTGCGTTACTTTTTCCAAAGCCACAATGGCATGCAAATCTTTCCGAAATTCACATAGTTTTGCTTTAAAGTGGCCATTTCTTTTCATTCCTTTTGATGGATGATTTTACAAATGACTAAAAAGGGCAATTTAAATAGAGAATCACCAATTTTATTGCCTCTGAAATTTTAATAGTGGGTGCTGGGATATAGTTTGATTTTGCACAAGACAAGCATCACTTTTGTTTTCCACTTGTGACCACTTCCACATTTTCATTAATTTTAATCTGGAGTGTTAGGTTTGTAATACACGGTTAAGCGTTGGTTTATTGCCCCCCTGCAAAACTGTTTAGTGAAGAACTGATGTTTATCTGTTATAAATTGGCTCTGGATACAAGGCAATGCATTTTTGAAGATTAGTTGAAGATTATCAGAATGCAGCTGAAAATGAATTGGACTGTTCTCTGAATTGTGCCCAAACCAAATCTTGTGGGTGATGAATTGACGGTAGGGATGAAGGGTAGAGAATGCAATGGAGAAATTCCAACCCATTTCTTCCAAGATGTAATGCCAGATCCTCTTGACATTGTTGTTCTGTACTATCAAGTCGGCTTTGACTCACGGTGACTTTATGAATGAGAACCTCAAGAAATTCTGTTGTAAAAAGCCCTGCTGAGATCCTGAAAACTCAGAGCCATGTCTTCTTTGATGGAATCAATCCTGCTACAATGTGGTCTTTTTTCTTTTCCTACTGCCTTTAATTTCACCAAAGATTATTATTTTTCTTGGAACCAGTGTAGTGTAGTGATTTGAGCATTGGACTATGACCCCAGAGACCTGGGTTCGAGTCCCTGCTTAGCCATGGAAACTCACTGGCTGACCTTGAGTGCATCATAAACTTTCAGCCCCAGAAAACTCAATGGTAGGTTTGCCTTAGGGTCTTCATAAGTCGGAAACTACTTGAAGAAACAACAACAATTATCTTTTCTAATGAGTCATGTGATATGATATGATATGATATGATATGTTGTCTAGATCAAGGGAGGTAATGGTACCACTCTATTCTGTTTTGATTAGGCCTTATCTGGAATACTGTGTCCAGTTCTTGGCACCTCAATTCAAGAAGGACATGGACAAGCTGAAGCGTGTCCAGAGGAGAGCGACCAAAACGGTGGAGGGTCTGGAAGCCATGAAGCCCTATGTGGCTTAGGGAGCTGGGGATGTTTAGTCTGCAGAAGAGAAGGTTAAGACGGACATGATGACCATGTTTAAATATTTGAAGGGATGTCATGTCAAGGAGGGAGCGGGCTTGTATTCCACTGCTCCAGAGGCTAGGACAAGGACCAATGGATTCAAACTACAGGAAAAGAGATTCCACTGAAACCTCAGAAAGAACTTCCTGACGGTCAGAGCTGTCCGGCAGTGGAATCTGCTGCCTGGGAGTGTGGTGGAGTCTCCTTCTTTGGAGGTTTTTAAACAGAGGCTGGATGGCCATCTGTCAGGAGTGCTTTGATATATGTTCCTGCATGGCAGAGGTTGGACTGGATGGCCTCCATGGTCTCTGCCAACTCTATGATTTTATGTCTAAAGTAAGATATCTGCCGTTTAGTTATTTTGGCTTCTAGTGGGAATTCAGTCTTGATTTGCTCTTGAACCTATTTATTTGTCTTTCTTTGGCCCATGGTTATTTGTAGGCCCAATCAACATGGCAGCGAAAATTCAGCTTACTCCTGATTCTAATCACATATGGCACAGAACGGTCACCCCCCTCATCTTTTCATTGCCTGAAGGATATAACTCAGCCTGGGACTTATATGGCTTCAATCCAAGCTTTTAAAAAGAACCCAGGATTTATTTATTTATTTATTTTTTAAAAAACACTTTTTGGGGGTGTGTATTCCATTCCTAGGATAGAATCAGGATTGACCTGGAGGGGGTAGTTTTCCATGCCATTTAGCTGCACAGATTTGCTTAGTTCTCTACCTATTCTTCCACATTTAAGGAGCTGCACAGGTGGGCTCCTTCATTCTCCTTAGGAAATTAGGAAATAATGGTCAGTGTGGCTTTTAGCAGGGGGAGGATGTAGCCTTGAGGAAGAATGAAACCCTCCTACCTATTTGGGGGCAAGCTGAGAATCCAACAGCAGGTGCAGCTGAGCCACCAAAATTAGAAAGCTCTGAGATGGCTGCTCAGGAAATGATTACAAAGAGGAAAATGTAGACTATGGAGAAATGCTGCACTAAAGCAAAAGCTACGAGAAAGCATATCATTTTGTGTATGTGATAGAAATTCAGGCTTCCTTTACAACGGCATTTATCCCTGTGCAGCATGACCCAGCAGTGTGATGCTGAGAGAATGTGACTTGCCCAAGGTCACCCAGTGTCCGAGCAGGGATTTGAATCGAAGGCCATTTCTGCACTGCACTCTTATAGTGCTATTATTCCACTTCAAACGTCCTGTGAAATTCTGGGGTTTGTAGTTTCCTGAGGCCAAAGAGCTCTCTGGCTGAGAATTCTAAAGGCCCCTCCCTAAACGTCAAACCCTAGGATTCCAGCGGATGTCGGAAGTGGAATAATAGCACTATAACTGTGTAGTGCGGAAATGGCCCTAGTCTTCAGAAGCCTTGAGATATACATACATACATACATACACACACACACACACACACACACACACACATATGAATATTTGAATAAATATTTGAATATGTAAATCTTAATTAAATCTTAATTTAAATATTTAAACCTTGAGTTAAATCTTGGGGATCCTCAACAACAAATTATATTAGTAGGGATTCCCTGATAAAGAAAAGGTTAAGAATCACTGCTCTATACTACTTTCCTGAACTGGTGCATGTTAGGGTTGCATCATATTATGCATGTTTATTATTTTATACTGAAATGCTTTTGATTATTGTGTGGATTTTGAACGTTTTCATTAAGATGTGGAAATCATTGTACAATTAGCTCATTTGAGTGATTATTGATGATTAACTCGGCTGGATTGAACCAAAGGCCCATCTGCTCCAGTTTTCAACCTCCCACCGTGGCCAATTAGATGCTTCCACAGGAAGCTCACCAACAAGACTGTCGAGGCAACAATATTCTCCTGTTATTGCTCCCCACCCATTGCTATACCTTGCCTGGTTAATCTAATAGCAACTATTAAAGAGTATTGTGTAGCATATTCCCTAGTTTGGTGCCTTCCAGTTGTCCTGAACTACAACTCACACAATTCCTTATCATTGATCATTCTGGCTGGGGCTTCTTGGGGCTGGATAACATCCATAATATCTGGCTGGTCAAAGTTTTCGCATCCATTTTATGTTGATTGGAGTAAGGACGGTGTAAAACTTTATGATGCAGAGAAGCTGTTGTGAAGCTCTACATCATGAAGTTTATGGGGTCCCGCCATTTATGTGTGCTCTTGCCAGTCAATCCGACAGTACAGTCAGAACAAAAAGCTATTTATTGATTCATGGGTGGGTCATATCACAGGCTTTGGGTGGAGATGTCACACTCCATTCCTGCACTCTATGCCACAGCTGGCTAGAACAGTGTTTGGAACAATTGCAAGAGGAATACGGAAACATCCTGTCCATGGTTCTTGCCAACTGATGTGTTTGGGTTCATGCCCTGTGATGTTACCATCAAAGAAGCTCGTTCTCCTAACAGACAGGTCTGCAACTTTACTATCCTTTGAAGTTCTTGAGATGATCAGCACATAGAGGGGACAAGAGGGATTCAATAATAGCTAATTAGAGAAACTAGATAAATTGCTTCTTGAGCTGGGTCATTTTCATCATGGGTGGAGTATGTAATCCTGCAGGGTCTTTTCAGGTTTTCTAGCACCTTTGAACTTGGCAAAAACTGGTAGGCGTGAAAAAGAAAGAATACTTAATGAAATACTCTGTTTAATTACTAAATACGAAATACCCTGTCCCCATCCTATTATTGCTGTTATATTTATGTTGAATGTGCAAGGTGCTATATCTTAGCTGCAGCACTACTAAAATTAATGACAGAAAGATCTCTCACAACCAAAAAAGGACAAGTCCTCCCAAAATGGAAAACAAAACAAAACAGAACACCAGAGAGTGAGTCAATGTCCCCTATAAAAAGGTGGGTAATAATACTGCTGAGCCATCCTGGCATAGTGGTTTGAATTTTGGACCGAGGACATTTCCGCATGGTGTCACTGTCCCACGATGGGAACTAGGCAGCAGTGGTCTGTGAGCTGTGCTTTTGCACGATGTCATCATGGTCCCACTGTCATCTCATCCTCACCTGTCGCAATTGTGGGATATTCACTTAATGGAATAAATCCATTAAGTGCCCGCAATTGCACGATGCTCCCGTCACTGCCAGACATGTGGAAGGGTGGAAGTGTGATGGAAGCACATCCTTCCCTACTGCAGCAGGGGAAAGAAGCCGGCTGTGCTGTGGGAGGAAGGCGCATGTCATTCATGCTCCCATCCACACCGAGTTGGCTGGATGCGGAGGGGACTGTTCTCATTGCACTCCCCACCCAGCAAAGGTGCTGCCAGGATCACAATAGGAGGACAATGGAAGGAGGTACGGTATGGAAATGGCCTAAGATTTGGGGACACCAGGGTTTGAATCCTTACTTGACAATGAAAATCCACTGGGTGATGTTGGGCAAGTCATACTCTCTCATCTTTAGCAGAAGGCAATGACAAATACCCTCTGAACAAATCTTGCTGAGAAAACCTTCCCAGTAAGCTCAGGCCAAAGCAAACTACTGCAGCATCCACTAGCTTGTGTGTTCTTCCTCATTAATGATGTTGCCATATTGACCACACTCTGATATGTCCCGATTTGCAATTGTTAAATGTTGGAGGGCATGCATAGAATCTCACTTCCACCCCGAGAGAGGGCCTTCCACTACTGAGATCAGCAGACGGTTTTAGAAGATGCAGACTGGATATGTAGAATACTAAGCATTTCCCCTCCAAGAGAAACCAATTGCTAGGAGGCTCAGAAGGAGCAGCTGGAGTGCTGCCCCTCCCTAACATCTGACACCTGAGACAGTTGCCTCACTCTGCCTTATGGTAGAGAGGAATGCATTAAATTCTTCCTCTACTTTTTTAAAAAGAAGATCTCAAGAAAGAAAACTGACAACTTGCCTTATTGTTAACATTCTCCAGAATCCATTCATCTGTTCTTTCTATGCAGCCTGGAATGAGAAAATTTGTGTGTTACCTGTTCTGTCTGCTTGGCTGTGATCCAACCGCTGCCCTTTCATTGCCTCTGTGATGTCGAAGTCTCCATCCTTCCTGACTTCAATCTATCCCCCTCCCTTTGCCAGGCTCCTGGTTTGGAGCTCGTTGGCATTCTCCGTTAAACAATCAAAGCCGTTTGCAGATGGCCATGTCGTGCTCAGTCAAAGCAGACTGGTGGAGTGTCAGATCTCTTAAATCATTTCTTTTCAGAGCAGCATTCCGTTTGTTGACACATCACTCCCCAAGTGCTTTGGGGAAACCAAGGTAGGTGGTAACCAATCTGGAATTCTCAGACAGGTTACTGAAGTGTCACTCTGGTGCTTAGCTGAAAATATTTTCCACTCCAAATAGTCTCCCATCCCACAAAACCAGGAGAGGTCGGACTTTTAGGCTGTAAGCTCTGTTCTTTTTTAATAGCACTGTGAGACCTACTCACTAGATCCAAGTCCAAAATTGTGGCTCAGATACGCATACATAAACTAAGGATTAAAGCTCTAAAAAGTTTCCAGGGAAGACTACAAATTCAAGAACCCCCTTTCTATCTGGGTTGGGGAATTCTTGGAGCTCCAGGTTAAAAACAAAAACAAAAAAACCTTTCTCATGTTTTGTTAAGAATTAAGAAAGAGGATTACTCCCAGGACAAACTGAGCCCAGGAATTTGGGTTCAGAACACAGCATACCCCTGAACATTTCACAGATGAAAATCAGGACAAATGAAGCCAAGCAACATCACAGAGTGATCAAGATGGCAAAAATTATTAATAGGGAAAATTAATAAGGAAAAACAGACACGCTACGAGAGGCCGCAACAGTTTGCTTCTGCCGGAGCCTACTGGGAAGGGCAAGATTCTACTCTTCCTCTCCTCTTCGGCCTGCTGAGTTAGTTGAGTGCAAACTACTTTTGCACTTCGAATTCAGTTTACAGCGATGGAAGCAGGCTAAGGACAAAGTGGAGAAATGGGAGGAGAGAAGAGAAACTGGGGGATTGGAAAGCCACTGGAAAAATTGGAATGACAGAAGATTAATTTGGACTGTCCATTGGAAATCAGGACAGTTCAAGGGTACGACACAGGGGACCAAGATCACAAATCTTCTCCAGGACCAGATCAAGACATTTTGCTGCTTAAAACAAAGGGCAAGATGCTGCTTCTAGTGACCACTAAATTAATCTTACTTTAGTCCAGGCAGTGAGCTAGTAGCCCTGACTACATTTGAGGGTAGAAAGATTAAGTTCTGGGGGAAAGTGCTAGCCAGGTAGTACACACTGGTCTCTCTTCTAATGTCTCACCACGCTCCTGGTTTTCTTCTCCCTGCATCTGTGGCTTGAACTAAGTATGCCACTTTGCCTAATGGTGGTTTTTTCCTGTACAACACACTCCCAAATTTCCCTCAAAGGTTCTCTGAAGCAACTTCATATAGGAGAAAAAGACTGAAGTTGTTGTTGCTGAGCCAGGGTGGTATAATGATGTGAGAGCTGAACGACAACCTTGGAGACCAAGCTTTGATTCCTTCCCCAGCCATTGAAACCCATTGGGTGACCTTCTGCATGTCACACACTCTCAGCCCCAGAAAACTCCATGATAGGTCTTGGGCTTTGTAGTTTACTGAGGCCAAAGAGCTCTCTGGCTGAGAATTCTAAATGTCCCTCCCTAAACTGCAAACCCCAGGATTCCATAGGAGGTTGAAAGTGGAATAACAGCACTGTAACAGTGTAGTGCGGCAATGGCCTAAATTAGACTGGGAAGTGGTGGCCATCTTGTTTTCTTCTTTACATGTCCCTCACTCCTTTTTTATGCATTCTTGCTCTCCCTTTCTTTCTAATTGTTTATTCATATTAACACAAACACACACAGTCCAATACACAATCAGAGAAATATACATCCAGGAAAAAAAGGAGAGAAAAGCAGAAAGAAGACAAGTAAGAAAAACCAATGCAATACTAACACACTAAACCAAAGCACTGAACACTAACTAAACACTAACTTACTAAAGCATTTCTGCACTACACTTGTATAGGGCTGTTATTCCACTTTTGACATCCTGTGGAATTCTGGGCTTTGTAGTTTCCTGAGGCCCTCTAGATGCCCCTCCCTAAACTGCAAACACCAGGATTCCATAAGATGTTGAAAGTGGAATAATAGCACTATAACTGTGTGGTGTGGAAATGGCCAAGACGCAAGAGGGCTGCGACCCCTGCCGGCCAAACTGTAATGAGAGAGGGGGAAGAAAGAAAGAAAGAAAGAAAGAAAGAAAGAAAATTTTTTTTTTGCTCCCTCTTTCTTTTGCAATCCCCACAAATTGTGTGGCCATGGATAGGTTAACCACTGCAAGGAGGGCAAAGTTCCGATTTATCTCTCCTGCTCTTTTCCATGGCGCAACAAGTCCTCCTGTGACTGACCTGCAAGAGGTCTTTTGGTCTCTTTGGCTGGCCCTATCTGGCCTATTCCCTCCGTTTTCCATTTGGGCCCAGCCAGGGAGCATGGTGCATTTTCCGGCCAAGCAGGGGCAATGGTAGCAGAAGCCTAAACTGCCACGCCAATCCCCACCAAAAGTGCCGCCGCTTGACCAGGCTTCCTCGGCAAGTGGTCCAAGCCATGGTGGCTGTCGTCTTGACCTGTTCTTGCCTTCTCTCTCTTCTCCTATGGCCGCATGGAGCAGGGGCAAAATGGCTCTCGGAGAAAAAAGAAAGTGGCAGTTGGAAAAACACACAGCTCTAGAACATCCAGGTTGCCAGAACTGTAGAAGGCTCCTGTACCCGTGATATAGTAGTTTGAGGCTCAAAACTTGACAAAAAATGCCCCATGGGTCATTTGGTGGCTTTGGGGCACAAAAAACTGACCCACTGAGGGCCACAGTGTGCCCACTTCTTTGAAAAGTTGGGGCAGCCCCACAGAGATTTCGCAGCACTGCTTACTACCTCTCAGCATAGCTTGCATGGCTGTTTATAAAACCTTGAGCAAGTTAATTCTCAGTTTAAATTAACTTGCACACTTTCAGCAGGTCTGTTTTGTTTTTGTACATATACTGATGGTCCTTTATAAATAAATAGAGGATGATGATGATGATGCCTTATACACATTTTTAAAGAGAGAGAGTGCACCAAGAGAACAAACACTGCTTTGTTGTTTAGGACCTTCAAGTTGCTCTGAGCTATGGAGATGCAAATGTGAACCTGTCACTGGGTTTTTTGGGAAAGATTTGTCCAGAACGAGTTTGCCATTGCCCTCCTCTGAGGTTGAGAGAGTGTGACCTCTCCAAGGTCACCAAGTAGGTTTCCATGGCCAAGTGAGGATTTGAATCCTGGTCTAAATACTGTAAGAGCCAGCATGGTTTAGTAGTTTGAGCTCCGGAGATCAGGATTTCATTCCCCGCTCAGCCATGGAAAGCCACTGGCTGATCTTGGGCATGTCACACACTTTTAGCCCCAGAAAACCCCATGATAGGGTCAACGTAAGTCGGAACCAGCTTGAAGGCACACAACAACAAACAACAAAGAACAAAGACTGTTAGGCTTGACATTTGGGACTGTGTAACTTGCTATAGAATTAATACTTTGATAATCATTAGCTGTGATATTGATGGACATTTTAGACACTCAGGGCTCATCAAGCAACTTTGCTTTAGAATTGTTTATTCTGCTCTGGTCCTGTTTATAATCAGTCTGTACAAGCGAAGGACTCTTGAAACATCACTGATATCTTTGAGAATGACCTAGGGTGTAACAGGGTCAGGTAGACTCGGGAAGTTAAGGGTCAGATAGAAGATAACATGTGTACAAGCTGTGACTCTGCTAATGCTGATGCGTGAATCTTTTCTTTTCTGTAAGCATTCTTTAATATAACCATAAAAATGGTATAAGAAGAGAAGCCTGAAAGAATAAATCATCCTTCTTGGGATGCTTTTGCCAAAGTTCTGTTTTTGTGTGTGTATGTGTCTGTCTGTCTGTCTTTCCTTCTCTTTTCTACCTTCCCACCTTGTGTTTGACAGTGATGTATTTAAGTCTTTTACTCCAAGTCTCAAATCCTTGAAGATACTTTCAAGTCAAGTCTCAAGTCTGGAGGCCGACTTTATACCCCAGCCAAAATTCCAGAATTATTGGACTGAGTGAAATAAATTCGGTTTTGACAATTTAAGCAGAGTTGGCTCTCTACATTTGCAGTTTTGCCATCTGCAGCTCTGGAAGTGGGGAATAGGATCCTAACTTACTCCCCATTACTGGAGATTCAAAAGATTTAGAAGGAGAGATTTTTCTTCCTCAAGCTCGTTGCCTAACCCGTTTGCTGTTCCCCTTTGGGAAAAGTACCCACACTTTGTGCTTGAGACAGATTGTCCTGTGACCAGTAGGCAAAAAGAGATGGAGGCGTTGTTTAAAGCTGCAAGGTTTCTGGATGCATGTGTTATGTTACTGAACCAAGGGCATCAAGTCAGCCATTAAAAATATACAAGAGTCAAGTCGAGTCAGTGCATCACTTATGGCCGACTCGAGTCTGAGTCAAGCCACTGAAGGGACTTAAGTCCGACTTGGGTCCGAGTCTATTGACTCGAGTCTACATCACTGGTGTTTGGAGGTTCAAGTCAGCTCCACGTTCTACCGGGGGATATGGTGAGGTATGATTTGTTTATCTGCGCTAACAAGATGGCATTTCAGCACATATTACTTGTCAAGCAAGGAGGTTACAAGTAACAGCAGCTGAAATGCTGTTTTCTACACATCCATTGACGATACAGGGGCCCTTTGCAGTTTTCAATCTGGCAACCCTATTACTTCACCCGCTTGGGCTGGCTGCTCTCAACCTTAGAACACCCGTAGCTTTGTTATGGAGGCATAAAAAGACCATTTTATTGTTTTACTTTAGATTAGTTTCTTCAGAATTAACTACTGCCAACTTGGTAATATATCCATGCATGCCAACATTTGTTATTATTTACGTCTTTTTACAGAAACAAGAACACAGGGAGAAAAATTACCCGAATAAATATCGATCAAGCGGGATCTGACTCCTGTGATGCGAATGCCAATACATGATAAAGCTAGCCATTTTCCCCACTCCTGTATTATATGTCTGTTGTTATGCCTTCTTTTCTAGGAACTGCACTCATTCATTTGTCCATTACAGTGAGCAATATCCAGACATTTCAATAACCGTGGATTCTTAGATTGCTTACAACATCAAGCTCTTGCATGACTTTGGATTTTTGGCAGAAATATGGCATCATCAGAAGAGTGGCTGCATGTTCTGTGCGGGCTATATAGTTCTTTATGATCCCTTGGAGGACTATATAATTAGCAACGAGCCTCTCCAGATATACAACACCTGCATTTAAGGGAACAAAACCCTGGAGACATTTTTTTCCCCAGGTGTGTACAAGGTAAAGGATTAATGAAGTAGTCTTTTCATTTTACTGATTTTTTTTGTTGTGGAGGGGGGAGCGAGGGAATTAAAATAATTGCTGGGGTACTGCATTCCTTTACATCAGAAGTGATTCAATTACTTTGCAAGCTAATTGCCTAAATATTTGGAAGTAATTTAAAACAACTAGTCAGCCGAGTAATTGGATCTCATGTTATCAAATTATTAGGCCTTTTGGCTGAAGCCAAATTGATGAAGATTATTAATATTATTAGATAAATTGACCAGCAAAGAGGAAGTGATGGTGTCTGGACTGTAAAAGAGAACATCCTCGAACGAAATCCCACCTTAGTTTGGGCCGCAGGGAAAGAAGTGAGGATAAAAGCTGGAGAGAGGGAGAGAGAGAGACAATACTCTCTAGCTGTCACTAAATGCAGCCGTGCGTAGCGGAGGAAAGCCAAGGCCCAGGCAGAGTTTAAAGTTGCTTGGCTTAGAGCCAGACCAAACACTGCATGTGATGGAGGACCTCTCACTTTCCTTTTTTCTCCAGAAATGTTATTAGCAACCAAGTATCTCCCAGATTCAGAACTGCAACAACTGGTACTGAAAAGGGGGATGTTACGCCTCTCATTGTGGTTCGTGTGTATATGTGCCTACAAGTCGTCTGTTGCCTTATGGTGACTCCATTAATTTCCTAGGGTTTTCTTAGGCAAGGAATCCTTGGAGGCGGTCGTGCCAATTCACCCTCTGAAATATAGCCTACAGCACCTGGTATTTGTTGGCAACTTCCCATCCAAGTACTAACCAAGCCTGAACCTCCTTAGCTTCCAAGATCAGACGGGATCCGGTGCCTTGAGGCTGTGATGATGACAGTTGCCAATTCTGAAATTGCTATTTGTCCCACAGGAGAATATATCAGAGCTTTTGGAAAAATTCCTCTTCCTCTTGACTACAACTCCCAGAATCCCCCTAACTAAAGTGGCCAATGCCTGGGGATTCTGGGAGCTTTAGTCCAAAAGGGACATTCCTCAGGGTCTTTCTGCCCTACATTGTTCTAGTGCTATTATTCCACTTTCAACATCCTGTGGAATTCTGGGATTTGTAGTTTCCTGAGGCTAAAGAGCTCTCTGGCTGAGAATTCTAAATGGCCCCTTCCTAAACTGCAAACCCCAGGACTGCATAGGATGGTGAAAGTGGAATCATAGCGCTATAACAGTCTAGTGCGGAAATGGCTTAAGATATCAGGTTTATTCCTTTTTGCAAAGTGTTTATTTAACCAGGCCTACAGCCACAAGTAGAGAGCCAGCATGTTGAAGTCATCTGGACATTAGACTATGAGCTTGCAGATCAGGGTTCGATTTCTTGCTTGACCATGAAACCCCCTTGATGACCTTGGGCATGTAACACACTCTCAGCCCCAGGAAACCCTATGATAGGTTTGCTTTAGGGTCACCCTAAATTCAAAATGACTTGAAGGCATACAACAACAACATAGCTATAGGAGGAGAGCTCAACGATGAAACCCCACAGGTTGATGTTGGCTAAGGCCACATTCTCTCATCCTCAGAGGAAGGCAAAAGCAAACTTGCTCTGAATTAATTCTGCCAAGGAAACCCAACGTTAGGGCGACATAAGACACAAATCACTTGAAGGCACACAGAAACAAAGCTATGTATAACAGATAATAAATTAAGGTCATTGGGGGGGGATTCAATACATTGGTGGTTTGAGCATTGAACTAGTGGTTTGAGTGCTGGACTGTGATCCTGGAGATCAGGGTGCCGTTTCCTGCTGGGAATCCCACTGGGTGATCTTGGGCATGTCACACACTCTTGGCCTCAGACTCGATGGTCCTTGTCGTCTCTGCCAACTCTACAATTCTATGCTTCTATGAGGACAAAGGGAAAAAGTGGGAGGAGGAGAGAGAAACTGGGACATCTGAAAAGCAGCTGAGAAAGTGGGACAACAGAGGATTAATCAGGACTGTCCCTGCCAAATCAGGACAGTTGGAAGATATGAGTTTCCCCATCCCAGTCTAGCAGTGATGTAGCTAGAGTAAACAGCACATAGGGCAGGTATGGAAGCTGTACCTCTACCTTCTTACCCCTACCACCCCTGCCATATGCATGGCTTTTTTTGTGTCCCTTTGGAATTGGTGTGTGGGGCACGTGCCCTACTTGCCCCACCTTAGATATGCCTCTGCAGTCTAGACGAAACAGTGACGCTTCCAGAAATGTACCAGAGCTCAGGAAGAATTTCTCGCCCAGGCAAAGCTCAGCCAAAACAGGAAGCTCTTCCATTTCCCTTCTTCTCCAGTGGCCCACCTGAGTTGGTGGACACTGTCCTGGGCCAGAAGGTACTTTACTGAGAAGCTGCCACCTGCAGTTCAGCAGTTTCAGCCCACGGAGGGAGCTGTAGACAGATTTCGCCAGCTCTTGACTCATTGTTCCCCTCCCTGGAAGCAAGGGGTACTGTTTATGCTGCTGTAGATAGATAGGCGGGTGCAAATCTGGCTTCAGCCAGCCATGTACTAATCCATTAGCCACCCCTATCGGAAAGGCAATCAGGAAAGATGACTCTGGGAAAAAAAGAAAAGAGACCTTTGCAAGAAAATCATTATTGTAAGACACGGCTTTCCTATTGCTCATCTGTACTTTCCAGCCATGGCAGCTGGTAAGTGCTTTTCAGCAGGGCCATGCATTTTCGAGCTCATTTGTGTGTCAGCCTAAATAGGGTGCACTTTATTACCTTTATCTCGGCATCTCAATAAAAATGCTTTGCTGTTGGAGTTGATACACGACCGCCATATCCATGTACGATTGCAGCGAAGCGACGCTCTCCCAACTCAGGGTCCTCCGGGTAAGGCCACAAGAATTCACAGATTAACAGGACAATAACTCCTTCTCATATTTTCTTCTACATTAGTAATTGGGCTTGACAAATCAGCAGCATTATTATCTCTCGGTCTCTCCAGGCATCCAACCTGTGCAAGAGTGACCTCTGTTGGAAGAAACGGCAGTCCATTTTACAGATGTGCAGATCTCTTAAAATTTCCTTCCTCACACTCCTCCTTTTTCACATCCCCATGTCCCTTTCCTTGCCAGTACTGTGATGTTTTGTCTTTGAAGCAGGAAAAAAAAAATCCACATTCATTTTTGCATTTTCAGAAGGACGCATTAACACAGTGGTTCTCAACCTGTGGGTCCCCAGATGTTTGTGGACTTCAGCTCCCGGAAGCCCTGAGCATTGACCATAGTGGCTGGGGCTTCTGGGAGCTGAAGTCCACAAACATCTGGGGACCCACAGGTTGAGAACCACTGCATTAACAGAAGCACGCTCTCCTTGGGAAAAAAAATGTTTGCATGTATTTTAGGCCATTTCCACAGTAGACTGTCATAGTGCTATTATACCATTTTCAACATCCTATGGAGTCCTGGGAAGGGTGTCAGGACTTGCAAGCTAGGAGCAGTGTGCTTTTCCCTAATCCTACTGAGAAAGGCAAGAATCTGTCCCCTCCTGTCCTCTCTCTCTTGCTGGAGTTAATCAAACTAAGATCATTTCCACCCTACACTGTTATAGTGCTATTATCCCACTTTCAACCTCCTGTGGAATTCTGGGGTTTGTAGTCTTCTGAGGCCAAAGAGCTCTCGGGCTGAGAATTCTAAATGCCCCTCCCTAAACTGCAAACCCCAGGATTCCACAGGATGTTGAAAGTGGAATAATAGCACTCTAAGAGGCTAGAGTGGAAATGGCTTTAGAAACAAAACCACATACCTTCTACCTGTCTTGCTTTTATTTATTTATTTATTTAATTAATTAATCTCTCCTACCACTTTCTCGGCTGTTTTTCAAATGTCCCAGGTTCTCTCTCCTCCCGCCACTTTCCCTCTTTCTCCTGAGCTTACTTCAGTTGCTGCAAATTGAGGTCAAAGTGTAGAAGTAGTTTGCGTTCAAGTAACTCAGGAGGTGGGAGAGAAGAGGAAGGGCAGAATCTTGCCCTTTCCAGTAGGCTTGGGCAAAAACAAACTGCTGCAGCCTCTCCCAGCCTGTGTGTTCTCCTTCATTAATAACTTGTACCGTCTTAACCACACTCTGGTGCTGCTCTGCCATGTGTGTCCTGGTTTTCACCTGTGAAATGTTGGAGGGTATATAAGCAGCAGGCCTTGTGTAGTTTTCAAATGTGTGCATGTTGACAAACACATTCTTTCCCCCAGTGAAAACAACGCAAGAGCAGTCAGGTATGGATATCTGCAGGCGTTATTCTAATGTCCGGCTGGACACATTTTATGCAATCCCCTCCCATAAGAACATATTTTGAGATTCTCTGGGAGGGCCTTCTCTTTGCTCTCATGTACTGTACTGTAGGGAGCACAATGACTTACCAAAGCTCATTTGGGACCAACCATGCATGTGCACTGCCTTTCCGCACAGCAGCTCGCTTTGCAAGCAACACACGAGAGGCCCCAAGTGAACCTCTATAGGTAAGAAGAATTGATGAAAGAGCAGAAGACCTGTTGAATGAACGGAACTTAATTTGGAAGCATCAAAAGAGTGAGTCATCAGATAACAGGGCATCCAAAGGCAGGGGCTTCCTGCATAAGCTATTGATACCAGTGACACCACAAACCCCCTGCACTTGCAACAAGCAGAAAAGCCCCAATATTACCTGGTTTGGCATGGGAGGGGGGACTCTACAGTGTAGTCACATCATGCAAAATAACATGTGATTCCAGATCGATCAGGGAGAAGGGTCTCCGTGATATTAGCCTCCTGTCTTCTTCTGCAGTAGGAGAAAAAGAAAAGAAAAGAAAACTTAGAATAAACGCCGAGTTTCTGATTCCAAGATGCTTCTGATTCTGTGTTTCTTTCGAGAGGTGGAGAGCAGGCAAATCTATAGCAACAAATGTGACAGAATGAATTCCTCATAATCCTTAGTCCATTGTGCACGATAGATCAATCACACTGAAGTGAGTACGCTCTGAATTTTCTAAGGCTTGGGGCAGTCCGTAATATTTTTTCTTCCCTGAAGCTGAAGGCACTTGGAAAGAAGATTCATGCTTCACTTATGATTGCATTCTTTCATCCTACCTCCACTTGTTGGTTCAGTGTGTGTTTTTTTCATTGTTCTGTTTTACAGCAGAATGTACTGACAGGGTGGTCAAAATTGAGGGTACTGTCTCCCCAGATGAAATTTCCCTTCTAGTCCCCAAGTTTATAGCATGAGAGTCATTTAAAACTTCTCTTGAGCATTTAGAAAGACAGTTTGGGCATCCAGAGAAAAGGAACAGGCAAACTGACCAAGAGAATAAGAATGTGACAGACAGAAGAGTTCTAGGTGTGCATCATTTTCAATGTGTTGCTCTCTGAGATGCTAGAAATGTGAGGATTGAAAGAAAATGTCATTTAGGAGGAGTCAGAATTCTTGGAGGCCAAAGTCCTCATTTTTGTCCCCTCTATGGCTACGCCTCCGTTTTACGTCTTGTTTGTTCAGCTGCTTTGGGCAATTTTGTTTTGGAGAAGAACATTAGGGTACAACTTCCCAAACAAAATGGGGTTTTGACTTTTCAGATTGTTTCCAAAACCCCAAAATCCCATTTGATCAGAATTGACAGAGAGACACAAACTTACTGTCGTGTTAAAAGATGGTTTGATGAGTAATTTTAAAAATGGATTGGGACAGAGTTACGATATTCTTTGCTATACATTGGGAAAGTTTTTGGAAATTTAGGGTACAGTTATATACAATGATTATTTTTAACAGAAGTATTTTTATATTAGTTTTATTAACACAAACTAATTATATACAATTAACTATATCACTTTTACTATAGTTTCACTTACTACATTGTTATGCTATTGTGTTTGTTAGCAATTTAGAGGAAATTTATCAATATTTTAGCGTATAATCATGAACTGAGAAGTTTGAAGTCAAACCAGCCTTAACCCTTGTAATGTTGTGTAGTTTTAGTTGTTTAGTGTTAAGTGGACTTGCTTTAGTTTTACTTATGGGTAGTTTTGAATGTATGTGTTTTTTCCTTTTTTTCCTCCTCTTTGTTGTTTGCTGTTCTCTTTGTTTTTTTTCCATTAGTTCCATTGCTGCAACTGAATTCAAAATGCAAAAGTAATCTGCATTCAATTAACTCAACTGGCGGGGGGGGGGAGAGGAGGGTGTAGAATTTTGCCCTTCCCAGTAGGTTCAGCTAAAACCAAACTGCTGCAGCCTTTCGTAGGCCATTTCCGCACTACACTGTTACAGTGCTATTATTCCACTTTCAACATCCTATGGAATCTTGGGTTTTGTAGTTTAGGGAGGGGCATTTAAAATTCTCAGCCGGAGAGCACTTTGGCCACAGGAAACGACAAGCCCCAGAATTCCACAGGATGTTGAAAGTGGAATAATAGCACCATAGCAGTGTAGTGTGGAAACGGCTCTAGCTTGCGTGTTCTTTCTTGTCAATAATTGTCGCCATCTTGACCACACTCTGACGCCGCTTAACCACATGCATTCTGGCTTTCAGCTGTGAAATGTTGGAGGACATGCTTTGGCTAGCAAATGGCTGAAATATTCAGATATCTCAATAAGGAAAGGCAAAAAGAGCAGCGTTTAATGATCTAAATTCTGTTACCTAGGCTGTCTCCCAGGGAACCCTGTTGTTCTGCTCCTCCTTTG
Source organism: Iguana delicatissima (assembly GCA_948472985.1). Lineage (NCBI taxonomy): Eukaryota > Metazoa > Chordata > Lepidosauria > Squamata > Iguanidae > Iguana > Iguana delicatissima. The sequence continues at coordinate 131,120 of CAOKZL010002507.1, forward strand.
CTCTGTTGGTATCTCCAAACTCTCAGAAAACATTCTCCCTTTCCGCCAGGCCTGGCACTCTCCATTTCTTTCTTTCCATCTCATTTAGCAGTTAGCATTAGTTTTCTTCCGCTTCCCTCCCCTCCCTCACATCTCCCACCATCTCTTCCTCACACCTTCTGCTTCCAACTAAGCTTATAATTAACATCCGTTCTGATTTCACTTCCTTGTTTGCATGCCAGCCTTGTCAAAGGAGCCAACAAGGTTCCGGATGGTAATAACACCTTGGAACGTTTTTATAGCACTTTTCATCTGTGCAGGGAAACTGAATTAGGAGTGGAAAATCAATCTGACATTGTCTCCCGAGAAAGAGGAGCGACGGCGTTTCGCTCAGTTGGCAAAGGATCTGTGGTGACCTTCGGAAGGTCGCACCGCAGTCCCTTTAGTGAAGGATGTGCAGGTATTAATACTGTTTCATGTTCCCTCTTCCCAGAGGCATGGGAAGTTCAAGGCAGCCTTTCAACAGGGCTGTTATCTTTTTCCATGAAAGAACGCAGGCAGGGCTGTAGCTCAGTGGAAGAAAGCACATGTTTTACATGCTGAAGAGTCAATTGGTAGCATGTTTGGGTCAAGGCATGAGATATGTTTCTCTGCTGAAGAGATCGGAGAAAGGCAGCCAGTTTCCTTATTCTGTTAATGCTGTCTTTGTAATAATAATAATATATTTTAATCTACAGTTGTTAATTGCTGTCAAGTTGACTTCTATGTATGGTGACCCTGTGAATACGAGATCTCAAAGTCACCCTATCATCAACCATTCTGCACAAGTCTTGCAGATTGAGGGACGTTTCTTCCTCGATTGATTCTGTCTATCTGTAATGCGGTCTTCCTCTTTTCCTACTGCCTTCTATCTTATTAGGCATCATTGTCTTTCCTAGTGAGTCATGCCTTCTCATGATATGGCCAAAGTACGACAGCCTCAGTTGAGTCATCTTGGCTTCTAGGGAGAGTTCAGGCTTGATTTCCTCTAAGATCTCCTCATTTGTCTTTTTAGCAGTCCAGGGTATCTGTAGAACTTTCCTCCAGCACCACATTTCAAAGGAGTTGATATTCTTCCTATCTGCTTTCTTCACTGTCCAGCTTTTACAACCATACATGGAAATTGAAAATATAATGGTGTGGACAATCCTAATTTTAGTATTCAATGATATATCTTTACACTTCAGAATCTTGTCGAATGCATCCATAGCTGCCCTTCCAGATCCTCGTCTTCTTCTGATTTCTTGACCGCAGTCTTCATTCTGATGAATGACTGAGCCAAGCTAAGTCTATTTCAATGTCTTCATCATCAGCTTTAAGGTTACGTAAATCAATTGTGGTCATTATTTTTGTTTTCTTAATGTTCAACTGTAAACCAGCCTTTGCACTTTCTGCCTTGACTTTCTTCAGTAAGAGTGCCAAGTTTTTCCTGTTTGCTGCTAGTAGGGTGGTGTCACCTGCATATTTTAAAGTATTGATCTTTCTTCCTCCATTTCTCATGCCTGTTTCTTCTAATCCTGATTTGCATATGATATGTTCAACATACAAGTTAATTCTTTTTTATTTTTTATTTTTAATAGTTATAGTGAATCAGAGAAATGGCACTTTTGCACAGTAACAAGGCAGGTATTCTGTTAGGCAGTTATAATGTCATAAGCTAGATGCGAACAAACAAAAAACAAAAAACAAAACAGAAACATAGCTTGCTGAGGTGGTCCTGTGGTTTAAAGCCCACCTTCAAAGCCAGGAAGCTACACTGAATGAAGGAACTTGTAACTCCTTTGTGTTCACATTTATGAGCGTGGCACCATTGCCACGACCACAAATCCCCCCCCCAATCCACTTTAAAAACCAGTCAACCATACAGAGTGAAGGAATTATGTGCTTCTGGTGGGTGGGATGTTGAAAGATGATGTGTTCAGCCCCCTCCCCAGTAAGCCAAAGTGTGGCAAGGAGTTGCAACAGGGCCCTGTAAGGGTCCCTGGCTGTGCTTGTTAGATTGCAGCTCACCCAAGGGGCTGGATGTGTCATCCTTCGGTGCCTGATTTACTAGCAACACGGAACTCCTTCATTCAGTGTAGCTGCCTGGCTTTGAAGGTAGGTTTTAAGGGACTGGATCAGGAAGAGAGTGTAGCTACAAAACTGCAGCTACATGTCCCACGCAAAATTGTACCTGATAACTCTGAGAAGGGTTTTTTAAAGATTCAGGAAGGAGAAAATGTGCCCTACAAACCACAGGACCACCTCAGCAAGCTATGTTTCTGTTTTGTTTTTTGTTTATTTGATTGAAAAAGAAAACCCTTTAGAAAAGCCCTAGGACAGAGTGAATAAATCACAACAAACAGCTGCCCCTTCCCTGAAAGAATGGAGCAAGACCATTACAAGAACTAACAAAACCCAAGGAGCTATGTTAGAAGAACTTGCTTTTCTTTCAACCAATTTGGAAGAGCCTTAGGTGTGTTCCAAAACAACAAAAGCCTTTACAATCTATACTGCCTTTTCTTTTTCTCGGTAAAAATCTGCTATTTATTCCAGGTGAACAAACAGATAGTTTGCGTATGACTTAAGGCAAAGGCAAGCAGATTGCAGACGTGTCTGGTCAATTTCTTTTTCCTCCATAGAAACCCATGATATACTGAGCCCACAAGGCAGGAGCAAAAAGCATTCCTCTAGAATTAAGAAACTGGGTACTTCTGAGTGGGGAGAGTGTTTTGATTTGTATAGGCTGGAAACTCTTGTTGCCTTACACTGTATAGTCCGTTATACCATGTAAGACACTGTTTGGAACAATGCATTGCTGTTGGGTTTGCCAAATTGGTACTGTTTCAGGGCCAAAACCAGACCTAGAGATAGCCCCTGCTGATGTCATTAAGCATGATATATTAAGTGTCAAACACAGGGCCTTTCTGCACTACTCTGTTATAGTGCTATTATTCCATTTTTAACATCCTGTGGAATCCGGGGTTTGCAGTTTAGGGAGAGGCATTTAGAATTCTCAGTAAACTACAAACCCCAGAATTCCACACGATGTTGAAAGTGGAATAATAGCACTATAACAGTGTAGTGTGGAAACACATTCTTCCGCATCAGTGCCTACTGCCATCTCAACCATATCCTGATGTCACTTGGCCACCTGGTTTGCATTTGTGAACTATTAACTACCAATACCAGGATACTGTAGGATGGAGCCTCGGCAATGAAAGTAGAAGGAAAGTGCTGTAAGTGTGTGTAAAGAGATGCTGATTTCAGGTTTTGGCACTGAAATCTCAGGAATGGGAAGCTGCTGACCTGGCCACTGTCTTCCCAAATGACTGGTGTCAGGGATAGTGTCAGAGTCCACCAGACATGAATCCCAACTGCTCCCACAGAATCATAGTGTTGGAAGAGACCTCAGGGGCCATCCAGTCCAACCCCCTGCCATGCAAGAACCCACATCAAAGCATTCCCAACAGATGGCCATCCAGCCTCTGCTTAAAAACCTCAAAGAAAGAGACTCCACCACACTCCGAGGCAGCATATTCCACTGCCGGACAGCCCTGACTGTCAGGAAGTTCTTCCTGAGGTTCAGGTGGAATCTCCTTTCCTGCAGCTTGAATCCATTGCTCCTTGTCCTGGTCTCTGGAGCAGCAGAAAACAAGCCCTCTCCTTCCTCTACATGGCATCCCTTCAAATATTTAAACATGGCTATCATGTCCCCTCTTAACCTTCTCTTTTGCAGACTAAACATCCCCAGCTCCCTAAGCCGTTCCTCATAGGGCTTCATGGCTTCCAGACCCTTCACCATTTTGGTCACCCTCCTCTGGACACGCTCCAGCTTGTCGATATCCTTCTTGAATTGAGGTGCCCAGAACTGGACACAGAGTGCTCCCCGCCACTCTGCTGATCCAGTTGATGAGTGAGGGTGTAAACGGCTGCTTTGCGAACCTCTGTTGAAAGCAGGGATAGAAACCTTTTAAATAAAATAATAGCTACATCAATAAAATCAGCCCCGGCCTTCTCACTCCAGTTTGATTCAGTACAGTGGATGTTTTATGCTCCAGTTCTAAAAGCTCTCTCTTTCACAGGGGGGAGAAATATTTCTTGGCCTCTGCCCAGGTCAGCAGAATATGATGCGTTTCTCTGGCTTCTTTCCTAATAGCAGGATCATGTTGCAAAAGGAGAAAACCCTAAAAGAAAAAAGCAAAACATTAAGGCGGCCCAAGTAGGCAAAAAAAAAACCAAAAAAAAAAAAGAAACCCAAAAAACAAACAAACCTGAGGCATGAAGTTTGGTGAAGATAAGGCAAGGGATCTTTCCTGAGCAGAACCATTTACATTAAGGTGACATCTTTATTAAATTTTCAAGAACTGAGCGGATCCCCCAGCAAAAGCAGTGGGGCAGAAAAAGTCGCTTTGCTTTCTGGGGAATCTGTTGTGCAACACATCCCACTTCTTCCATTAAAACGGCTTCCTTTTAAATGTAGCTTTGAGGCCTGGCAAAATCCCATTAGTTTCAGGGAGAATGTAAAATAAATTATGTATTCGGTGACAGGGGGTTTGGAGGGGCAGGAAACTTTAAGAAAGAAATAGGATACAGTCATTCATGGGCTGAAATATTTTTGAGTTGTTAAATGGGCCTTCAGGTCAACTCTATTGTGTCCTAAGCCATTTCCACACTAGACTGTTATAGTGCTATTATTCCACTTTCAACAACCTATGGAATCTTGGGGTTTGCAGTTTAGGGAGGGGCCTCAAGGGGCCTTCAGTATCACCCATTTGATAGCCTTGCACAGAACTGGCTTGGGTCCAGACCATCTACAGGATTGTGTCTCTGGCTATTTCCACACTAGTCTGTTATAGCACTATTATTCCACTTTCAACATCCTATGGAATCCTGGGGTTTGCAGGTCTCAACTACAAACCCCAGGATTCCATGGGATGTTGAAAGTGGAATAATAGCACTATAACAGTCTAGTGTGGAAACGGCCCTAGAGTTTTCTCAGAAGAGTTATTCAGAGGAGAGAATCATAGGCCATTTCTACACCTTACCTCCTTTTTGCCAGAAAAAGGGAAGTCTAGAGGAGCAAGTGTTTGTGTATGTTGTGGCAGGTGTACACAAAAGCCCCCTTGGAAGTCTCATGTGGCCCCAGAAGCATTCTTTACCCACCCCTGACATGTTGCTGTTGTATGTTCCAGACTTATGGTGACCCTAAGGTGACCCTATCATGAAGTTTTCTGGGGCTGAGAGTATGTGACTGCCCAAGGTCACCCAGTGGGTTTCCATGGCTGAGCAGGGACTCAAACCCTGGTCTCCAGGGACATAGTCCAACACTCAAGCCACGGTGGCTGTACTCTTGACGTACATACACATTTTTAACGTGCCCAAAGAACTGTTTGTCAGATATATAGGTATCTTTACACATCATCTGGAGATAGTTAAGTATAAATTAGAAACAACCTAATTTACCTTGTGCTGCATCTGTTCATTTGCATTGTGCTTACTTTTATTGTTTCATGAAATCCATCAAACATGGTGCAGCATCCTTAACTTAATTACAGAAGCCTCTAAGGCTGGCTTCTACGCATGCAAATTTGCTCATCATAGCTACACTGTGTGCTACCTGCCTCTCTCTCTAGCTAGGAGATATGAAGAAGCAATGACTTTAGAGGAAAGAGGACAGGTGGAGAACCAAAAGGTAGGAATCTAGACATGGATCTAGAAAAGACAATACCAGGGGTTATCTATCTCTATTGTGCCTTATGTCTCCTCAGTTCAGGTTACATTCCATGGTGTTGGTGCTTTAATTTCTAACAGACTATGGGTGTGGGAACAGCCAGTATGATGTAGTGGTTTCAGTGGAACATTGGATCCTGGAGACCAGAGCTTGATTCCCAACTTGGCCGTCGAAACCCACTTGGTGACCTTGGATGCATCACTCATTCTCAGCCCCAGAAAACGTCGTGATAGCTTACCCTTAGGGTCACCATAAGTTGGAAATGACTTGAAGGCACACAGCAACAACAGACTGTCAGTCCCAGGTTTCCATAGGAGGTTGTCATGGCAGTTAAAGTGAAGTCATAGTGGTATTATTGGATTGTGTGGAAAGGGCCCATGATATCTGACAACGTGCTATGTTCAAATACAATACAGCAGCTATGTAGACTTGAGTCTATTGACTCGGACTCGAGTCGGATTCAAGTCATTTCAGGGACTTGACTTGAGCTATTTCCGCACTGGACTGTTATAGCGCTATTATTCCACTTTCAACATCCTGTGGAATCCTGAGGTTTGTAGTTTAGGGAGGGGCCTTTGAGGCCCATCCCGAAACTGGAAACCCCAGGATTCCATAGGATGTTGAAAGTGGAATAATAGTGCTATAACAGTCTAGTGCGGAAATGGTCTAGGACTTGACTCAGGAATAAATGATGGACAGACTCGATTCAACTTCTATTTTTTGTGATTGACTTGCCGTCTTTGGTTGTCCCACCTCCCCCTCCAGCCTTTTCCCAATCAGCAGTGAGGTAATGTTATGTTCTTGAGCCAATGAGGGCTGCATGTGTTCCTTATTCTCTGTGCCTCTCTCTTGGTTCTCTGGAAAGCAAAAGCGGGAGAAGATTGAAGATTGACTTTTCTCAGTGAGTTGGGCATGCAGTGGTCTTGGTATGGGGGTAGTGAAGGGAGGTTGGTGAAGCTCACCTCCGAGAGGAAGCTACCGCCCGCTCTCCCATGGCTGGTGGAGTCAGAGTACCTATCCCAGTGACCTCCTTGAGAGCAAGCAGTACAGTTCACATTCCTGGGTTTCCCTTTTTTGAGGAGTTTGAAGTTGCTGCTTTACTGGTTTATTCTCCTCACTACCTCCCCCTCCTCAACCTCTCCTGCCTGCCTAAAGCTCCAGCACAGAATGGGGCTTTAATTTTCTAGTTATTGAAACTTAACCTCTACCCTACCAGTACCTCCTTTTTTTCCTGTTATAGTTGGCTCCCAGACTTGGGGCTTGACTTGAATGATCTTGCAAGGACTTGCGACTCGACTTGAGACTTGAAGGTAGAGACTTGAGACTTGACATGAGACTTGGAAAGAAAGACTGAAATGCATCACTGGAATATAGACCATTTGGTTACTATGGTCATGTGGAAGGTCCCTTCCAGGGGTGCAACATGCTCTTGATGCTATGCTGTCGTTTTGAGCAGGATATTTAGAATGGCAGAACTCATTATTTCAGTAAAGGACCCACTTCAGGGTTCTTCTTGCAATATTCCCCCACCCCCCGCAAGGATTTTAGTGTGTGAAATCCACCTCTGCCAATATTGGGGCCTCGTTAGCGAAGGTTATTTATTTAATGTATACCCCACCTTCCTCTTCACATGGAATCTAAGCCACCTTGCAACATTTTTTTTTTAAAAGTTCTGCTAAAATCTGCTAAAAAACAAATAGACAAACAATTGTACTAAAAAGCACAGAATTAAAACAATTGAAAAGACAGTAAAGCCCTTATTAAAAAGATAAAAGCACAGCATGCTACATTGAAAACACCCTTCCGCCACGTGATTGAAGGACCTAATGCCTGCCTAAATAAGATCTTCACCTGTTGGGGGGGGGGGAGAGTGGGGGAAGCAACCGAATTGCTCTTGGAAGATATTTCCACAGCTTGGGAGCAACAACGGACAAGGTTCTCTCCCATGTCCTCCCCAGAAAGGCCTGTGATGGCAGTGGGACCAGGAGAAAGCCGTTCCCTGAAGATCTTAAAACTCGGGCAGGCTCATATCTGCACTAGTCTATTATAGTGCTATTATTCCATTTTCAACATCCTATGGAATCCTGGGGTTTGCAGGTCTCAACTGCAAACCCCAGGATTCCATAGGATGTTGAAAGTGGAATAATAGCACTATAACAGACTAGTGTGGAAATGGCCAGAGACACAGTCCTGGAGATGGTCTGGACGCAAGCCAGTTCCGTGAAAGGCTATCAAATGGGTGATATTGAAGGAGCAGCAGAGAGAGAAAGAACCAACTGAATGAGCAAGTAGAGCTTCTGCAGGGATTCACAGCTTGGGCTCAGGGAAACAGAACTAAACATGGAATTTTGCCTGCAGCTTTTGGGCTCATCTGTAATAACCAACCCCCTCTTCCCGCCAGTCACAAACAACACTCAGTTGGATTCCTCGAGAAACAAAAGCCGGCAGGTGGAGACTCCCTGTTTCTCCTCCTTCTCCCCCTAAAAATATCTTTGTCGCCAGGTTTGATCTCACATTTGGAAGCAGCTGCTGGATTGCTTTGTTTCCCAGCGAGGCCTGTTTATATAAACTTTGGGAGTAATAAAACAAAGGATGTTACAGATTCATCAAGAGTTAGGGAACTGTCGGAGGAAAGAGACATACCCCTGCGTGATGGGGAGAAATCTATACCCCGGTCTAATGAGCACACCAAGCAGCAGAACAAAGCTATTTAGATCCTGTCACATTTTATCTCTTCTGCACCTCTGCTTTATCAGGTTAATGCAGCGGAGAATATGCTGGGAGAGCAATAACAAAAGGAGGTAATGGAGCCCGCTTGGCCGAGTCCGCCTGATTCCTAGTAATGGAATCCGCCTGGTTCTGTTTTGGGCAGGGCAGGTGAAGATGGCTGGATCCCTGTACCCAGTGGTCATAAACAACAACAACAGTGCTCAGAACTCATGCAGAATTTTCCCCAGGTACATCACAAGTTTATTTTACAGCCATCCCTCCACATTCGCTAGGGTTAGGGGCACAGGACCCCCGTGAAAGTGGGAAAACCGCAAATAACTCTAGGCCCTTTCAAACTATATTTAATACAAACACGCAAAAAGTATGATCACCATATTAAACCCACCATGGATTCCTTTGAGGCATCAGGGTTCCTTCACAAGGCAGAAGTGGGTGACTGGTGGGGCTTAGTGCCCCCTCCACGGCTGCCCCACATCATTTTAAATAGGGACTTACAAAGCCTCATTCACAGTTTCTCAGTCTCACGAGGCTTGCAGTCCCTATTAAAAATGGCATAGGGAGGCAGCAGCAGTGGCAGTAAATAATCCGTGAATAATCAAATCCGCAAAAGTGAAACCCGCAAATGTGAAGGGCTGAGCATATTTACTAGTTATATTTCTACCCTATCTTTCCTTCAGGGAGCTCAAGGTAGTACGTGTGGCTCTCTTTTTGCCCACTTTCTCCTTACAACAACTCTGTGAAGCAGGTCAGACTAAGCAAGCGTGCGGTCCATGATCAACCAGTGAGTTTGTATTTGTTGTATTTATGGGTTTATTTATGTCCTGCTTTTCCCCCCGAATAGGACTCAAAGTGGCTTGCTTTACAAATTAACACAAAAACCTCTAAAACCATATGGCATATAAGTGTTTTAAAAATCATTACGTCATCCACACAATTAAATACTGCTTTTTCAGATGCTAATGATTAAAACAATTAGAACACTTAAAATACATAGCACCTACTAAATTCAGCATGCCTAATTGTATATCACTGTATCCTGCTTGGTTAAGGCTTAGGGCCCGTTTAAACAAGAAGTCTGTTGTCATTGTTATTGTTGTTGTGTCTTCAAACTGAGGCCATTTCTGTACTAGACTGTTATAGCGCTATTATTCCACTTTCAACATCCTATGGAATCCTAGGATTTGCAGTTTAGGGAGGGGCCAGCTGGCTCCTCCCGAAACTTCAAACCCCAGGATTCCATAGGATGTTGAAAGTGGAATCGTAGTGCTATAACAGCCTAGTGCGGAAACGGCCTGACTTGCGGTGACACAAAGATGAACTTGTGACAGGGCTTTCTTGGCAAGATTTGTTCAGAAGAGGTTTGTGATTGCCTTCCCTTAGGGCTGATGGGGAGAAAATCAATTCCTTTGAAACGTGGTGCTGGAGAAGAGTTCTACAGATATTGTGGGTTGATACAAAAGACAAATAAATGGGTCCTAGAGCAAATCAAACTTGAACTCTCCCTAGAAGCCAAGATGACTGAACTGAGGCTGTTGTACTTTGGCCATATCAGGAGAAGACATGACTCACTAGAAAAGATAATGATATGACCCTAATGCAAACCTATCCAAGGGTTTTCTGGGGGCTGAGAGGGTGTGATGTGCCCAAAGTCACCCAGGGGGTTCCCATGGCCGAGCAGGGAATTGAACCCTGCTCTTCAGTGTCGTAGTCCAAGGCTCAAACCACTACACCTCACTGGCTCTCCAGTGAAACTTGTAGATCTATGCTTTTTCAACATGCCAAGGTAGCTGGTGAAGCAAGCTAATCTGCTTTCCCCTTTTCTTTCTTTTTTGCGCTTCTCTTGCCTCTTTGCATGACACGTGTTCAGTAACTGATTCTGGAGGCAGCTGCTGTTTACCTTGCCTGTTGTATGCAAGCACACACAGCAACTGTAGAATCACCCAAATCCAATTCTTTCCCATCTCAAGTTTCATTGGACTGTTTACTTTTGACACACTGCTGCAACCCAGCCCTGAAAGTCTTTCTCTGGCCTTCCTTCCCCATTCTCCCAATGCCAATGCTGGAAGAAAAAAAAAATCCAGCTAGACAGAAGACAAGGGAGTGGGAGCAGGGGCTGGGCTGGGCTAGATACCCATTGAGGACTTTGTAAAAAAGAGCTTTGTTACTGTAACTGAGGTTTGCCTGTACGTTTGGGCTTCCAAAGGCACCGAAGCTTAAAATGAAGGCCCTTTGGAAAAGGTTTAAGAAAGTGGAGGGTGCTAATTTGCAGGCAATTAAATAGACTTTAATTATCCCAGCAGCCCATCCCTTAGACTTTCTAGAAGCACTGAGATGTGGCTGGAGCTAATTAGCTTAATAATTTCCTTCCATTTACCTGCCTGGACTCTTTGTGATGTAACTTTATTTCTCTTCCTTATTATACTACATAGGCTGTTCTTCACCGGAAGGCTACTCTGGGCTAAGGCTACAGGTATTTAAAATCCAAAGGAAACTCTGTCACAGGACTGAGATTTGTTGCCCAGCAGAGGGTCCAGATCAACAAAGCAATGTGAGCAAGGGGTTAAAAAACGGCAAAGTTTATTTGTGCAGTAGAAATAGGTCAACACCTTGTGGAGGTCCAAAATGAGACAAAGGCACATTTCACTGCGCCCACCTTATATACACTAAACAAGTTGTACACTAAACAAGTGGATTTCCTCATGTCAACATTCAGAAAACAATTAACGCTTGGTTCAAAGCACATCCTCTCTGTCTGGCATCTATCAACATTTCCAAACTGTCCCAATCTGTTTAGCATTTTCAGATAGCATGTGATATTTCAACAGGAGTTTCCGTTGTGCTTACTCTCTGTGCTTATTCCAGAGAGTCTGCTACCTTAAACAAGGAATGCAATTAACAGTTGCAACTCAAGGAGGAAGCTCTCTTCTTACCTAGGTGTTAAAAAACAAGAGATGGAGGCAAGGCTTTTAATCTATCTAGCCTACATGACTCTCTCATTTCTAGGGAATGGAGACCTCAAGACTTTTGAGTTGAGATTGGAAAATGGGAATTTCTAGTTTTGAGAGCAAGAGTTGTTGTCGTTGGTGGTATTACTATTATTATTATTACTATTATTACTATTATTATTATTATTGCTATCACAGCACTGGATTGTCTCTTATACCCCTGGTTAGCTGAATGATGTGTTTGATAGCTGCTAACTCAGCATGTGTTAATTTATTGCCGTTCACTGGAGCCAGAGCAACCAAACCGTGCTCATCGAATGGCCCACATCATTTTTCCGTGGAATAAACATGGACCAGTTCCATATCCTCCAAGATGTCACAGGTGAAAACCAGGGGATGCAGCCAAGTAGTTCAAGAGTATGATTAACATGAAAAGTAAAACACGAGCTAGGAGAGAGGCTGCAGCGGTTTGCATTTGCCTGAGCCTCCTGGGAAGGACCAGATTTTGCCCTGCTTTCCTCTCCTGCTAGCTGAATTAAGTGCAGATTACTTTTGGATAGTCCGATTTGAAACAATGCAGCACGCTTTTAAGAGCCCTTTCCTAAAAAATAATTTTAAAAACTTGTCCTGTTTAGAAAGCCAGCCAGAGTTCACAGCCCTTAAACAGAGCCTAAGCAGCCTTAAGCAGCCACAATTCAGGTTTACAGAAGCTGATCAGTCAATTGCCATTTTTGTTTCGGAAGTCCAGGTCAGCAATAAATTCAAAGTGTCAGTTCAAGGCAGTATCCAGAAGTGTAGTCAGCACACAAAGCAGTGGTCAAGGTTTTTCAGGAACATGAGCCAAGGATCAAAAAAAGAACGTGTTGCTTCCACCAGAAATGGCAGTTGTCTGCAATGGTCTTCTCCCCACCCAGTCTCTGGTATTTATTGGCCAGCAGCCATCTCCAATTGTTTGTCTGATTAATGAGTCTTCCCTGTATAAGTGCTGAGTCTTGTGGGGTCTCCCTTTTTTTTATCTACGCTGGGCTGCACTAAGTATTACTGTCTTATTCGTGGCTGTTGGGGTGTTTGCACCTGGGTCCTGGGAGTGGGACATGACAAAGCTTCAGTTCTGAAAGCCTGTTAGAATAATGATAATAATGACGATGATGTCTTTGTCTGCTGATGGAAGGACAGTAAAGAGGGAGCTATTCTAGCCTCTCTAGGGAGGGAGTTCCAGAGCCTAGGGGTAGCCACTGAAAAGACCCTGTCTCAAATATTGTTGCAAAGAGAACATCTCTGGTTCCGAGATGATAAAAGATAATATGGTTAGATGGACTCAAAATATTGGACACCCAATCGAGTTGGATACATGAGTGAGGGCAAGGAAAACAGATATAAAATTTACACCAAGTTTCAATTTAAGGGAAAATTTTTATAAAATGTTCTACAGATGGTACATGACACCCGTAAGATTGAAAAGAATAACAAAAAATGGGAATGGAAAATGTTGGAAACGTGAGGAAAAAGAAGGGTCCTTTTTTCACATGTGGTGGACTTGTAAGGTAGCAAGGAAATTCTGGAAAGAAATACATGATGAAATTCAACGAATGTATAGCTTAAACTTTGAAATGAAGCCAGACTTTTATTTGTTGAACGTGTTAGGGCAACAAAGTGAAATAAGATCTTATCAGAAAACATTGTTCTATGTAATAACTGCTGCAAGAGTGACATATACACAATATTGGAAAGAAGGAAATCATATTGCTATAAAAGAATGGAAATTAAAAGTTCTGGATATGGTAGAGATAGAAAAGTTAACTTTTTCACTTAAAAATAAACCAACCCAGAACTTTGAAAGAGAATGGAAAGAAGTTTTGAATTGGATAAAGGAATGAGGAAACGAAGAAACAAAGGAAGAGTGTTGGAAATGTTGGTAATGAAAATTAAGGATGTTACAGAATAAGTGTAAGTTGAATGTAACAATGTTAAAAGTAATAGTGTGATAAACTCTTAAATTAACTCTTAAATAGAAATAACGTATAAATGGGATGTAAACACAAACTCAACTGGAGAAAAGATGCTCGGAAGCGGGGGTGGGGTATTTTTCTGTGTAAAATTTCAATAAAAATATTTAAAAAGAAAAGAAAAGGCCCTGTCTCATTCCCACACTTGTAAAATTGGTGGGACTGAGAGAAGGGCATCTCCAGAGTATTTCAAGGCCAAGGCAGATTCAGCCGGAGAGATGCGATCTGTCAGATAGCCTGGATCCAAGCCTGTGTGATTTCTGCAAGCAGCTGCCGATAACGCTCGGACTGCGGCTCTTTGTGCTAAGTGAAGTTTCCAAACACTCTTCATAAGCAGCACCACACAGAGCTAGCTTTCCTTCCACCTGGTCAGCTTTCTATCTATCATCTCTTATTGATGCAGCCCGATCGTTGTAGGCACTGGGGCTTAATTTACAGCAACTTTCAGCTCAGGAAGGACTTCTGTGTTAGTGGAAGTACTTGCAGAGCTATTAGCCTCTAAACAATACTTGGCCTTGTTGTCTTGGATCTGCCATTATTTATTGGAGGATATTTTTTTTTTCAAGTTAGGAGTCTTTAGTCCTGACCGTCTTGGACAATTACTAGGCCTTCCTCTTGCCGGATTGTCTGTCTGCTCAGCAATACAGATTCCACAGGGTGCTGTTATGTTTGTGTGTGCACATATTGCCGTGTGTCCAATAAATTCACATCAGAGGGGCCAATTATGAACCAGTCTCCACTATGGCTTTTGTTTTACAAGCCCCAGAGTTGCCATTTTCCACAAGCTTGTTCAAGCTGCTAGCAAAACCCACTATAGATTTCCCTCCTTGGGTTTTCTTCAGTGCTATATAGAAACACATATTTTCACAGTTGAGGTCAGCTGTGGACTCTTTCTTGTCCAGCCAGCCTTAAGGGAGTTCCATCTCTCCTCCTAACAAGAAATGAAGAGAGGAAAGAGAACGGGGAATGAGAACTGAGAATGCCATCAATCTCATCTTACCCCCCAACTGTCCTGCTTTGGCATGGATAGTGCCAAATATTCCTCTGGCATTCCATCTTCTTAACTGCTTTTAAAATGTTCCAGTTTTTGTCTTTGTCCTCAGCTTGCGTCAGTTGCTGCAAACTGAGTTAAAAGTGCAAAAGTAGTTTGCATGCAATTAACTCAATAAGGTGGGAGAGGAGACAAGGTACCAGACTATTGCCCTTCCCAGTAGGCTTAGGGAAGAACAAATTGCTGCAGCCTCTCCTAGCTTGCATGTTCTCTTTTGTTGATAACTTTTGCCATTTTGACTGCACTCTGATCTTGCTTGGCCACATGTGTCCTGGTTTTCATCCGTGAAATTTTGGAGGGTATATAATACTCCTCCCAAACTCAAAGGATAGAAACAGGGTTGCAGAATGCTGGGCAAGGCAAGAGAATGAACATTTGGACAGAATAAACAAAATGCTGTGATAAAGGGTGACTAAAAGCAAAATGGTTATAAGCACTATGATTCTACTTCAACAACTATGGCTACATCCCATGTAATTCTGGGATTTGTAGTTTGGGAAAGTATTAGAGCTCTCTGCATGAGAATTCTCACATACCTCTCCCTGAACCGCATATCCCATGGGATTTCATAGGATGTTGCCATGGCAGTTCAAGTGAAATAATAGTGCTATAACTGTGTAGTGTGAAGGGACCTGAAACCTGTGAAACACTGTAATGGGTGTATTCGTTTTACTCCCTACTGTCTCAGCATAACCCATCAACCCTCCACATGGTTAACAGACCTGTCATTTCCTCCAGTCTCATCTATTAAAAATGGCAGTCTTATAGTTGATGCTGGTTGAAATTGTGTTGATGTCATATGCACACATTAGTTCCCTTTTGCATGGAGTTGTACATCTTTGGTCACTGTGCAATGGATGTTTTTGGTTCTTGGTTGCGTAAGTGGAGTTCCACAAACATAACTATTGTGCTTGCATTCTTGGATGCTGCGTAAATACTCACCAGTGCTTTCAGCCTTTGTTGTGTGTCCTGAGGCTGCTTCTGACTTCTGGTGACCCTACGACAACCCTCTCATGGGGTTTTCCTGGCGAGATTTGTTCAGAGGGGTAGGCATTGCCTTTGCCTCCCTCTGAGGCTGAGAGAATATGACTTGCCCAAGGGCACCTGCTGCATTTCCATGGTTGAGCAGGGATTTGAACTCTGGTCTCCCAGAGTCTTAGTCCAAAACTCACATGCCATGCTGGCTGTGTTTGCAGTCTACCATTCACTGATTCATTTATCCAGTGTACCATTTGATTCACTAAGCTTCCAGAAAAAGCCACTGAGCATGCTGCATTGAACCATGAAACACTAAGCAAGGACATCGGCACATACATCTTTGGCTGTGCAGTGCTGCTGTTCAGCAAAAGAGCACTGTAGTATAGGTTGAGTCTCCTTTATCCAAAATGATTGGGAACAGGATAATAGAATCATAAAATCATAGAGCTGGAAGAGACCACAAAGGCCATCCAGTCCAACCCCATTCTCCCATGCAGGAAGACACCACCAAAGCATTCCCTACCAATGGCCATCTAGTCTCTGTTTAAAAACCTCCAAGAAGTAGACTCCACCATACTCCCAGGCAGTGTATTCCACTGTTGAACTGCTCTCACCATCAGGAAGTTGTTTCTAATATTTAGGAAACTGACCGTGAGTGAATTAGGGACTTGCCTAGTATATGACTAATATGAGGCTGTCATACTTTGGACACATCATGAGAAGGCGTGACTCCCTAGGAAAGACAATAATGCTTGGTAAAGTAGAAGGCAGTAGGAAAAGAGGAAGACGGCACTACAGACAGATTGACTAAATCAAGGAAGATGCATCCCTGAATCTGCAAGAGCTGAGCAGGACTGTTGAAGATAGGTTAGAAGCGTCTCATTCACAGGGTCACCAAAAGTCAAAGTTGACTTGAAGGTAGTTAAACAACAATGAGCGATATAAATAATATGACTGCTAGAATGGGTACACTGCCATCATGCCTGCTTCCTTCCTTCTCCTCTTTTTTTCAGCTTAGCATAAAGTGGCTCAATTAATATTTCAGGATGACTGTATAACTGCAGATCCATTTTTAAAGCGTCTGGAATACTTGCAAACAGCAAGGGAAAGAAGAAACGGGCAAGTATACCATCTGGGGAAGGTGTTTTTTTTAATATAAGGAAAAAAAAAGACGGACAGAAGGCTTGTTTCAAAGGGACTACTTTCCTCTCCTTCCCCCCGCCTTTTTTTTTTGGGGGGGGAAGTGTCCAATGTTTCTCCTGCCCAATTTACTAGTTCCTGACCTCACAGAGATAATCCAGTAGAGATATCTCCCCTTCACTCACACTAAAAATCATATCATCAGTGGATAGACTGCAAAAACACAGTAGCTGAGATCGAAGATATAACTGGGGGCAAAAAGAGGGCATTGCGTTCCCTCCAAATAAGACCCTCCCCTGAAATTTTCCCACAGTCTTCAAATTTCTAGCACTGCAGTGACTTAAAATTTTAACTGAGCATTGAGAAATACTGTTTAAGGATCCAAACAAACATGACAGGCAAAGCGATCCAGGGAATGAAAACACAGCAAATAGAAAAGTTCTAGCTGGGGATTATTTTCAATACTTTGCTCTCTGGGACGCAAGGAATGTGGAGAGTGAAGAAAATTTCATTGTAGGGGGCCAGAATTCTTCTTTGGAAATTATCTTACTCCCTCCTCCATAGCTGCCTCTCTACTGAGATCCCATGTCCCACTTGCAGAGTATAAATCTATCCTCTCCTAGGTATAAAGTGGTTGGACAGGTTAAGACCCCCTTATCTGAAAATCCAAAATTTAAAAATTCCCAAAAACTTAAAGTTTTTGCTGTCAGCTGCCCTCTTCCACCTTCAAGGCAGTGCTGCAGCACTCTTACTTGTTCCGCTCTCAGATCTTCAGTCTCTCTTTTTGCCATTTCTGTTTTCGTGGGGAACTTCAGATGTATGGATCCGTACCCAAGGAGGGCTAGGGCTAGGACCTGGACCTAGGGCCTGAGGTTCTGCACCCTTGCTCTAGATGTCACTGCCCCACCAGAGAAGACGATACTGGCATACATTCTTCTTTGGTTTCACTCTTTCAAAGTCAGGAGCTGTAGTCCAGGATGTAACTTTGCGAAGTCAACGGCCACATCCTGAATTCTCATCTCCTTGCTCACAGTAGCAGCTGGCAGTCTCCCTGTCTGTGGGATGGTGATTTCACCCTGGGTTTAGCCCATAGTTTAAAACAGCTGTTAAAAATGCTGAACCTTACACACCCTACAACTATTAAGATTTGGCAGGGACAGTCCAAATAATTTCCTATCACCCCACTTTTCAGCTGCTTTCATCAGCGTACTTCCATTGCTGCAAACTGAATTCAAAGGGCAAAAGCAATTTGCACCCAGTTAACTCAGCAGTGGGGAGAAGAGAGGATGGGGCAGAGTTTTGCCCTTCCCAGTAGGCTCTGGCAAAAGCAAACTGCAGCAGCATCTCCTAGCTTGTGTGTTGTCCCTCATTAATAATTTTTGCCGTCTTGACCGCACTCTGATGATGTTTGGCCACAAGCCTCCTGGCTTTCATCTATGAAATGCTGGACAGATCGCCTGCACAGATCCAGCACCCTGAATACTTCCATCGAAGTTCAAACAAAAATCTGGACCAGGCTTGTTGTCTTATGGACATTAGACCCACCAGTTGCCGTTGCTTACTCCCAGTAAACACCGTCTAGTTAGAAGCAAACTGACTATGGTCAGAGGAAGGGAGACAAATACAAGTTCCGTTAATTATTAATTTTTGTTTACTCCCAAGTGGGGAATACAACAAATGGGCTGGCGCACGCATGGCTTCCACAGGGCTACAAGAAAGCCCCTGACGTCCCATTGCCGTCTAGCCTCCATTTCCCTGCAACCCCACGCTTTGGTATTCTGGAGCCTAATTAATCTCCATTCACCACTGGAGTTTATAAAATATTCAACGCCGTCGCATGTTAACCATTCTCCTATAAATAAGTTATTTCCGAGACTCAGCATGGAGCCCGCATGGTCCAGGAACAGGATGTTCTGGAAGCATATTTTCATTCCCCGTGAATATTTTTTTCCCTCCCTTTGTGCTCATCATGACGATTTGCAACAAACATGGCCGTAGTGGAAGCCAAATGCTCTGGCGATGTGCCAAAGGCATGCAATTGCCTCCTCTTGGTACGGCTTGGGTGTAGAGGCGAACACATCAAGCTAGGAATATGGCCTTTCACTTATTCAGATCCTTGGTCCTCCTAACTGGAGTGCAGAAAAGTTCCCTTTTCTCAACATCGGATCTCACCCTTTCCCTTACACCGCTCAAGGATTTCACAGGCCGGACAATATGTTGTGTAAGTATATTTTCCAATTCAGGCTGTGAAGCCTGGTGATTGATGGTAAATGTTAAGCTATGAATGCTGGTGAATGATTATGTAACAGCCTGCAGGGTTGCTAAGACTGAAAACTGCAGATGGTTTCTGTACCTTTCATAGCTGTATCTCCCTATATAAACCTGCCAGAGCCCCAAGATCTGCAGGGGAAACCTTTCCTACAAATGTTCCAGGCTCACCTGGAGAGGACATGGGAGAAAGGCTTCTCAGTGGCTGCTCCCACCCTGTGGAACTGCTTTCCTTCTTTGCTGGCACGCAAAAACATTCTTATTTAAGCCAGCTTTTAATATGTAAACAGGCAAACTTTTACAATATTTTCAAATTTATTGTAGGTTTTTTTATGATTTTATATGTTCTAAATATTTTTAATTGTTTTAAATGTTGTATTAACCTTTTGGAAGCTGCCTTGGGTCCCACTCTGGAAGAAGGGAGGCATATAAATGTAATAAACTAGCATATATACCTGGCGTTGCCCAGGATTTTATTTTCTCATAGGTAATACTTGTTAGAAAGATTTGAGATCCTGTGTCTCTAATTCCCCAAACTGTCTTGTTCAGTACCTGTAACTTTTCCCCATGCTCCCCAATCCTATCTGTTTTCAGAGTTATTAACATAGAGAGATTGGGTTCTTGAGGGAATACGCTACCCTCCTCCTTGCTGCTAGGCCTCGCCTCCATAGCAACCGGCCTATTCAAGACAGACACCGTTGACTGAGGCCCAAGAGCTCTCTGGCTGAGAGAATCCTCAAAGCTTCTCCCTAAACTGCAAACCCCAGGATCCCATAAAATCTTCTCAGGCAGCCAATCATATGACATCTTTGCCTGACATAGACAAACAAACTTTGACTTTTATATATTAGATAGATAGATAAAGAGATAGAGAGATAGATAAATGTTGTATAGAAGAAGTAATTGTGTTGCTTATCACACAAACAACCAGGTAATGTCTGCTAAAATTCCCCCTTTACACAACCATAGAATGCACAGGAACCTGCTCCAGTTTTAAATCTAAGAAGCCACGCGAAGAGATGTTGTACAGTATTTGCCAGTGTATAAGACGCATTGGTCTATAAGGTGCACCCCATTTATATACCAGGAAATACTATTTGCTGGCGTATAAGATGCCCCGGCGTATAAGACGCACCCCATTTTCAAACGATATTTTTCGGGTGGGGGGGAAGTATGTCTTATACGCCAGCAAATAGGGTACTTCAGGGCATTCAGCCAGTTAATATCCCGCTTTCTCCCTGCACAGGATCCAAAGCAGCTTATAAACAGTTAGATACAGGTTGCACCTGAAAAGTTATTTGTACTTTTTAAAAAAATGTTAACAGTTTGGTTAAAACATAATATAAAGCACTGTTAAAACATAGCCCACCATTTTTAAAAGCCTTATCTGCAACATGCATTATAAGCCCCCAGCCTTTCTGAATAAAAAGATCTTTGCCTGCTGGTGGAAGGTGAGGACAGAGGAGGGGGCCAAGCAGTCCTCCCACGGGAGCGAATTCCACAGCTTGTGCAAGGTCACTGCGATGGCTCTTGAAGCTTAGCTATCAACAAAGGTAACAAGATAATTAGGACAAGTGGATAGTCCCTATTTCAAACACAGCAAAATTGCCCCCTTACTTGAGGGCATTTGGGGTAATTTTTTCTTTCAAACAAATTAGTTTTGGAATCTAAAAGGCCATGGAGGCCACAGAATGGTTCAGAGGCTACAGGTATCTCCAGGTAAGCCACGCTGTCCCCACTCTTGTCCTAAGCAGACAGGAATGATAGGTTGCAAACTGTAACAGAGTCCAGACTTGCCGTGTGGAAGAGCTAGCTTTTTGATGTGCGGGGACTATGACATCATCTATTCTCCCAGATGTCTGCATTCTGTTCGAGCTTAGCTGCAGCCCTCCCACGATGTGAGGGGGATGACTTTTCACATGTGTTTCCCTTTTCAAAACCACTCTTCTCATTCAGGAGATGAATTCTGCATGCCCAAATGGAATTTTTCTTTGGCCTCCGAATTTCTAACTTTGCAGTAACTTAAAACTTCAGTTGAATGTTCAGAAATATGGCCAGCCCTCCATATTGGCTAGGGTCAGGGATGCACGACCCCTGCAAAAGTTGAAAAACCGTGAATCTCAAAATATGTGTGTGTGGGGGGGAGGGGACTGCAGCACGGTGGGGACAAAAGGCAGCCAAGGTCCAAACCACGAACATTTCCGCATGACACTCTTATAGCGCGATGATTCCACTTTCAATCTCCTATGGAATCCTGGGGTTTACAGTTCCGGGAGGGGCCAGCCGGCCCCTCCCAGAACTGCAAACCCCAGGATTCCATAGGAGGTTGAAAGTGGAATCATAGTGCTATAGAGTCTCATGCGGAAATGGCCCACGTCATGCAAAGGAAAGAGAGAGAAACTCTGCTTGCATAATTGCAATCAGGTGGATTTAACTCTGCTCAACATCTTTTAAAAATGCAACAGAAGGTAAAAGGGTACTTGATGCCATTGTATTGCGCCCATATTGCGCTACATGCAAAACCCCCTGATTATGAGGTGGGGAAGAAAAAAATGGAAGCTCTTTTGCAGACAAAGAGAACTTGAGAAATTGGAGGCAGGCTTCTAGCCCAGCACCAGGACACTGCCATTTCCACACTACACTATTATGGTGCTATTATTCCACTTTCAACATCCTCTGGAATTCTGGGGTTTGTAGTTTACTGAGGCCCAAGAGCTCTCTGGCTGAGAATTCTCAATGCCCTTCCCTAAACCACAAAGACCAGGATTCCATAGGATGTTGAAAGTGGAATAATAGCACTATAACAGTCTAGTGCAGAAATGGCCAAAGAGAAGGGCCTCCCCAGAAGATCTCAAAACATAGGCAACATTCACAGCAGCAAGGATGTTGAAAGTGGAATAACAGCGCTATAACAGTGTAGTGCGGAAAAGGCATCTGTTGCTAGCTTTTAGTCCCATGTCTGTGCTGGGCCGCTAGATGGCAAACTTGAGACAAAGCGGGACTTTTTTCTTTAGCAGCTCGGTCGCAGAGATGTCCTCAGTCGCTGCACTGCATGCAAAGCAAGGAGAAAGATCGCAGCACCCAAGTTTAGCAACAATTTCCCATCTGACAGGGGAGAGACAGGCGAGATCCTTTACTCACCAGCAACAAGGCTCGCCAGCGAATTCACAGCTCCCCCTCCCCAGGATAAACAAAGCCAAGGTGCTTTGATTAGCATCCTTTCCTTGCCTGCCCCAGCCTCAGTTCTTGCTCTGCATCATTTTGAATGTCAAAGCTGACAGGTTCTTCTCTTGCGTTCTGTCCCATTGCCTTTCCCAGACTTGTTTTCCTTCTCCCTCCACCCGCCACCCCCAGCTCTTGCTCTGCATCCTGCCAAAATGGGAGAGACGGGTTCATTAGCAAGGCAAAGTAGATAATTATACGTTTTTAAATTGGCCTGCAATGTGTTTTTCATAGAGCACCTTTATTTATAGGGAGTTAGCTATCACTGGCTAAATCAAGCTCCAAAATTGAGCGAGGTGTGCAGGGTCGTTTCCAACCGCCATGTAATTTTGGGGTGGAAAGTACTTGACCAACTAGGGTAAGATGCAGGGGTGTTGCAACAGTGGGGAAGGAATGTGGGTATTGCCCCCTGAAATTTTGCCCACTCAGTGGAATTTTACTTCAATCCCCAAATATCTAGCATTGCAGTTGACCATTTAGAAACTACAGTTTTGGAATCCAAAGGAAAGCACATGGTAGCTGTTGTGCACCTTCAAATAATTTCTGACATATGGCAACCCTAAGGAGAAGCTATCATTGGGTTTTCTGGGGCTGAGAGTGTGTGACACACCCAAGGTCACCCACCCAGTGGGTTTCCAGAGCTGAGCAGCGAATCAAACCCTGGTCTCTGGGGCTGCAGTCCAATGCTCAAAGCACCACATCACGTTGGCTCTCAAAGGTGTGGTACAATCCTGCAAAGCCCCATTAAGACTTCACAAACTTACTTAAACCAGTGCACATGTGCAAAGACATCTTTCCATGCATGCACACTTCGTATGCAGCAGGAATCACCTTTGGTGCATCTGTGGCTATGTGTGAAAAATTAATTCTCAACTTTGAAATATGCTCTGACATCGTCTGTGCTTCATCAGAGGGGAAAAAAAAAACAATTCAGTGGTCTTTGCTTTTGAAAGCAAAGCATTTCAAGTGCTCTGCAAGTTTGCAGACAAGTCATGGTGACTTATACTTTATTAAGAGCTGAAATCACCATACTCCCATGACTTGAATGGTAATCATTCCCTTCTTAGTTACCGTTATTTAGCTGACATGTGTATTTTGCATGGAGAAAGGATTATTTTTAAAATCGATTTGCTTTTTTAGAAGCTTCACAGCATACTTAAAATGCATCCATTGAGGATTATTTGGGTCACTACACCTGAAAACCTTTTCCTACTCTTTTATAGTGACCCAAACCCTTCGGCCCCACCATTTTTGTTTCCATGTCCCTCTCCAGTGTAAAATAGTCTTGCTATTCCTGGTTTCATGTCTGAATAGGATGGTCTTCTAAAGTGGTAATTTTCAACTGGTGCGGCATGCATCTCTGAATAGGAGAAGGCATTAGGATTTCAGGCAGAATAGTTTGAAAAATTAGCTGAATTCCTACACTGGATCTGTAGGATCTGTCTGTCTGTCTGTCTATTTATCTATCTGTTCAATTGATATCTTTCTCCCAACTGGAGGTAAGATGGCATAGATTAAACCAAGTGCAGCTTTTAAAAATGGCTAGTATTTGTACTGTAGTAACAGACTTGCGGTCTAAAGTTAAGATCCCTTAACTCCGCTGTATTCAGTACGACTGCATAAGGACATAAATGCAACCCCAGTATCTCAAAAGGCAGCAGCTGGATTGGATTAAAGAAGTCCATTCAGTTTCCAGTCAGGCACAAGGAGAATAATGTTTTCACCCTCTCTCACCAATGAGTGAGCCTACGACAATCAGAAGCAGGACCTCTGTCACAGTCCCTGGTCACAGCCTCACTCATTGGCAGGAGGAGATTGGAAATATTTCCCCTTGTGATCTGATCAGAAGCTGAATTAGCCTCCTTTGTCTGATCCGGCTGCTGTTTTCAATACTGCTGTTTTAATAGGATAGTTTAAAGTTTTTGCTACAGTCACTGGTATTCTGCATCAGCTACTTAGGGCCTTTCTGCACTACACTGTTATAGTGCTATTATTCCACTTTTAACATCCTATGGAATCCTGGAATTTGCAGTTTAGGGAGGGCTATTCAGAATTCTCAACCAGAGAGCTCTTTGGCCCCAGTAAACTACAACCCCAGGATTCCACAGGATGTTGAAAGTGGGATAATAGCACTATAACAGTGTAGTGCAGAAAGACCCTAAGTAGCTGATGCAGAATACCAGTGACTGTAGCAAAAACTTTAAACTATCCTATTAAAACAGCAGTAATTGAAAACAGTAGAAGAGCCTTGCAAAAACATAACCATGAGAAGAAAAGTACAGTCTTGGTTTGATGTAGGTCCTGCCTTTCTCCACTAACTGCTTCTTAAGGTTGCTTGCAATAAGGTGAGAAAGAAAACTCAGGTACGACTAAAAACACATTAAAAAGTAGGAAAATACAAGGAGTTCAAGGCTGTTTAAAAACACATCAGTGAAACAGTAATACATTCACCAGATTAAGCATTTTCCTCAGGAGGAAGTCTGTGGTCAAAAGCTTATCTAGAGGGATTGTGCACCAGTGGCGAAGCTTCAAATGTAATGGGGGGGGGAAGCAGGAGGGGGTGGGGCCACTGTGCATGGGGGCATGGTTGCTGTGGGGGGCATGGCCAGGGCGCTCAGGGGGTGTGGCTACGGGCCAGGATGCCCCAAAAACATTGCCCCCTGGGCGAACTGCCCCCTCGCCCCCCATCCCTATGCAACTGTTGTGCACCATTGATCAGTGGAGGTGTTTTTGTACTAAGCGAGGGGTTGGACTAGATGAGCTTTTAGGTTATCTACAAGCTGACCTAAAAGCTGACCTAAAAGCTGACCTAGGATTCTAAAAACTTCTGAGGAATTCCATCATCTAGAAAGTATAAAGGATATGGTAGAATCCTTATAGTTGTTATGTGCCTTCAAGGCATTTCTGACTTAGGGAGACCCCAAGGCAAACCTATTATGGGGTTTTCTGGAGCTGACAGTGTGTGATGCTCCCAAGGTCATTCAGTGGGTTTCCATGGCTCATCAGAGAATCGAACCCTGGCTTCCAGGGTCATAGTTCAGATCCCAAACCACCACTCTACATTGCTGCAATACTTCAAGTAAGACTTCATGAATTTGCTAAAACACTGTACACGTACAAAGAAGTATTTCCATGCATGCACACTTCAGATGCGGCAGGAATCACCTTTGGTGCATTTATAGCTGTGTGTGACACATGCGTTCTCAATTTTGACATGTGTTCCAACATCATGCAGGTGTGCAGCGCTCCATCGGAGGAAAGAAAATGGCATTCCACCCGTTCATGTGCATTCTCTCCTAAAATTTGGGACAAAGCTACATGCAAAACTGAGCAAGAGACTTGTTCCTTAACTGCTTCAATAAAACCAAGTATTCCTTTTTTTTTTTTTTTGGACAGTCCTGACTGAGGATTTAAAGCAGTCCGGGAACGGTGACATGGGATGCCAGGCATCAGAAGTTATCAAAAGGAACAGGGTGGATTTACAATGTTCCTAAGTAATTGCTGTTTTGCAGAAGCTGAGAACGTACAAGGCCAGGGATGGGCAGAGACTAGATGTGCTGCAGACTCACTGCAAATTTGGAACGCTGTCAGGTTAAGCCAGAGTGGTGGTGGTGGGGGAACTGTTGCCAAAAATTAAAAATAAAAACCAGTGGGGGGCTTGATCTTTATTCCAGAAGGTCAAGAAGGGATGGCAGAGGTAGTGAGAAGGTACAACTCTAAAGCAGGTTCACAGGAGTACTGCAGCTACTGCTTGTTACAACCTGTGCTAGAACCAAGGATAATCGGGAACATGCATTCAGGATTCAATTGCACCATCAGATATATTGTGGCTCAAAGCATCAAGAGTTTCCAGTTCTTTTCATTGGACTGTATAGTTGCCCCTTCACATTAGCTGAGGACAGGGTCACGGGACCCTTGTAAAAGTGGAAAAATTGCAAATATCAAAGGGACTGAGGCATGTAGGGGAATGGACACCCAGGTCCCAACCCAGGTCAGGGAAAGGAGAGGGAAAGGGGAGAGTCAGGATGATGGCCCTATATTTCCTCTCTCTTACCTATCTCCTTTCTTGGGTGTGGGTAGTGCATTGGGAGGGGGTTTCTGGTGCTGAGAAATCAGGCTCTGATACATCTTTAGCTGGTAGAGAAGGAGAAGGACCAGAGGTGAGTTTTTAAAAGGCTGTGCAGCCGGAAGGTTCCCCCAGAAAAGAAGCACCTGAGGGGTGTGTGTGTGGGGGGGGGCAGGAGTTGAAGAAACAAATAATCAAATCCATGAAAATCGAACCTGCAAATGTGGAGGGCTCACATTCACAGGTTTGCATCAAGTCCCCTCTTGAAATACCCTGGGATTTCCCTCCCTTCCTCCCTTCTTCTGGCCATTTCTCTTTCCCTCCCCCTCACTGAGTGTCACATTCAGTCCCATGCAACATTTCAGAAACTGATTTTTTTATTATATATTTTTTATGTCCTACACAAGAAAAGAAATGCATGGTTTATAAGAGGTAACAGTATTCTTTACATTTATGAGCAAGCAATTCTAAGCATCTTCTTAACCTTCCTTCACTCTTACCTAGGGTACGGTGCTATGTACGTTTCTAGTTCTAAATGTACTTTGGAAAAAAGTCAGGCATTTAATTGCCATTCCCGATGTTTAACATTGAAGAAAGGACATTCATTTTTTCCTCCACTATTTCTTATTTCAATGTTCACTTTTACTTTCAAAAGCTTACCAGATATAGTTTGTTACCCCTGTGTTTATTTTAAACCGATTTTCCTCATAAAAATGCTTCTTGAGACTTTCTGTATCAACTGGCATTATATCTTTATTTTTGAAGAAACTTGTTGAGAGGTGCCCATTCATTACTGATTTTGATATCTGTCAAGCATTTGAGCCTTTGAGTTACAATATTGGCTGCATTCACTTTCATAAAATTAAGAAGCCATTGCTTGATTTTGGGGACCCCTTCATTTTTTCCAAAGTTTTGTAAATTAAATTCTTGCCTGTGTTATCATATATAACAAGATCCTCCAATATGTCCTTGTTATCATTCTGTCAATTTCGTGTAACATGTTCAGTAGGTAAATTTCTGGGGACATAGCAAATTTGGTTTGAAAAAATATCTGTTATTATTTTGTGTATTCCAGCCCAACCAATTTTAACCCATTTCCACTGAGCCTGTTATTATTGATATCAGCATCTAAGATCCTGCATTATAGTCTACGTTGTATAAATTTATGAATGCTTAACTATGTTGAAGATCCCCATCCAGACCCTGGCAAGAATGCTCCAATGTGCACCGGGCACATTTATTGTGCATCACATGCTTCTGATGTGCACAGGACACTTCTGATATAGATCAGGCACTGCTGTTGTTCTCTGGGACTTTCTGGCCAATGTTGGGATGCAGATGGGTGAAAACTGTAAAACTGCTCAGTCCAATTTTGTGCAGATTTAAACCCTAATTACCCTAAAGACACCAGATCCTCTCTGATCTAGGAAGCTAAGCAAGGTCAAGCCTGGTTAGTACTTGGATGGGAGACTGCTGATGAACACCAGGTGTTGTGGGCTATATTTCAGAGGAAGGAACTGGAGAAGCCACACCTCAGCATTCCTTGCCTATGAAAACCCTATGAAATTCACACGGTTGCCACAAGTTGACCGGTGACTTGAAGGCACATACAGACAAATTTATGAAGACGTATGTCTCAAGCCGAATGGCATTCATTCCTCTGGCCCCTTCTTCTTTTTCAGGAGTTATAGGCAAAGTGCTAAAGTCCTTGAGCACTATTGTACCATTTTTAAGCATTAGGATCATTTCCTTTTATTGCTAACATTTCTCATTTGATCGCTGTTGAATCTGTGTCCTGGAAACAACAGCTGTGCTAAGCTGAGGCCCATCTTTACTGGGTCCAAGAGGAGAGAAGCGCACAGGCAAGGAAATGACCCATTTCATTTTGGAATGTTAATTCCAACCAACCTGGGGAGTGGGAATTAAAAACACTCTTTGGCAAAGCTGGGAGCTCCCAGGATGGGGAGAATGTCATATGGACCTCTAAAATAAAATGGGTTTATCCAGGAACAAAACAAGGGGTTTCCAGAGAATTTTTACCCATCTGGGGGCAGTAATAATGGCATGCGTTGGCTTCCACGTTGGAGACTCCATTCTGGGTTTAGGCCATTTCTGCACTAGATTGTTATAGTGCTATTATTCCACTTTCAACATGCTACAGAATCCTGGGGTTTGCAGTTTAGGGAGGGGCCTTGAGAATTCTCAGCCAGAGAGCTCTTTGGCCTCAGGAAACTACAAACCCTAGAATTCCACAGGAGGTTGAAAGTGGAATAATAGCACTGTAACAGTGTAGTGTGGAACTGGCCAGAGAGATTGACTTTTCTTTCCCTGCCTCCTTGCTTCCTTTATCTGCCACCTATCCCAGTGCTTCCCAACCTTCTTTTCATTTGCATCTCCCCGTCAGACCATTTCCATAAATTGTACCTCCTCTCCACATATTTCTTGACTGCCAAAGGGCATTAACACACCTAGAATGTGCTGGAGAGTTTAATAGTTTTTTAACTGATTAAATTATCTTTTTTATTTTGTTAAATGAAGTTTTAACTTTTTTACGTTGTCAGCTTTTTCCATTAATTCAATCGATTTCATCATACAACGCCTTCAATTCTTTGGACAGTAGGGTGAGCTATGAATATTCAACGAGAGCCCGTGTGGAGTAATGCTTTGAGGGTTGGGTTATGGCTGGACAGGGTTTGAATCCCTGCTTGGCTGTGGAGACCTACTGGGTGACTCTGGGCAAGTCACACTCTCTCAGCCTCAGAGGAAGTCAATGGCAAAACTCCTGTGAGTAAATTAGAGCCAGTGCAGTGGTTTGCAGGTTGAACTAGGACTCTAGGAAACCAGGGTTCAAATCTCTGTTCAGCCCTGGAAACCCACTAGGTAACTCTGGATACGTTACACTCTCTCAGCCTTAGAGGAGAGCAATAGCAAACTTCCGCTGAATAAATCAAAGCCAGTGCAACATAGAGGTCTGAAAGTTGGACCAGATCAGACCTGGGTTCAAATCCCTGCTCAGTCTGGGAAACACCCTGGGCAGGTCACGCTCTCTCAGCGTACAGGGAAAGCAGTGGCAAAACCTCCTTTGAATAAACCTTGCTCTAAAAACCCCATTATAGGGATTGCCTTAGGGTTGCCCCAAGGTGAAGAGAACTTGCAGCCACACAACAACAGCGGCAAACAAATGTTGGAAGAAATAAATGAATAGATACGGCCTCACAGAATGTGTATATATAGGGCGCACTGATTGGAACATTTCCTGGCCGGGCCAGCTGCATCGCAGCTCATTTTCCACTCCTTTATCCCACAAACCAGTGCGGACAGACCCAATTTCCAAGTCAAAAAGGGATGCTTAGCTTTCCATTTGGGTAATCTAAAGAGACGTGGAATGTCAAAATGCATTTTGGAAGCTCAAGCTCCAATAAATGGAGAGTGTAAACAGGGTTTGATTGTGGCTCTACCATTTGGGAGACGTTCCCTCTGTCCCCCCCCGCATTTGCTGTCCCCTCCTAGGATGGGTTTAAGGTTCTGATAACAAAAACAGAAGGTGAAATGATGGGATCAGACGACGATGATAAGAGGAAAGTAAATGGCATGCCAGAGTTGCAGACTGGGGAAGAATATTGATGACTTGGGGGCTCTCCGAGCATAACAGGGCTGTGGCAATGTTTATGGATAAAGAGTCAGCTCGAAGCAGAAACTGACAGGCTAACAAACATTGTTTGGAACTGTGGGGAAGGGGGGGCAAAGCAGAAAGCCATGATCGCGCATTTTAAAAAGATCTTGAGATAGCTTTCTTCTCCCTGCACCCTGTGTGCCATCTTTTAGGGCAGAGCTGGTATACCCTCCAACTGTCTTGATTTTGCCAGAGACAGTCCTGATTAATTCTCTGCCTTCCTGCTTTTTTCAGTGTTTTTGAAATGTCCCATTTTTGTCTCTCCTTCTCCTGCTCTCCTGCTTCATCCTCAGCTTTCTTCATTTACAGAAAACTGAGTTCAAAGTACAAAAGTAGCTTGTGCTCAATTAACCCAGCCTGGAGGAGAGGGCCAAATCTTGCCCTTCCCTGTAGGCTCCGGCAAAAGCAAACTGCTGTGGTCTCTCCTAGTTGGTGGTTCTCCCTCTTGAACAACGTTTGCCATCTTGACCATGTTCTGATTTTGCTTGGCCACACGTGTCCTGATTTTAGTCTGTGAAATGTTGGAGGCTTGGAATTTTGGCAGCTGGGAGCCAAAAAAAGAGAAAAGCTTCCATGTGCAGTGTCATGGAGGCTGGAAACTCTCTGGCCTTGCCGAAGTAGTCCATGCAGTCTGCTCAGGACTCCACTCTCCTTTTAACCTACACCTGTAGGGAAGAAGTCCAGGGCCAACGTTTCCAGAAACCATGTGCCCTAACTTTCCACCAGATTTAAAGGGTTTAAAAAGTTTTTAAAAACTATGTACAACAGTGTATGAGTAGGAGCAACTGGAATGGAATCCACCATTTTTTCCCAAAATGCCCTGGGGCAACACTTTGTTGGAGGCATTATGAGAAATTAATAGGGTGGTGCTCAGTATGAAACAGAGCTTTGGAATTATTTTTAAAGTGGGGAATAAGGAGGTGGGGGTGGAAGTTGCAAAGGAAGTCCAGCCACTGCTCAAGGGGGCTGCATAATGATGCCAGGTCTTGTTCTGCGCGAGGGGAGTTTCCATTCAGTTCCACACACAGCACTTTGAAGTACAGTGGCTCCTCCACATTCACGAGGGTTGGGGCAGAGAACCCTAGTGAAAATGGAAAAAATGCAAATAACTCCTCCCTGCATTCTCCCTTCCATTCTCCTCCAGAGCTACCCCCTCCTATTCCCTTGCCTCTGGCCCTGGCGCTCCCAGGGGGAAGAAAAAAGACAAAAGAAAGGGGGCTTGTTGGTACTTTTTCCCCTGATGGAGAAGACAAGAGTGCTGAGTTCTGGTGTTCTAGCTACTTCCTGTCACCATCTTGAGAAAGGAGATTCATTCCAGAGGGGAGGGGAGGACCAAAAAGAGCACCTGATCAATCAGAGGCTCTTACACAACAGAACGTGCGGCTACATAGCAGAAAGGATGTGCATCCAGCAGTGGGGGTGGCCTTTGCCCATCCAAACGTGGTAAAAAAAAGAGAGAGATTCTATTTTAAACACAAGCCTTGCAAGCCTGGGGTGAGGAATGCAAGGGAATGAGAGGAAGAGAATGGGGGGAGCAAGACTGTGCCTCACGAATAATCAAATTTGTGAAGGTCAGATCTGCAAATGTGGATGGAGGACTGTAGTTCAAGTACCCACCATCAGTGGCTTTCTTAACATGGCATCCTCAATTTGTAGAGAGTTTGCTTATGGTTTCCTAAAAGCTTTGCCAAGAGAATTAACAAGGTTTTGCTGTTAGTTCAAAAGTTCATCGCAGGCCCACAAACACTCCCCCCGTCTGATTTGACTGGAGTTTCCCAAAGGCAATACCACATGCTGCTGTTTTTCTTTCCTTTCTTTTTCTTTTTTTCTTTTCTGTTGGCTTCCCAGTGCTTGTGTAATTACCGAGAAAAATGGTGCAATTCTCTGGGGCTCCCTCATCTCTTCACTTTATGAATTCCATTTCTGCGTGAGATGACAACGGCGGATTTGCATTTCAGGGCAATTACTACACTCTTCAGGGCACGGAGGTCAGCTCAGCCCCGAGTGGAATGTTTTATGTAATGCTTCCCAGGCATGCTAAGTTTGCCGACAACCAAAGTGCTGACGGACAGGTCTCCCCCTTTCTCCTCCTCTGAGCAAGATCTTTCTAACATCACCCCCTGCATTTGGATTCGTTTGGCCTTCCCAACAGTGCTCTCGGGGAAAAAAAAGTCTTCTTGGATAGGGAAATAGGGAGGCACAGTCAGAGTTTGGGAACAAGTATGACTCTCACCCTACACTGTTATGCAACTGCTATTCAACTGCTATCATTC
Source organism: Iguana delicatissima (assembly GCA_948472985.1). Classification (NCBI taxonomy): domain Eukaryota; kingdom Metazoa; phylum Chordata; class Lepidosauria; order Squamata; family Iguanidae; genus Iguana; species Iguana delicatissima. Next base: position 163,203 of record CAOKZL010002507.1, read on the forward strand.
CACTTTAACTGCCGTGGCAACATCCTACGGCATCCTGGAATTTTGCAGTGTAGAGAAGGGCATTTGGAATTCTCAGACAAAGAGCCCTTGGGCCTTCCTAAACTACAAACTCCAGAATTCCACAGGATGTTGCCATGGAAGTCAAAGTGGAATATATAACAGCAAAGTGTGATAAGGACCTACGGATGGAAAGATGATTCTTTTCTGTTTGTTTCTTGGCTCAGAATTTTATTCATTAAAATGCTGATATCTTACCCTATCTCCAAGTATCTCAGGGCCACTTAGAATAAAATTAAAATGAAAAATAACAACAGCCGTTTTCAAAAATTAGAAATATATTACGTAGGTTATGAAATAAAAACCGGACAATTTGATATCAGTTAAAACCACTGAAAGTATCATAGGACATGCCCAGCCTGGGCCATTTCTGCATTACACTGTTATAGTGCTATTATTCCACTTTCAACATCCTATAGAATTCTGGGGTTTGTAGTTTCCTGAGGCCAAAGAGCTCCCTGGCTGAGAATTCCAAAGACCCCTCCCTAAACTGCAAACCCCAGGATTCCATAGGATGTTGAAAGTGGAATAATAGCACTATAACAGTGTAGTGTGGAAATGGCCCTGGGTAAAATCAATGACCCCCAAAGGCTTTAAGAAAAAGCCAAGGTTTGCCTTTGTGCTGAAATGATACCAATATTGCTGCTCGTTCGGCCTCCAAGGGGAAGGGCTTCCACAATGGGATATGGGTTGGAGAGTCACAGGCATGATGGGAATTGTAGTCCAAAACATCTCAAAAGGCACTAGGTTATGGAAGGCTGATTTAGAGCAGAGCTGTTAGTGTTCAAACTAGTTCCCTTCCTCCTTTGGCCGGGAGCAGAATGAGAAGTTCTGTCGCCACGATCAGGAGCAACTTGGCTTTTGTCTGTGATCTCTGGATTAACGCTCCATGTCACAGCAACTGGGGATGTAGCTTGGAAAAGGTGATGAGGGTTGGGGATGTTATTCTTTAATCTGGACCGGTGACTTGGGTCGCCTGAAAAGGAAGATTACATGCTCACTGTGGGATTAAGCAGCAGCCGCTGAATCGTCGAGGAAGAAAACCGATAAGCAAACACTAATTCTCTCAGTAATAACAGGGGGAACAGATTATTGTAGGATATAGCGGCTCTTTCCAAAGACTCCCCTGCCATGAAAACCCCTCCAGAGAGGAGCTGGTATTAGCTCCAAAGAGAATACTGTAATTAAGGCTGCAAAGGCTTCTTCCCAGCAATCACTGGGAGTCTCCGCGTTTTTTAAAAATAGACTGGCTATTTCTCCATTGCCTTGTCCGTTCTCCTTTGCATTTTCTTGCAGAGGGGGAGAAGATTGTAAAGAGAGCCCTGGCAGATCAGAACAAAGGTCTGTCTAGGCCCAGAAGAGGAAATCTCTTGGATTTGCTTTCTTCTCCCATCTAGTTTTATTTTTTAAAGTTTTTTTTCCCATCCTGAGTACATGAAATTGAGTGAATCTGGGGAAATTCTTCCAAAATGCAATGCAATGAAATTCGCCACCAGCTGGATAGGTGAGCACGGTTTTTCCCAGCATGGAGAGAATCATGTTGACCTACTTGCCATATAGTTGTGTAATAAGCTGTCCAGCTCCATCTCCTGCTCTTGAATAGGAGGGGTCCCCTAAAAACTATCTAGCTGCCACCACCCACTAATTTACCTCAACATGCGCAGGGACACTTTAGCACATCCATGTGCATGTTGCTGCCATTGAATATTGTTGGAAAATTCTAGCATTCTCTCCACCACCACCATTTATTCTGGGACAAATGGAGCTTAGTTTAGGGTTAATTGTTGCCCTGTGACTATCGTATCCAGACCGTGTGATACCTTCTGGTGTCAGTTACTGGTCGTACTTGGAAGGCAATGACTCCCCCTTTAGCAATCTGGCTTCTAGTAACTTTTCTCTCTATGCCAGCATTTTCACCAAGACGTTGGGTAGTTCAAAATGAAGATACTATCTTCCCAAATCCTTTTGTTAATTAGTTAGGATCTAGTTTCTCTAATGGATATATAATTATAAAGTTTATTAGTAAATCTTTTAAATTTAGAACCTGAAGCTGCCTGTCTCGTTTTTGATTTCAAGTCAACCTCCAGTTCAGGGAAGACAACACAGAAATTGGGACATGCTTTCTCTGCAGCTCTGTTAAAAGAAGGCTAATTCTTCACAGCTTTTGCTTTCATAGAGTTCCCCAAGGGCTAACATTCTGGGAAACTCTAACTGTCAACAAATATAAGGAGGATATTGACAAGCTGGAGTGTGTCCAGAGGAGGGCAACCAAAATGGGCCTTTTCCTCACGTTACCTTATCGTGGAGGTGGGGGGTGCCGTTCGCGCAAGCAGGTTCTTGCGTGAGGCGCTCTCTTCGCTGCTCCTTCGTCCCACAGCTGGCTTCCTGGTCGCGCGACCGCCCAACCCCTTCCTTCCGCAGTGCAGCCTGGGAGTTGTAGGCTGTGCTGGGGGAGGAAGCGCGAGCGGTGCACCTGGGACGACGTACCGCAGCACAGGTAAGTGCGCGCGGGCCCCGGGAGCCTTGCGCGACCACGCACCATTTTCAGCTTGAAGCTGAAAATGAAAAGGTGTGTACGTGGTTCGCGTTAGGCTCGTGAGCATCACGTAAATGGGAGTGCGTCGTACGGACCGCCGCTCCCAATTACGCGACGCTCAAGGGGTCCTCTCGCAAAAGAAACTGCGTGCGGAAAGGCCCCATGGTGAAGGGTCTGGAAGCCATGCCCCATAGGAGTGGCTTAGGGAACTGGATATGTTTAGTCTGCAGAACAGAAGGTTAAGAGGGGACATGATAGCCCATGTTTAAATATTTAAAAAGATGTCATGTTGAGGAAGGAGTGGGTTTGTTTTCTGCTGCTCCAGAGACTAGGACAAGGAGCAGTGGAGTCAAGCTACAGGAAAGGAGATTCCACCAGAACCTCAGGAAGAACTTCCTGACAGTCAGGGCTGTCCGGCAGTAGAATCTGCTGCCTCCATGGAGTGTGGTGGAGTCTCCTTCTTTGGAGGTTTTTAAGCAGAGACTGGGTGGTCATCTGTTGGGAGTGCTTTGATGTAGGTTCCTGCATGGCAGGAGATTGGACTGGATGGCCCCTGTGGTCTCTTCCAACTCTGATTCTATGATTCTATAATGGGATGCGAGCATTTGTGATTTCCAGTTTTCACTGGAACAGAACCCTTGTGTGTATGGAGGGCGTACTGTATTAACCATATTAAAAACATAGAGTATAAAAAGATTTTAAAATTTAATACAATTAAAAAACAATATGGCACCCACAGCCCTTTTGCTAAAGCCTTCCATTTTAAAGGCTTATCTGAATAAAGAAGTCTTCACCGGCCGGCAGAAGGACACCAAGCGGGGGGGAGGGGGGCGTCCTTAAGGAGGGAGTTCCAGTGTGCAGGGGCAGCCACTGAGAAGACCGTCTCTTGTGTTCCCACCAGCTGTACCTGTAAGGGTGGTGGGATGGAAAGGAGGGCCTCTCCTGTGGATTTCAGGATCTGGGGAGTCTCATATTGGGAGATGCAGTCTGTCTCATTCCATCCTCTACTCCGCTTTCCTCTAAATTCTTACGTTTGTGCGGAACACACCAAAGGGTGCTCCTCTTGTGCAATGTGAGAAGAGGTCAAGATGCACTCCTCTCCAACTTTGAGAAACTGAGAAGTGGGGAAGCAGCCTCTTTGAGGAACAATCGCCAAGGTTCTGAGGTCGGCCTGAACAGCGCGATGCATGGTGAAGACGCAGCCAATTATCCTAATGCCGCTGACTCGCTTTTGTTACAGAGAGTCATCGCTCACCCCAGAAGCTATTGAATTAGATAAGAGCAGAGCAAACAAAACTATTCATTTTGCTCACTCTGTATTTAGATACCTCCCACCTCTGTATAAATACCCATCGCATTCTGGACATTATATATTCTGTAAGGGGGATCAAGACAAAAGCAACATTTATCAAGGCTACAGGCACTGTAACTCTTCAGAGCGGCTTTTCGGAAAACAAATGCCAGCGCTTGCCTTTCCCATATCTCACCATCCTCCTGCACTGCCACACTTTGTCCTCAACTTTCAATGAGTCCCTCCCACTGCTGATTTATTTCTGTACTCATATAGATGTTGATTATACTGTCTCCCTCTTTTTTCTTTTAGAGCAGGGTTACCTCTTTTGCTGCGATTCCCTGCTGGTCAGGGAATTCTGGGAGCAATTTTGCCAAACTTGGCCACGCTCCAGATTTTATCTCCAGTTCAAAGAGATTGGCTAAGATTCTACCTCAAGGTTGTGTTGTGTATACCTCCACACGCAGACTGGTGAATTAATTGTACGAGTCAACACTTGGGTTGAAAGATAATGTCGTATGCAACAGGAAATATGCACCCAAATAGGCGACCAACTCTTCATGCACATCCATGCATGTTGCACAATGGCACCGAACGCACAACTCCAGAATCCTCCAGAGGTCTCAATGGATGATGTCATCATTTCATGTCTGGCTACGGGGACACAGCCAGATGCTTCTGTGGTTTCTCCCCCAGACACAGAATGATCATGGGTGGAGTTTGCAGCAGCTCTACAACAAGTCATGGACTTTGGTCAGTACAGAGGGAGGAAAGAATACCAACCTTTACATCAATCAAAAAATGACATAGGCAGAGGTAAAGTTGACTTACACCTGCATATGCCACTAACAAGATGCCAGCCAGAGAATCCCCAAAGCACCTTTTGCTGTCTCCTTTGCAATAATGGTAAACTTAATCACTACCCGTTTTCTCCCTTCATAATACTCCAAATCTGCTATCTGAAGCAGCTGTCCCCACCCCCCCACCTGATGGTAGAGACCTAAGGTTGCCAAGTAAAACAAGGGACAAGGCTCCTGTTATGGTTGTTTAGAAATTAAAGACCACGTTCTCTCATATGAACCTCCCCCATGTTTTGAGGTTTTCCGGAGAGACCCTCTTCTCTGTCTCACCACCCCCAAAAGTACATCTGATGGCAACACAGGACAGGACCTTTTCAGTGGCTGCTCCCAGGCTTTGGAACTCCCTTCCCAGAAAGGTAAGACTGGTCCCCCCTCTCCTATACTCCAGTGGGTGGGTAAAGATTGAGTAGGCCTTTGAGGGCTGGCTTTCACACACAAACAAGCAGAACACACAAGCTAAGAGAGGCTGCAGCAGTTTGCTTTTGCCTGTGAGGTGAAAGGAGTAAACCAAGGACACACACACGCACAAAAAGGAAGGTGGGAGGAGGAGAGAGAAACTGGAACATTTTAAAACCAGCTGAAAAAGTGGGACAACAGAGGATTAACTGGGATTGTCCTGCCAAATTGGGAAAGTTGGATATGCCACAATTGCCTAACCTTGACATGCAGTAAGAAATTTGTTAGGCTTTAAATTGCCATGGTACTCTTGGCCATTTTGGGGAAAGTAAGACTTCTGTGGACATGGCCCCATTTTGGAAGGAAGATATCATCCTTCTTTCTACCAACGTGATGTTTGCCTTGTCAGTCAACTGGTGTGGCAATTGCTCTGTACTCTCAAAAAACAACACCCAGCTTTTCTTCTTTGCTTTGCTGAGCCTGATTGACTGAGAAAAGCTCATTAAAAGAACTGATCAAATAGCGGCGGCTGGTCAGCTCTGCACCGGGCTGTCAAAACCAAACCTGATTTACCATTTGTTTATCAGCCAGGAAACTGGAGGTGGAAGAAAGGTGGGAGACAACTGAAGACATTTATGTTAGGTAGCTGCCAATCAAACAGTATTATGCAATTATTTTGACCCCTTTTAAAGCTCGTTAGCCTCTTTTTGTGGGTGGGAATCATGTGGCCCTCCAGATATTGTTGGACTGTAATTCCTAGCTTTCTGCGCTTTTGTCTATGCTGGCTGGGGCTCATGGGAGTTATAATCTAACATCTGGATGCTTGCACTGCTCCCCCTTCTTGCTGTGCTGGTTTAGCTCTAGCGCATCAACAATCAACATGGAAATAAATGGATTCAACTGAAATTAAACTGAAAACTTTATCACACATGGCAGGTAAATCATAGTTACAGCAGGATAATAGTGCCTTTGTTTGGGACTTATGAAGCTGTTCCTCTTCCCTTGTTCTCTCAGTCAGAGGCTCATTGGACAGCGTTTCTTTTGCAAAAACAAAAAATCCACTAATGACCTCCTTGGTAAAAGAGATATTTTCCAAACAGTCTCCCACTGGGAGAACAACAGGAGAGGAACAGCTTCATGTCATAAGTCCCTGCCAAAGATGCAATTATCCTGCTGTAATTGTGATTTGCCTGTCTTGTATGATAAATCCCAGAAAGTTCCATTAACAACCTCCTTTGTATAAGAAATGCTTTCTGAAAGGTGTCTGGAAGAACAACAGAAGAGGAACTATATCATATGATAAGTCCCAGCCAAAGATGCTGTTATACTGTTACAATTGTGATTTACCTCCTTGTGTGACAAACTCCTGAGTCAACCATAATTAAAAGTTTTGAGGAGATGACTTGCCCATATATGAGCAGAGCTTGGAAAAATGATTTTTTTGGATTACATCTCTCAGTGGCTATGTGGGCAGGGGAATTCTAAGGCCCTCTGCACTGCATTTGCCATGTGGAAAGGGTGCCTGGAGCATGGCGCGATTGTGAGGAGCGATCTGCACGACGCACTCACGATCGCGTGTTGCTCTAGGGACCGGCAGGCACCGTTTGCGCACTTTTTCGTTTTCGGCTTTCAGCCAAAAATGGTGTGTGATCGCACATTGCTCCAGGGCCCCACGTGCACTTGCTGTGTATGCGGAGCCTCCGGAGCCACGGCAGTTGCGCTTCCTGCCCCAGTACAGCCTGGGAAATTCCCAGGCTGCTCTGTGGAAGGAAGAGGTGGGGCTCTCTCACTACCTGTTTGGGAGCAGGTAGCTCGTGCGGAGCTGAAGCAGCAGGGACGCAAGAGCCTCTCGCCGGAGGCTGCTCGCACGATCCCCATACCGCAGCGCTGAAAAAAGGTAAGGTGCAGAAAGGGCCTAAGACCTGCTAGTCCAAATGAATAATTTTTCCAGACTCTATGTATATGAAGCATATCTCCCAGTTGAGATGAAACATCAATGCAAATTCTTCCATTGCAATGTATTGAGTTGGATGTCTGCTGCTTAGAAAGGGGCGAAGCTGTGAGTCTCAGTTAATCCTTCTTTCCTGTTGTCCAAACTTGACTTTGTCTCATCCCATTTCACTGTCTCTCTCTCTGTGCATAAAGGTGCATTTTCATTTTATTTACTCCCAATGTATGCAGCATTTACACACAAATTGGCCCAACATCTTAATTTTTGGCAAGTGGATTTGGAGAATACTGAAGGATAACCAAACTTCAGTTTGACTCATGGTTTAAGAAATGTGTAACAAACATTTTTCTGACAGCTTGCCCTTGAGAAAAGTCTAGCAAAGCAGAGACAAGATGAAAGTGTGATCTAGAACGGGTAGTTGCAGACATACAAACCATTGCTCAAACTCACGGTCAAAGAGTCATGAACATCTATGTGCAAACTTACCCTCAGAACAGTCATGAGCGCCACAAAAGGTCAGGGTTTGTGACTTTGCCAATTCTCGGGAGGAAAGGAAGGAAATTTAGCAGTAGACATTAGAGAGCATATTGCCTGTCTCTGTGTAACCTTGCTGTTTTTACAAGGTAAAAAGTGAATTAAGCAGTAGGAAGGAAGTTTGCAATAAATAAATAAATTCCATTTCAAAGCAGAATGGTGCATCTAGAGGTCACTGGGTTTCTTAAAAATTAAAACCACACTTCTAGCCAATATGGCTGAGAGGAAAAAGTCAGGTGAACTTTCAGTCCATTTCCTCTGGGTAGCAATAGACAAATGTACAGAATTTTAAAAATGGCCAGGATCGGGCTTTCATAGTGCAAATCCCCTCATGCAGAGTAATGCATTAATGATACTGTGTTGAATGGTGATGTTGCACAACTGAACCAGGACACCAAAGATGCAATCAAATTCACTGTGCACGAGCCTCTGTGCGTAATGTGCAATTAGCATCGATGCACAATGTGCACCTAAATATCCGGTTGTACCACCTGTGCAACTCTGTTTCTGCAACCTTGAACCGAAGGTGAATATTTTAGGTTGGTCAAAAATATCTCACTGCTTCTTTAGGGGAACTTATGTGTGCATCAAATGCCAGCGGGATTCTGGCTGGTATATTCAGATTGCAGAATTTTATTCTTCTGGGTACCAAATCCAAACAGATTGTCATTAAATGGCTAGTCCCCAGGAGATACCTGAGCCGCCCTGTCCTTTCCAATGCATGCTGAGGAAGAAATTTGTTCTGTTCTTCTTCCCTGGAAAGTTGGGCAATCTAGCTGGTGTTCAGGATGTGAATGAAAGTCATGGGTAATGGAAAGAATAGCCAGTTCTGCTCATTGCATGGTGTCATAGCAATAACTTTCCAAGTGAAGAGAGGGCAAAGTGCGGTTCTGGGGCCGGATGTGGCCCTATGCCTGTTTTTTGTGTCCCTCAAACCTCCTTCCTCCACTGCCAGGTCTACCTTTTTTCCTGGCCAAAAAATGGGAGGCATGAATGCTATAGTAAAAATTCAGGAAAACTTTCAGTCCACCTCCTCTGGGCGGCAGTAGACAAATGCGCAGAAGTTAAACAATGGCCAGGATTGGGCTTGCATAGCATAAATTCCCTCAAGCACGATCCATTAATGTGGAACCCATATACTGTACTGTAATCCTTGCACAGAGGGGACCCTTCAAATGAGAAACACCGTGCCTGAGGAGAAAATATATAGTCAGCCCTCCACATTTGCGGGTTTCACTTTTGTGGAGTTGATTATTCACAGATTATTTGCTGTCACCTCTGCTGCCTCCCTAGGCCATTTTTAACAGGGACCGCAAGCCTCCTGAGACTGAGAAACTGTGAACGAGGCTAGTAAGTCCCTCTTAGAAATGGTGTGGGGCAGCCGTGGAGGTGGCAACCCCCACTGCTGCCTTGTGAAGGAACCCTGATGCCTCAAAGGAATCTACGGTGGGTTGAATATGGTGATCATACTTCTTTTGTGTGTTAAATATGGTTTGGGAGATCCTAGAGTTATTCATGGTTTTTCCACTTTCACAGGGATCCTGTGCCCCTAACCCTAGTGAATGTGGAGGGATTACTGTATACGCTTGTGTTTCAGGATAGCACTCTTGCCCTCAGCTTCCTCCTGTTCCCTGGGGACTGGAGAAGGTGGGCCAGTCTCTGAGATCTGAGAACCCCAGGTAGCAGTGCTGGTGACGGCAACAATTACGTACAATGATTACGTACGCGTTGCACTTAGACGTTCATGACTCTTTGACCCAGCCTTTCGATACCCTGATATCTGACGACTCGCTCTTTTGATGCTTCCAAGTTAAGGACAAGTTCCACTCATTTGACAGGGGTTCCACTCTTTCATTCATTCTTCTTGCCTATGGAGGCTTGTATGGGGCTGCTCACACACACGTGCTGCTTGCAAAGTGAGCGGAAAGGGGAGAAAAAAGCACCAAGCCACCTGGGAGTCTTTGCAAGCAGCATGCATGCAGTCGGCCTCAAATGAGCCTCCGTAGCTCCGTCAGGTTCCCTACGGCATGGGTTCCACTTTTCAATCAGTTTCCATTTTCTGACAGTGCTCCAGTCCCTAATCTGTCAGATAAGTAGGGAAAGCTTGTACAGCACCTTGAGCTCCTTTGAGAAAAGCTGGGAAAGAAATGCAATGAATTAAGCCTGCACGGTCGCTTGAGGCTGGAAGTAAATTCTGCTCGGCTCCGTCTTCCACCCTCTCCCCAGCCACTCGCATAATGGTTCTGCGGGGGATCCCTGAACACAAGGGCGCATCCTGAGCATCACAGTCCTGTTTTGCATCACCTTTCTGGAAGGAAACGGGGGGCTCATTGCTATGGCAACGGGTGCTCTCCAACCTCCCCTGGCTGGCTCTGCCGCTTGCTTTCTGCAGTTACCGCTGCACCCAAGCAAGGAGCGGTAGTTACTTTTAAATTTACACTGGCTGGCAATCTGGCTGATTAGGTCTAAGTGTGCATGCAAGAGAGAGAAGGAGGGAGGGAGGGAAGGGAGAGGGGGCGGCACTGTATGCCCCCACAGCTTTTGAAACAGGCCTCCGGCAATCATTCCGATTAGCATCTTCTCCTCTCTGGCCTCTCGACTCCTGGAAGTGTTTACTTGTTTACTTCCACTCCCCCTCCTGTTCCACCCGCTGGTGTGAAATCAGAAATCTTGGCCTGCTGTATAATGCATGAGCCGTCGGGGCATAATGGCTTCTCCACTTGAAGCACACGCCACCGCCTTCCGCCTTAGCCTGCTTCCCAATTTTATGGGAAATGCATTTCCCCACAAAACTCCAGGCAAGGACACTTGAGAATGCGAGCGGGCTGGGAGAAGGAAGGCGGAGGGGCTCCGTCACGTCCTTCGTGCTGTTTCGGAGAAAAGAAGAGCACGAAGGGATGGAGAAAAGGGGGTGCTTCTTGAGTAAGGGAGGAGAAAGTGTGGCTCATAGGGCCCCATGTAGAAGGAAGAGGAAATTCCTCCCCCAGGAAAAAATTAGAAGGCCATGCTGGTGAATCAAAGATCCAATTTTACTGAAAGATATGGGGCATTTCTGCACTACACTGTTATAGTGCTATTATTCCACTTTCAACATCCTGTGGAATCCTGGGGTTTGCAGGGAGTGGCATTTAGAATTCTCAGCCAGAGAGCTTTTTGGTCTCAGTAAATGACAAACCTCAGAAGTCCATAGGATGTTGAAAGTGAAATAACAGCACTATAGCAGGGTAGTGCGGGAATGGCCATGCACTTCTGGGTGCGTCCAGACAGATAGAAAAGTCCCAGATTTTGTTCCTGTTCTTTCTGATTTTATATAGGGTTCAAATAAACTGACCTGAGGAGGTGGTATAGAAGTCACTGGAACTGAAAGAAAATACTCTGGGATAAAGAAAATGGGTATAGATCTCCAAAATAAAATTGGAAAGAACAGGAACAGAATCAGGGACTTTTTGGGTTTTTTATTTGGTCCCAAAGTTCCCGATTCTGTTCTTGATCTTTAACCCATCTTTTGTGCAGTCTTCCACTTTTCCTACTAACCACAGTTTTCTCTACTGGAAGAGTCTTTTCTGGTGAGTCATAATTTCTTGGGCCATTTCCGCACGAGACTGTTATAGCACTATGATTCCACTTCAACATCCTATGGAATCCTGGGGTTTGCAGTTTTGGGAGGGGCCGGCTGGCCCCTCCCAAAACTGCAAACCCCAGGATTCCATAGGATGTTGAAGTGGAATCAAAGCGCTATAACAGTCCTGTGCAGAAATGTCCTTACTGTTTTTCCAAAGTACGATAATGTATCTGGCCTCTTTCACACTACCGGCATGCTGTTGTAGGGCTATGGCAATATCTTGTGGAATCTTGGGATTTTCAGTTTAGTGAGGTGCATTTGAAATTCTTAGTCAGAGAGTTCTTGGGTCTCACTAAACTACAAACATGGCAGTTGAAGTGGAATATAGCACTGTAACGGTGCAGTGTGAAAAGGACATTTGTCATTCTGGCTTCTAGTAAAAATCCATGCGAAACCTATTTATTGACCTTTTGGGCAGTACCCAATATCTGTGAAAATCTCCTCCAGCATCGTATTTCAAACGAAATGTCTCCAGATTACTGATATTTAAAGATGTCTATTCACTTGATAAGGTGGGTAATGACTGTCATCTTGGGGGGCTTTGGAAGGGTTTTAGGCCAATTCATGGAAGATAAGCTGCTAGTCATGACGGCCATATATATACTGGCTTGAAAACAGTACCTGTGAAGGGGATCCAGGAATCTTAGCGGACCACAAGCTGAATATGAGTCGACAGTGTGATTTGGCAGCTAAAAAAGCCAATACGATTCTGGGCTGCATCAACAGGAATATAGTGTCAAGATCTAGGGAAGTAATAATACCATTTTATTCTGCTTTGGTTAGACCTCACCTGGAATACTATGTTGAGTTCTGGGCTCCACAGTTCACGAAGGGTATTGACAAGCTGGAACATGTTGAGGAGGGAGTGGGCTTGTTTTCCGCTGCTCCAGAGACTAGGACAAGGAGCAATGGATTCAAGCTGCAGGAAAGAAGATTCCACCTGAACCTCTGGAAGAAATTCTTGATGGTCAGAGCTGTCTGGCAGTGGAATGTGCTGCCTCAGTGAAGTGTGGTGGAGTGTCCTTCTTTGGAAATTTTTGAGCACAGGTTGGATGGCCATCTGTTGGGAATGCCTTGATGGGTGTCCCTGCATAGGAGGGGGTTGGACTTGATGGCCCCTGGGGTCTCTTCCATCTCTATGATTTTATTGTCCAGAGGAGGGCAATCAAAATGGTAAAGCATCTGGAAGACATGCCTTATGAGGAGAGGCTTAAGGAGCTAGGTATGTTTAGTCTGGGAAAAAGAAGGTTAAGAGGGGACATGATAGCCATGTTTAAATATTTGAAGGGATGTCATGTTGAAGATGGAGCAAGCTTATTTTCTGCCTCTCCAAAGACTAGGACATGGAGCAATGGATTCAAACTACAGGAAAAGAGATTTCACCTAACCATCAGGAAGAACTTCCTGACTGTCAGAGCCACTCAACAGTAATATATGCTGTCTCAGAGTCTGATGGAGTCACCTTCTTTGAAGGTTTTTAAGCAGAGGCTGGATGGCCATTTGCCTAGGGGTGCTTTGAGTGTTTATTCTTGCATGGCAGAGGGTTGGACTCAATGGCCATTGTGGTCTCTTCAAACTCTGTGTTTCTATGATTCTGTGATACCTCCAGAACTTTGAAGTAGCTTGTTACCTGTAAATAGTAAAACTAGTTCAAATCGCGTAGTTAGTAACACTTGCAACACTGTCAATAACTACTGGAAGATAGCAATTTAGCAGGAGGTAGCTCCACTGTTTTTATCATGTAACTGAGGGCCTTCTGCCCTATACTGGTATAGTGCTATTACTGCAGTTTTTCCACTTTTGCGAGGGTTCTGCAATCCTAGCCCTGGCGAATGTGGAGGGCTGACTGTAATCTAAACTTTTGCCACCAAAATGGAAACCATGAGAAAAGTGGAGGCTGGTAAAGAAAAAGTCATCCTTGGGTGCATTTTGAAAGAAGTCATCAAATGATCGCTAGAAGGTTCAAAATGTTTTCGGTTACCGATGCAAGGCTCACCTAATCCGATTGTTTCATGTCACACGTTGTATATTGTTAGCTTTGGATAAGACATTTGCTGGAATGTGTTCAGACGCTCTTCTTCCTTTTCCTCTTCTTCTTTTGATATAGGAATCTATCTCTTTTAATTCCATGTTATTTCTGCCTCTTGTAGCACATTTCCTGCGAAAGAAGCAATGCCCAGCAACACATCTATTCCATTAATTGAGGTATACCTGTACAGCTAAAACCAATTACTCGAAATGCCGAGGAACAATCCAATGAGTTATCTCAAACTCACATGTTTAATTAAATTAAAGCAATTTAATTAAATTGAATTAAGATAGTGTAAAGTGATTTAAAACATAACAAAGATGGGAAAAAGTACAACATTCGCCATTAAAAAAAAACACCGTCCTGCAACAGCCACTTAGGGGTGAAAAGTCTATCTGAATAACAAGATTTTCATCTGTTAGTGGAAGGAAGGGAAACTGGATGCTGGCCAAGCATTTGTGGGAGGGAATCCCACAAAAACCAGTGTGCAGCTACCAAGAAGACCCTCTCCCATGTTGTCACCAAATGTGCCCATGAAAGTGGAGGAGTTTTGGGATTATAAGGGGAATTAATGATTGTTAAAAGAAACTTTCCTTTCCAAGATCTGGTTCAACTGCTTCTGCATTAGGGCCTCTCCGCATTACACTGTTATAATGCTATTATTCCACTTTCAACATCCTGTGGAATTTTGGGTTTTGTAGTTTACTGAGAGGCCAAAGAACTCTCTGGCTGAGAATTCGAAATGCCCCTTGCTAAACTGCAAACCCCAGGATTCCACAGGATGTTGAAAGTGGAATAATAGCATTTTAACAGTGTAGTGCGGAAAGGCCCTTAGTAAGGGGACAATTACAATTGCCTGAGAGAAAGGAACGACCATCAGGAGAAAGAATTGCTTCCTGGCAGCTGAGCAACGTGAAAGATAAAATTGTAAAGTTGCAGAATGTTCCTGTTGGGTTTTCCCAACAAATGACTCTTTATAAATATTGAAAAGGAGAGCCAGTGTGGTCTAAATGGTATGGATGTTGGAGTACAATTCTGGAGCCCAGGTTCGAATCACTGCTCAGCAATGGAAATCCACTTCAAACTTCCTGTGGAATCATTGGCCTTGCAGTTTAGGGAGGGACACTTAGAGAGCTCTTTGGACCCAGTAAACTACAAACCCCAGAATTCCACAGGAGGCTGAAAGTGGAATAATAGCACTATAACAGCGTAGTGTGGAAAGGCCCACACACTCACTCTCTCATGCTAGGAAGTAGTGGGGAATAAATTCCAACGAGAAAGCTGCCCGACTTGACTTCTGTCATGCTTTCCCGCAAAACCTTGAAATGCCCTTGGTATAGCAAGCAGGATTTGTTGATGGCATTGAAGAGATGGCTGCCTTGGTGTGAGAAACCACACTTTGTCAGCAAACCCATTTGCCAGCAGCGGGTTAAGGGTTAACATCGGCACGATGGGAGAAAGGAACAAGCTGTGTTGATGGATTTTGGAATAAACTCTGCGCCCCTTTCCTGTCACACAGCAGGAAGGGAGTATTTCCAAGCAAGTGACTGATCAAAAGGAATTATGCTGCCATTGAGTAATCTATACTAACACCACTTATTCTTCTGGTTCAAAATGACAGAGGAAAATGAGAGAGAGAAAAAGCGGAGGGTGGGGGGAGGACTTTGAACGGTCTCACACTACTTCATATCCTTTTAACTCGAAACGCTCAGGGCGAAATCTGGTATTATAAGCATATGCTCTCTCTGGGAGCTTTCGTCCCTTGTTTGTCATCGTAAATATGGGGAGAGTCGAGGAGAAGAAATGAAGCAGATGAGGCACATTCATATGGCTTGGGATTAATGGGAACGGAAGGAGAGCTCTGTTGGTTCAGAAGAATGAGCCATCTTGTCCAGCATTCAGTGTCCCACAGAGACCAACTGGATGTGTTTGCTTGCTTGCTTGCTTGCTTGCTTGCTTGCTTGCTTGCTTGCTTATTTATTTATTTATTTATTTATTTATTTATTTATTTATTTTATATGCCACCTTTCTCCCAGACTGGGACCCAAGGTGGCTTTAAAAAGTTAACATTAATAAAGCACTGGAAACAAAAACAGTCTCTGGGTCCTGGAACTGGGGCACGACAATAGGATAGATTTCAGGCAGTCTTTGGTATTCCTGGGAGGGTTCAACTACAAGTGTTGTTGTGTTCCTTGAAGTCATTTCTGACTTACGGTGACCCGTCTATCACAGATTTTTCTTGGCAGAATTTGTTCAGAGAGGGCTTGCCTTGGCCTTCCTTTAAGGTGGAGAGAGTCTGATTTGCCCAAGGTCACCCAGTGAGTTTCCATGCCAGAGCAGGGGGTTCAAATCCTGGTCAGTCAGTATCCTAGTCCAATGCTCAAGCCTGGCTCTCCTACAATGTGTGTGGATGTGTCTTCCAGTTGTCTGTTGACTTATGGTGACTCCTTGAATTCCATAAGCAAGGAATACTCAGAGGTGGTTTTGCCAGTTGCTTTCTCTGAACGTTAGCCTACAACATCTGGTATGTTTTGATGGTTTCCCATCCAAGTACTAACCAGGGCTGACCTGACTTAGCTTCCAAGATCAGACAGGATCTGGTGCCTTTAGGGTGTTCAGGCATCTTTCTCCTGCAACAGCAGTCTTAACTCTTTTTTGTGCATTTTGTTTTCTAGATCATTAATAACTCCTGATGAGATGACAACTACAATGTGGTCTTGGTGGCCTAATCTTCCCTGACCCTTTTGGGAAGGCTCTCCTGCTAGTCCCAGAGGAGCTCCAACCGCTGCTCCCTTATTCCAGGATCCATGCAAAACACAAATAAAAAACCTCAAGGCGCACCTTTCTGCGAGTGGAGAAAACAGATTTTCCCTAACACCTTGAGTTTAATTACTACTGGCATCATCTCCAAGAGTCCTACTAATGATACACAAGGCACAGTCTCAAGAGTTATGGCTGAGACATTTTATAAATGAAAGGATTTTTGAAGCAAAAATGCTTCAGCTTCTCCGACTGTACAGCCGCCCCGTGGCCAAGTCATTAAAATGAGCTCCGGCGGCAACACAGTGACCTTTCATTAAAGACACAGCACTGGATGACTCACCACCTGCATTTGGAAGATTAATGGAAGGCAAACTCTTCCCCTCTCTTATACCTGGGGATCTGCTGTTTTCCAATTAGGGAAGCGGTAAAAATCATCATCGCTATTACTAATAAACTTGCCCTGCTGACAATGTTTTGCTGATGGAAGATTTTCCTCTAGGTATAAAGATGCATCAGGAATGGCCAAGATTTTCAACTCTGAGGGTTGCATCTACTGGTGGTTGGGAGGGTTGAAGTTTGTACTTTGGGATAGACAAAATGAAATCCATGGGCCGCACGTAGTCCCAGGCCTGTTCTCACTGCACATTCAGAGATATATATTCCATTTGAACTGCCATGGATACCTCCTGTGGCATCCTGGGCTTTGCATGGCAAGGTAGTAGAGTGCGCTGGCTGAGAATTCTAAATGTATGTGTATGTGCCTTCAGGTTGCTTGTCCACTTACAGCAACCCCATGATCATCATATGATTTTCTTAGGCAAGGAATACTCAGAGGTGATTTTGCCAGTTCCTTCCTCTAAAATATAGCCTACACCACCTGGTATTCAGTGGTGGTCTCCCATTTCAGTACTAACCAAGGCCGATCTTCCTTAGCTTCCAAGATCAAATGGGATCTGGTGCCTTTTGGGTGCATTACAATAACCTAAATGGGATGTACATTCTTTATATCAGCTTCTTTAAAACAGTGCAAAAACATTATGGTTCTCCACCACCTTCTGTAATGCCAAGTAGAATATTATACTATAATTGCATAGTATGAAGTGTTCTCTGTTCCCATCCTGCATAATTTCAACAGAGCATCCCCCCTATACACAAAATTGGATTGATCATCTGGGCTGTAGAGGAAAGTGAGTGGGGTCTAGAGACAGAATCATAGAGTTGGAAGGGGCCACAAGGGCCAACTAGTTATACCATGTAGGAATACATAGCTAAAGCACTCCTGAGAAAGAGCCATCCAACCTCTGTTTAAAGGCCTGTTATCCCAAAACATGGGTGACTCAGGGGTCCACCAGTGATGGGAGTACCTCTATGATGATGAGGAATTAATTGGCTGAATAAGGAGGACTGCAAGAGAGGCGTAACCTAACAAGATCTTCCACCAATGTTTACAGAGTCTCTGCAGGAAAGAACCAGCCACACATTCCAAAATAAACTAAAATATGTTTTATTAGAAAGAATTCAATAATGTATGCAAAAGATCCAAGCACTCATGCACTTGCACAAGGCTAACTGAAGGAAAAGGGAGGAAACGTTGATAGTGGGACTTCAGAGTTTTGGGTGATAATTACCAGTCCAGAGAGCAGCGAAGAAAGCAGCAATGTGGCTTAGACTTGCACCTAAGGACAGTATTCATTTGTGGTGTTCAGCAAGCAAGATACTGCATATGACTGTTCAAAACGGGGGTTTTTTATACCCAAAATCTGCCTGGAGGACAAGGGTGTTAATGGCTCTTCAGCGGGGTGAACAATGGAGGTTGCAGAGTGGACAATGAGGTCCGGACTGTGTTAATGATCTTAGTGTTAGGTGCCAAAAAGTGAATGTCTGCTGTGATAGCTCTGTTGTAGTGGACAAGTGTGGGGAAAATGAGGGAAATGCCCAGGTCTATAGAGAGAAGGATTGAAACAATCAGTGGTTTGGTGGGAATTTTCGGTCACTGTTGTCTGACAGCAGGATAGTGTGTGTAACTCTGACCCTTTCCACAACTCACCCATTTTTGGCGCTAGGGTGTGGTGCTCGCGTGAGCAGCCTCCGGAGAAAGGCTCTCGCTTCCCTGCTTCTTCGGCTCCGCACGAGCTTCCTGCTCGCGCAAGAGCCCCGCCTCTTCCTTTCGCAGTGCAGCCTGGGACCTTCCCAGGCTGCACTGAGACAGGAAGCGTGACCAGCCCAGCTCCCGAGGCTCTGCACGCAAGGTAAGTGTGTGTGGGGCCCCTGGAGCGATGTGCGACCGTGCAGCATTTTCGGCTTCAAGTCAAAAATGAAAAAATGCGTGCACCGTCTGTGTCAGGCCCTGGAGCATCGCGCAAATGTGAGTGCGTCATGTGGACCGCTCCTCACATTTGCATGACGCTCAAGGGGCCCTTTTGCATCAAAAATGCCGTGCGAAAAGAGCCTCTGTTTCTGCAACTGAAAAATGAAGGCATTTGTTCTGCACAGGACTATCTAACTGGTTCTGCAAGGATACTTACCTATGCTTAAGCACCACCAAGCTTCCAGCCATCGCTTGATGGTAGATTTTGGATTTTTCCCTTTTTGTGGGCCAGCACAATTTCCCTTTATTTAGCAATATGGAGTCAACAGTAATGAAAAAGATCGTTACACATACATTGGCTTTCTAGCCCCATTGCAGAACAGGGAGGAGCAACTGTCTGGGGCCAGGGGTTTATTTCTTCCCAGATCCCTCTCTAGCGGCTGCATCCCTTAGTAAGCCTACTCACCCCTATTTTCCTCTGTGGACCTTCTCAAGATGGCAGCAGGGAAATGAATGCACATTTCTCCCCATTGCCTATTTGAGAATGACAGCAGAGGAAAATGGATGTATTTCCTCTGAAGACTTTCTCCGGATGGCCATAAGAAATGAAAGCACGTCTCTTCCTGTCGCCATTTTGAGAGTGAGCATAGAAGTACATGGAGGCATGTAGAGCTAATATGGCTTCCAGGGTGCTTGCGGAAGTTGAGTGGGGGTATGTTTGCATGTTTTCATGCATTTGGAAGGATTTATGCGTGATTTTAAGGCAAAGGTTGCTTGAAAATGACACCAGAATTCTTAAAGAGTTTTTTCCCCCATAGAGATGGGGATTTTTGGAGGACTCACTGCGGGCTTTGGTGGGCCACAAAAATGGTGCCTCTTGCCTGTAGGCCACACTTTACCTACCCCTCTGTTAGAAATATTGGTCTATGTGACCCATTATTGTCTGTTTTGATTGGCAGCATCTCTCCAAAATGTCAGGCAAAGAAGAGTTGGTTATAGACATCATTCTACCTGATTATCCTTTTTTTATTTTAATTGCAGATGCCAGGTTGTCCCTGGGTCTTTCTGTATGCAGAGCACAAGCTCTCTACTTCGTCACGTTTAATTTATTCATTAACTGAATTCATATGGCCGCCCATCATATTCTTTGTGCGGCTCACGGAACAAAGAATCAAGTGCAATATTAAAATACAGTATGAAACAATTAAAAGCAACAACAAAGATGATAATGAACTGTAGCTTGGAATTAAAAAAAAAAGAAAGAAAGAAAAACTTGCTTCCCAGAGAGGGAAAAACAAACCCAATTAACAGCTCTGATTAGAAAGTGAGCCCAGCTCAGACATTGGGAGCCCAAATTTGCTTGTTTGCCTGTTTTGCGTTAAAATACAAATTGTTTACAAGGCTTGTTGAATAAACAGATCTCTAAGGCCTAAATTCTACTGGTATTATATTTTTATGGGCTGAAAGTCTGTATCAGCTACTTAGTTAAATAAACTAAATAATTTCTTTTGACTTGACTTTCCCAAACCTGACGGAATCCTCCTTCACCCTGTGTTCTGATCACCAGCAGAATGGATCTTCTTTCAGTGCAGTTGATGTCCAGTAAAATAAGGGTTCTTTTGGTGGTGGTGGTGGGGGAGGATAAGTTATGATTGGGGTAATGGTGTCATATTGTGATTAAGAAGCAATTGTGAACATGGAACAGTTATCAGTGGCTCCTCCACTTTTGTGAGCCCTCATGAAAGTGGGAGAACCATCCTCCCATACCCTTGTCTTTTGCATGCTGTGGCCAGAGGCAAGAGAATGGGAGTAGGGGCTCCAGAGGGGAGAAGGAGGGCTCCCCGTTCCCTTTCCTATTGTTCAGTGTGAGTTCTCAGCACCACGGCCAGAGGAAAGAAATAGAAGGGGGGGGCTCTTCCAACTGTTCTCATTTAACAGGGACAGTTCTGATTAATCCTCTGTCTTCCCACTTGTTCAGCTGCTTAAAAATGTCCCAGTTTCTCTCTCCTCCTCTTCCTTCCCGTTTGTCCTCAATTTACTTCAATTGCTTGAAACTTCATTCAAAGTGCAAAAGCAATTTCTTCTCCGCAGAGGGGCGAGGAGAGGAAAGATTCAATCCTGCCCTTCCCTGTAGGCTCTGACAAACGCAAACTGCTGCAGCCTCTTCTGGTTTGTCTATTCTTCCTCCTTAACTCCTTTTGCCATTTCAACCCCTCTCTGATGTTGCTTGGCCACACATGTCTCAGGCCATTTCCACAAGAGTCTGTTATAGCGCAATGATTCCACTTTCAATCTCCTATGGAATCCTGGGGTTTGCAGTTTCGGGAGGGGCCGCCTGGCCCCTCCCGAAACTGCAAGCCCCAGGATTCCATAGGAGGTTGAAAATGGAATCAACGTGCTATAACAGACTTGTGTGGAAATAGCCTCAGTTTTCCTCTGTGGAATATTGGGGGTGGTGCTGGTTATGCCTTTCCATTCCTATTTCAGGCAGGGGTTTCCCTAGCCTCACCAAGAAATGCCAGAGACTGAACCTGGGAACTGCTAAACACAAGCCATTGGGCCTGCTCTTCTTTCTCACATTGGCCAGGATTCCTAACAGCCGTTTAAATATGAAATAATTTGGGATGGTCCCCTGCGCAAGCTATGCTCTGCCTTAACAAGGAAATGGATCGAACCTAGCAGGCGATTTGTTCCACCACTGCCAACAGTGCTAAGGGCAGAGCCTTTCCTTGCCAGATGCCTCCTCGCCTGCCAATTCCTCCCTTCCAATGGCTCCCCAGCTCCCAGCTTTCACCGTGGTGACTCTCTGCCTGAACAAGAACTGCATCTCACACTTTTCCTGGTTATCACCGTTTCTTTTTGACTACGGTGCATCCACTCCCTGTTTCGTCTGGGAGCGCAGAGGAAGCTTTGAAGGCATGTAGCGCTCAGCTGTTGCAGGGAGTTGAGAAAGGGGAGAACAGATTGGTCTGTCCTTTTCCAGATGAAACTTGCAAAAGCATGTCAATCTTCTGTTGGCTTTCACTCTCCAACGTTCTCCCAGCTGTTCCCCTGGTTCAGGAAGTCCACTGCCTTCATTTTCAATTCTGATTTAAACCCAATGAATATTTTAATATCAAACTGTTATCTCACAAGGGAAGATGCCAATTTCTCTTCCTAATGGCTCCTTCGAATTTTCTGTGGGTGGCAGCAGTGGTAATCGTGGGAGTTTCTATTTTCCAAGTGAGTTGGGAAGGCAAGGTAGATAGAAGAAAGAAGTGAAAGGTGACCACCTCTGAGTCTATTGGTCTGCACTTGCTAGCAGGGCTGCTCAGCTAGAAGTTTACCTGACAGCCATTTCAGGTGGCAAAGAAAGGACATCTGATATTTCCCACAAGGCTCTGGGGCAATGCTATATTGGGCACACAAGGCCTGGGGCTTGCAATTTAGGGAGTGGCATTTATAGTTCTCAGCCAGAGAGCTCGTTGGCCTCAGTAAGCTACAAAACCCAGAATTCCGCAGGACTTTGAAAGTGGAATAATAACACTATAACAGTGTAGGGCGGAAATGGCCACAACCAGGAAACCCTGTAGGGATTAATAATAGACCAGTGAGAATTTTGCACAATTTTCTGTTAGTATTCAAGGTCTCAAAGTGTTGTGCAGGAATTATTCTTTGTGTTTTCTGCACAAAACCTTTTTGTTTGTTTTTGCATAGAAAATAGGTTTCTTGCAAGGAAAAGTCTTTTTCCACAGGAAACCTGTTTTTATGAAAAAAAAAAAAAAGTTTTGTGTATGCATGTATGTAAATAATCACATGATCTTATTTGCAGAACAATTCCAGGACAGTTGAATATGGCGGCGCTGAGGAATATTCATGTTATTTTCAGAAGATAGAAAACTGTTTTAATTATTCATCCTTGCATGCAAAGATGAAATTGCTAGGATTTTATATTCCTATCTGGCAGAACCATGGGGAATATTTCTTTTTTCCTTCCAATAGCTCAGCAGGTACTTATGTGTCATTCTACCTGGCATGTGGTTGTGTAAGATTTTTCTATTATATACCATGCCCCCACATGACTTTAAAAATAAATCTGGAATACAGCTCTCATGGCCTCACAGTCTTGCCTCAGATCACTCCTTGGCTTGTTTTATTTTGGGCCTCTTTGTTATGTACAGAGGGTCCCTGTCACAATCTTGTTCTGGAGATATTTGCACAAGGGATGGGCTAAATTGGGGATTATGTAGGACCTGGGGGGGACTGTGAATAGGTAACAGTCTTAAATGGAACTGCCAGTGGCGGATTTTTAGAGCATTGGGAGGGGGGCAGGCGGGGGGGCGGGGGCTGGCAATGGCACACGGGGTGGGGCTCATTGGAGGGGGCGTGGCTACAGCATGCAGAGGTGCAGCTATGGTGCATGGGGGCGGGGCCACGTCGGACAGGGGGGGGTTCAGCGTTGTGGAAGGGCAAGCAAGGAGCTGCAGCACTCCCCAAAAAATTGCAATTGGGGGTGCATCGCCGCCATTGCCCCCTCCCATCCCTACATGACTGGTGACTGCAGGTTAAGTCTTTGTAGCTGTGATACAGGATTCCACCCATGCTTTTTGGGAAAGATGATCAGCTTATTATACAGTGGCCCCTCAATGTTTGCAGGGTGCAGAACCCCCTCAAAAGTCAACAAACTGCAAAAAAACTCCCCACCCACACCTGGGAAAGGCGCTTTTTCCCCCCATTCTCTTCCAGGCCACCCCCCCCCATTCCCTTGCTTTTTGCCTGGGCAGATATGTCTTCCTTCTCCATGCGCAGGCAAAAAGCAAATGAATGGGAAGGGCCCCCTTTATGTGACAGCCTTTCCCCTCTCCATTCACTTGCCTTTTTTTCCAGGCATAGAGAAAGAAGGCAGCATATCTGGGCAACTGGGAAGTGAATAGGGGGGGAGAGAGCCCCCCCCCCCTCCATTTGCTTCCCTTTTTGCCCAGAGGTGGAGAAAGAAGGCCATTTCCACACTAGGCTGTTATAGCTCTATGATTCCACTTGCAACATCCTATGGAATCCTGGGGTTTGCAGTTTCAGGAGGGGCCGGCTGGCCCCTCCCACCCCTTGCAAACCCCAGAATTCCATAGGATTGTAGCGGCCAAGAAAGTGGCAAAAACCGGGTTTCAGGGAAAAATAAAAAAGCCATTTTACTACAATACCTTCGCAAGGGGCAACGGTTAATTCAGAGCTGTTGTGCCCGATTAATTGAGGTAGCATCACTATATACCTTTTGTTCTTGTCAGCAATCAATAAATTTACTTAGCCCGCCCATCACTGGGGGAAAAAGATTTTTGGTTAACTTTCCATTACATCATTGACTGGCATACACTGTACAAAAAAGAGAAAAAAAGGGGTTTAATTTTCCCAAAGGTTACTTAGAGTGATACAAAATAATGGTTACAGCCAAAATAAAAGAGTATGCCTACCCCCTTTTAGTTCCCAGACCTCTGGATGTTGCAAGGCTATTTCAAAAATTTTGAGAAAAGGACAAAATTTTTGCTATTTACTCAGAAGCACAATTCAATTCGCTTATTTTTCCTATGCAAGTGGCATTGGACTTAACCCCTTCTTTCCCCCCCTTTTCATGCTAAATTCAAACTACTTTGCAATTTCTAGCATGTACTATTTCCTTCTTCCTTATAATACAAGTGATACATAGCAGCAGCATCATAGCAGCTTTGGATTCACTAACACACATTACACACTTACACGCTGTTCCCAATAACGGAGGGGGTCTGATTTGTGCGTAGAGAGGTTAGCGTCCGGTGTAACCCCACCCAGAAATCTACCCCCAAATTTTTCTCTCCTAGGAGTTGCTGGGTCTGGTGTACACTTTGGCGGCTTCCAGAGCGTCAAAGGTTTGGCCTGGCCCAGAATTCTTCGGGACCCCCCTTTTTCTGCAACCCCCTTTCTGGAACCTCCAGCTTTCTCCTTCCATTGACTTGGGGCTTACAGATTAAAAAACAACACTTTTAACATGCAGAGTAAAGATTGGCAGATTTAGGAAAACCATTATGTTAGTGCAAAGTATTTCTGCATACAGTGTTTTTTACCCATACTTACTTAAGGAACCCAATAATTTGTCCACATGCCTGCAGACCACTAGAATGTTGAATGTTCTTCCTATATTGCATACTTCAAAACACATTTTCCCTTTTTGCATTCAACTTATTTACATAATGACAACAGGTTATATTTTCCCAAAATACTGAGTCCCCCTTTCACAACTGAAGAGATAGTTTCATGCTGAGCTGACAGCCAACAACGCCCCCTGTTTTACATGAAAACCAATTCCCCCCCATGGGGATCATGTGTTGTCATGTACCTGTTGCTTTTTTTTTGAACCCTTTTTCCATTTTTGGCCAGCCAAATTATATCAGTTTGTGCACCAAGTAAAAAATTTGGGTTTCCCTCAGTGGCCAAATCATTTCATCCTAGAAGTTGACCATATACCCATTTGCCATTGTAAAAACTGGTTGTTTTCCCCAGCACTGACTATGGAGGCCCAAACCCCCCCTTTTTTCCACACAACTCAGTAAAGCCTATGCTGTAAGTGGAAAGAATTAACATTGAGACATTTCCCTGGGCATGCCTATTTGCCATATACACATATCTTCCAATCCCTAGTGATAAAATAGGTAAACCAAATTCCTGCCCTTCCTATACCTGTCTCAATCTATTGTTTTCCACATTCAAGATCTGATCATGCATGTGTCCCTATTTTGGGCATTTTTTGGCCACCTTTCCCACAGGGGGGGGTTGTCCCCTCTCCCTGATAGGTCCCCACCCATGTCTCCTGGTTTGAGGGGTGTGCCTGTGCTTGTAGGGAAAGAAGCCCCTATTTTAACATTTTCTCCCTTGTCGTACTCAGAGCTTTCCCTAACACATTTAACCCTTTTTGTAGAGTTATGTTCCCTTAATCCATCCAAAAGGACTTTTGCTGAAATTTTGGACAACTTCATGACTCTGTGAAGTATATATTGCATCTTTTTCCCCCATCATGATGGGGCTCTGGGAAAAAACAAAAACACCCCCTGGGTTTCTCTGTTGTGGGCTGCACATGGAATGAGAATGAAAGGTTTCTATAAAATGGGCTCAGAAGATTAATGTGGTATCATGCCGTTTTTGTCCTGTGCTGGCATCCAGCCCAAAAACATAGCCAGGGCTGTTATTTGGACCATACACTTGAACTACCAGTTTTAGGATTTTGTTTCATCTTCTCCAGTTTCCTTAAATTCTGAGGTCTTGCAGGTACAATGTGACTCCGCCGGGGACTCCTAGCACAGTAATTTAATTTTTGGGCAATTGGTGGACAAATCCAGGTGTTTTTTGAGCCTGTATGATGCGGGGGGCTTTTTGGGCTGTTGTCGGTCTGTTAGCTGTTTTCCAGCGTCATTTTTTTTCCTCCTCTGCCTTCTTCAGCCGGGATTTCCCTTAACTGCAACTCCACTTCCAAACTGGAGAGGCGCTCTATCGCCTCTAAAAATGCTCCCTTATTTTCTCCCTCCCAACTCATGAGGTGCTCCGTCACCTTTTCTCCCAGCTTGCTCGTAGTGGCGACCCTGGGGGGGAACTGAACCCACAATCCCCGGCTTAGGAGTGCTCCATCACCTCCTCCATCCCGCTGGGACTGCCCCAGGGAGCCTTTCCAGTTTTCCATCTTTTCCGGGAACGGGTTTGGGGGCGCTTTTTTGCATTTTTCTGACTCGGCCCTTTCCCGTATTCTCCATACTTCTGTTTGGCCAACGTTTTTTCACCAGAATGTCACAACTCCGAGCCCTTGCCCTTTGCAGTTTATGGGGCAAAGGGAACAAAACTTTTCCTCTTAACTGCTGACCAATGCCATTTTTTCATGGAGTTCTGCTGTCATCTTCCACAAAAGGATTTCCCCCCATACATCACCTCTCACTTGGTCCCTGCTGTCTTCTTCCACATATCCACCACTTATCCACATCCTTCTCTGACTGTCTTTTACCATCTGTCCAGATTTTTCTCATCTATGCCTCTTCTCCCCACTGGGCACATTGGCACGCTCCCAAAAACCCTTTCCTCTCTGGGGTTTTTCCCCCACCTTTTTTCTTCCAACCCTATCATTTTGGATTTTTTCAAAAAAACCAATTCCCAGCATTCATAAGCGGTCTCCCATCCAAGTACTAACCCGGCCCCCACCCTGCTTAGCTTCCGAGATCAGACGGGGTTGGGCGTGTTAGGGTGGGGGTTGGGGTGGAGGCAGCTAAGCTGCTCCTTTCTCCCCCGTCAGCCCCTTTTCAGCTCCTGAACTTTTGGCTGCATTTTATTTTCCCTTTTTTTTTCTCGCCTGGTTCTAAAATTCCAAACATCAGACGAACTAGGGGAAAAGGGGGGGGGTAACCCCCCCCTTTCCGAAACTGACTCCTCTGTTCCTGCTTCTTTTGTCGGCTGCATTTCTCAGCCCCCCGCTGCATCCCCCCGCTTCCATTCGCCCCCCCCCCCATCTGCCCTCCCTCCCCTTTACTGGCACCTCAGCTGGGGGGGGGGTGTTTTTCACATCGCTTCTTCTCCAGGAAGCCTCTTAATGCTAGCAGCGGCTTTATTTCCTTTTTGCTGGTATTATTGCTCCCCCCATCTGTCCCCTCAGGGGTAGGACAGGCAAACAGGCATCCCGACAGGATCCGGTGGGGGTGGAGCGTGGTTGTTCCTAAAGAGCTGCCGCTCCAAGGCCTCTGTGGGGCTCTACCTCTCTGTTCTTTTGCATTGGAATTCCCAAGGGTTCTTGGGGGGGCCCCCTTTAGGGGGCCCCAAAAGTCCATCATTCCTGAACTTTCCCCAAACTAGGCCTCTGTCTTCTTTCTCTTCACTTGCCTCTTCCTCCTTTTCCTGCTTGGAGTCTCAACAGCTCTCTTCATCCCTTCTATCACTGTTTCCACCAACTTGATAATCCCTGAGCATATTCATCTGGTCAAGAAATTTTGGGTCCCACCCTGGATCAGCTAGGGGAACTCTGCCTCTTCTCTGGTGCCCTCCCCGGTTGGGTGGCCCCTTTCCTTCATGTTGGATTTTTCTTTCCCCCACTCCTCAGTAGTGAAAAAGGTAAAAGCAACTATTGACAGTCCTGCCAGTTAGAGACATGTGAGGCCATGATTCTGGAGCAAAGTTCTTTCTTAGTAGGTCTGACATGGTGAAGGGTGTGTATTGATAACTCTGAACTCACTGGTAGCAGCACCCCTGCCTTTGTTTGGGGCCACTTGGACTTCTGCTGCTGGCACTGTTGAACCTTTTCCCCAAAATTTTTTCTAAGTCTTGTCCACCACTGCATACGGAGTCTCAAGTGATGGTGAATGGATGGGGGAAATTTTCAAACTGACAGCTCATTAAATATTAGTGAAGTCTCCTTTCTCCCTTTCCCCAAGGCATGGGGAATTTACTAGGAAACAGACTTTGCTTCTATCATTAAAGGGGAGAAAATTTTCCCGTCCCCCCCTTTCGTTGATTCTAAAAAAGGGGCCTTAGCATGGGTTTTCAAAGAGGGCTGTGGTTTTTTTTTGTTTTTTTCCCTTTTCCCTTTTCCCCTTTTAAAAGGAGGGGCAAGGGGGAATTCCTGGTGTGTGCAGAGTTCCTTTTCCTTTTTTTTCCCTTTTTTCCTTTTTTAAATGCAGCTTCTTCTTTTTTTTTTTTAAAAAATAGACTCTGCGCTGAGCTCTGCTAAGGAGAATCTTTTCCAACTCCTGGCATGTCTCCATGCAACACCTTTTTAAAGGGGTTATTATTTTCTTTTTCCATTAACTCTCTATAACTTTATTTCTGCTATTCCAAAACCTCTGTCTGCCGGCCCCTTAAATCTCCATCATGGGGGTCAGACTTGATCCTAGAAAAACCCCTTGTTTCCTGTCATGCCGAGAGTTGCTCCCACTGCCTCTTGGCATGGAACAAAAAAGGATCCCTTTCCAGTTTATTGTAACATTAACATAGTAATGGCTCTCTGGAAACCCCTTTGGATCCAACCCCCAAAATTCCCCCTGCCTGAATTGCAAAATCCCGGGTTTTTACACCTAAGAGAAAACAATAGACTCTGCATTGCTTCCTCACTATCCTGAGGTTTTTCTTTTGCACTGACTTTTATTTCTGCCATTTCCCAGCCTCTGGCTGAGTTAACTTTTCTGGCTTAAAACAACAGAGAGCCCAAGAAGGAGGGGCTTCAGGAAATGGCTTCGAACACTGGGGAGGAAACAAACCATTTTTTTCCCTCTTTACACTTTTCACTTCAATGGCAATAGTAAGTTTCCACTGAATCCTCCTTTAAATTCTTTTTGAAATTCTTTTTCGTACACTCTAAATCCCCATTTTTTCCCCCCCCCCATTTCCTCCCCCCAAAATTTCCCGACAAGACACAATAGGAATGGATTTGACGCACGGAAGGGGGCTCATGCGCCCACACACAAAGGGTTTTCACTCCAGTCACTCCAGCACTGACTTGGCCACCCAGACGGTCATGGCATGACGAAAAACCTTTCAATGTTCCCCAAACATTTCACACACGCATCTTTCCCTTCAGACAAACAACCTCCCATCTGGCCCATTAAACCACAACTGAGACGTCTATTTTTATTCCGCCATCCCCAAAAATTTTCGGGGTTTCCCTCTTTACCGCTAAGAGGTACTCAGCCGAAACCTCGAGGAGTGATGGGCCCCCCTTTCCCCCCCCCAAACACGAGGGGGGGTTTACTCTCACCAGAGGGCCATGGATGGGAGGCTTGGGTTTTTCCCGCTGTAACCCGAGGTCCTTTGACTGGATCGCTGTCGCCAGGGATGCCACCACTCCCCCAAACCCAAAACCCCTTCGACAAAAAGGTCGAGGGCGCCCTGGGTTTTGTCAAGGGGGGCCCAAAACCCGACGTCCAAACGTCCGTCAAGGGGGACAGAATAGTCCCTTCCCCCCATTTCCCGGCCAATGCACCAGAAATGTACGGCCAAGGAAAATTTACAAACCAGGGTTTTAGGGAAAAAAAAAAAGCCAGCTTTATTACAATACCTTGCGCAAGGGGCAACAGTTAATTCAGAGCTGTTGTGTCGATTAATTGAGGTAGCATCACTATATACCTTTTGCCTTCTATGTCAGCAATCAATCATTTACTTAGCCCGCCCCCCTCACTGGAGAAAAAAAATCTTTTTGGGTTTAAATTTCCATTACATCATTGACTGGCATACACGTGTACAGAAGAGAAAAAAAGGGTTAGTTTCAAGGTTCTTTTGAGTGATACAAAATAATGGTTACAGCCAAAATGAGAGAGTATGCCTACTCCCCTTTATTCCCAGACCTCTGGATGTTGCAAGGCTATTTCTAAAATTTGAGATAAGACAGACATCTGCTATTTCTGGGAAAACCCAAATTTAATTCGCTTATTTTTGCTATGCAAGTGGCATTGGACTTAACCCCTTCAGGATTTAAGTGGAATCATAGAGCTATAACAGCCTAGTGCGGCATCATCCAAAGTCAGGGAGCCCGGGGGGACTGGCAAGGGAAGGGGGGAAGGGGGGGGGGCAAGTAAAACCCTCACAAATAATGGAATTTGCAAAGTTCAAATCTACAAATGTGGAAGGGGGAAAACTGTTTTTAATGTGTATGCCAGCCCACACTCAAAATTCTAGATCATAGTTCTCAAAAGCTATACTTTTGGGCTACAGCTTTGAGAACTGAACTGCAAGTGTGCTGTAGGGGGCAGGAGGGAAAACTGGGAGGTGTCATCCAAAGAGTAGCTTTCTCAAGCTCTTATTTGGGAAGTGCCAACACCCCACAGGTGGGGGGAAACCAAAACCCCCAAGCCGCATGTTCCCCCGATCCCACTTTTGCAGCCCCCAAAGTCCCCGATCCCCTCCATTTTTTAAAAGAAAGATTTTTGAGCCAAAAATGAAGCCCAAATCCTTTGGCAAAAATATTCCAAGACAACACCAAAGGTCTCAGTTTTCAGCCACGTTGCAACCAAAATGTCAACTGGAAGCAATGTTGTGTTAACTTCTGGCACCTGTTTGGCTAGTGCATTGCTGAAAGCAACTCTTTGCCAAAACTGTTGAGCAGGTGCAACCTGCAGAAAGAATGTATATGTAAATATCTGAAATTATGTCCCCTTTTTGCAGTATCCAGAGGTTGCTCTCTCCATTCTTAATCATCCTGGTTGCTTGGGCTGCACCAGGTCCAACTACACTAGTTTTGGCTAATGGACCATTATTACTTGTGGATCTGAGGCTGCCCAGTCAAGCATTGTTATCTGCTCAATGCGCTGCCTCACACAAATGCACTTGTACATTGCTCTGCATGGCATCGATTCTTTGCTTAGAGAACCCCCTTGTAAGATGGCTGCGTGCCAGGGCTTTACACCGCTACAAGTTGTTTAGTCAAGTCATTTTAACACTTGTAAAGGATTTATGAAGTCTCCAGCAGGAAGAGAATATCTTGGAAATGTTTCTCCGCAGGAACCAAGCGTGGGGGCAAGGAGGGAGTGGGGACGAAGTGGAGAGCAGCAGCACAGGACAGAAACATGACACTTTGATTTGAGTTTTGTAAATTGGAGGGAGTGATGTTGAATTTTTAATCAGAGTTCATAGAAGTTTTTTCCCCTCTCTCTCAGAAATTGCTGAACCTGTTTCTTTCTTTTTTTTAGGGGGGAGGGTAGATTAATTTTGGACTAAAACAGAGAGTGGATTTACTGACATGAAAGCCATCAGTCCTGCTGTGCAGAGCACCTTTGAAGGAGTCAATAACAAAATCTGTCACTAGGGGGCAACAGTGGAACCCAATATGCCATCCTCTGCAAATTTCTTTTGGAGTTTACCATTGCCTTCCTTTTAGGCCAAAAGTGTGTGACTCACCCAAGGTCATCCAGTGAGCTTCCATGGCTGAAAGAGGATCAGACCCTAATCTTCTGACACCCAGGTTCAAAACTGAAACTACTATACCACAGGGACTCTCACTGTTCCCCTGTTTCTTTAAAATTTCCTACTTTCATTAAAATGTAATAATCTAATTCATGACAAATGCAACAAATTAAATGTCTACCATTCCCACATTAATAACAATGAATTAATATTGCCAGCAATCAATGCTAAAGAATTAATTTTTAAAGGCAATGCCTCATGCCCTGAGTAATCGCAGTGTTCAGCTCTATTAAATAGCCCCTCACGTCCCAAGAGACCTTCTCTCATCATCTGAAGGAACCCGTACTACAGGAAGGATCCAGCCATGGAGTCCTGCTCCATTCTTTCATAAGACAAAAATACAAAGTTTGATGTTTCTGGTTGTGATCTTCATTGCAGCAGGCCTTTGATTGTTCCTTGGTCTTTGAAGTCGCTGTCAAAACTCTCGTTGATTGGAGTGCAACAAGAGGATGGATGGGACCTCGAGTCCAATTCACTTGATCCAGAATAACAGGGAAACGTGCTAAGGAGCTCTTCTGCTCTGATCTGATTGTAAGGCTCTGACAATAACAGAGAGGCAAAAATTTCTCTTCTTGCCTTGATCCTTCCTTGAGGTTATAGTCTTTCAGAAGGTTTGATGAAATACTTGGCAGCCATTGCTTTCTTTCGTTCTCCCTCCCCCCAAGTTATAGCTGAAAGGAAAGGAAAGCCATTTCTTCCAGTTAAAATATGATTCTCCCTGGCCTTGCTCTAAAGCATAACTGCAGCTCAGGTGACGGTGTCCACCTTTTATGCTGCTGAAAGACTCATGCCATTAAGTGCTTTGTGACAAGCGATAAATAAATGCATTTAATGGGTAGAGTTCTTCTTAAGCATTGAGATACAAATACTGATCAGGGTGACGACATGTATAAAAGGCATGGATGGGCAACCTCTCCCCTTGTCTATTTTTTGAGAGCTTCATGGCTTGCAAAGACTATTTGTATTTCAGGACTTATTCTGCACAAAATTCACACGTAGCCATTTTGTGAGAAAATGACTTTTTTTTTTGCTGTTTTCTATGCAAAACCATCATGTGTGAGTTTCATATAGAGTAAGTCCCAAATTGTGAAGATTCTAGTCCCTCGGGGAATCTTTTGGTCAGGGTTTCTCGACACTCAAGAAATATATTTTTTGACCATTTTCTAAGTATTTTCAAATATTCTTCCCATCCCTAAAGACTGGGAATCATGTGCTGTTGGACTACACATATTGTTGGAATTTTCAGATATTTTTGGACTGCAGCTCCCAGCATGCCTAGCCACTGGCTGTGATGGGACCTGTATGTTCCCCCTGCCTGCTGATCTACAGCAGCAAGCCAAATTTATCCAGCTTCTTCTTCACTTAGAAGAGGTCTTCTGTTTAAACTTAGGGGTCTTGTAGCCCATAATAATACTACTGGTTGCTGGGAAAAGCCACCTCCTCCAGTTAATTTCAGGGCTGCACATAAGCTCAGGAGGAACAGGGAGGGTGGGAGATAGAATCACAGAATTGGAAGAGACCAGAAGATCCTTCCAGTCCAACCTCTTGCCTCTTGTGCAAAAATACTCAGTCAAAGGAATTCCAACACATGGTCATCCAGCCTTTGTTTGAAACTCCCAAAGAAGGAGAATCCACTACACTCCCAGGCAGCAGTATATTCCACTGTCAAGCAGCTCTTACTGTCAGAAAGATCTTCCTACGTTTAGATGGAATCTCTTTTCCTGAAGTTTGAAGCCATTGCTCTGTATCCTACTCTCTGGAGCAGCAGAAAACAAGCTTGCTCCATCCTCCATATGACATCCCTTCAAATATTTAAATGGAGTTATCATGTCCCCTCTTAACCTTCTCTTCTCCAGGCTAAACATACCCAGCTCCCTAAGCCCCTCCTCATAGGGCATGGTTTCCAGGCCTTTGACCATGTCAGTCTCCCTCCTCTGGACATGTTCTAGCTTGCCAATATCCTTCTTGAATGGTGATGCCCAGAACCAGACACAATATTCAAGGTGAGGTCTGACCAAAGCAGAAGAGAGGGGTACAATTTACTTCCCTTGATGTAAACACTATATATGTATACTCCTCATGTCTTCATCCTTGTTAATCAAAAAGTCTTGTGTTTTTTTTTTTACCTTCTGAGTCTTGATTCCACAAACATGCTGGATCAAATGCTCAGACCTGTATTGAGGATCAGTTTAAAAGTTTTGAAAAAGAAGCCTTCAGGTTGCGACGAGCATCTTGGCCTCAGCTTGCTCTTCAGAGATGCCATTTCAGATTCCAAGGAGTGGGAGGTGGGGGAATGGTTGAAGCCAGAGGACTGGGGCCATTTCCACACTAGACTGTTATAGTGCTATTATTCCACTTTCAACATCCCATGGAATCCTGGGGTTTGCAGTTTAGGGAGGGCTATTCAGAATTCTCAACCAGAGAGCTCTTTGGCCTCAGTAAACTGCAAAACCCAGAATTCCACAGGATGTTGAAAGTGGAATAATAGCACTATAACAGTCTAGTCCGGAAATGGCCTAGATGATCAAAGCAGAATATTGGGGCAGCTTGGCTTAGCTTCCTTTTAGCAGTGCGGCCTCCTTAGCAGGCGCAGCTGCTTTCTGCAATGTTGAGCGTGCTCTGTCTTCTTTAGCATGCTGTTGGTGAACATGAGCGCAGTGCAAGTCAGTGTTGAAATAACCGCCCAAGTTTTTCTTGGCAACAGTTAATCATAGATCAAACCGTTGGCGCAAAGGTGAGCGTTACAGGGTCAAAGGCTTCTGGCTTGTCCGAAATTGGCAGGTACATACACCCAGAAAACTTTAATCGGGGAGAGATTTAATGAACTGCATCAACCCTTGGAATTAATTTCTCCTCTTTCCTGCCCACGCGAGGGCATGGACCATTTTTTCCGCACCTTGTTTTTTACAGTTTGACTTTATACTCCCTGAAATTTTCCTCCTCTCTCTTAGAGATGAATGCATTGCTAGTTCTGTCTTCTGCCCCATAAAATCATATGGCCCTCCAGCTTTTGTCAGATTGCAACTCCCAGCAGAGCTGGGCAGCATAAATCATGGTGAGGAACGCTGGGAGCTGAAGTTCAGCAACATCGAGAGGACCTCACCTTTCGCACCTCTGCCCTATGAGAAGGAATAGTCTAGTACTCGGCTGTCCCAGATGTCAACCTTAGATTTATTGATCTTACAGTGCAGGAGGACAGAAACACAGAATCATATAACCATACAGTTGGAAGAGACCACAAAGGCCATCCAATCCAAACCCCTGCCAGGCAGGAATATACAATCAAAGCATTTGTGACAGATGGCCATCCAGCCTCCGTTTAATAACTTCCAAAGAAAGAGACTCCACCACACTCTCAGGCAGTGTATTCCACTGTTAAACAGCTCTTAACCTCAGGAAGTTCTTTCTCATGTTTATGTAGAATCTCTTTGAATCCATTTGAATCCGTTACTCTGTGTCCTAAAGTCTCTGGAGCAGCAGACAGATTTTGGATGAACATTAGGGGAAGCTTTCTGCAGTGGTGGAGCTTGGAGTGTGCGGAGGGGGGCGGGGCTATGGCACAAGGGGCGTGGTCACTGGGCACGGGAGCGTGGCTGTGGTGCGTGGGGGTGTGACCAGGGTGTGCGGGGGCATCGCTACGGGCCGGGATGCCCCAGAAACATTGCCGCCCTGGGCAAATCGCTCCCCCCGCGCCCACATCCCTACACGACTGGCTTTCTGATGGCAAGAGCAATCAGAAAGTGGAACCAATCCCCTTGGATTGGGGGTTTGAGTGTGTGGATTACTCTTAGCTTCAGATATTCCATTAAAAACTTCACAGCCCTGTGTTGGAGATACAGTTGCTTTAGATGAGGTGGGGCAAGATGGGGCCCATAGGCTGCATGCAGCTGGTCAGGGCCATTTCTGTGGCCCCCGCATTCCGGAGAGGGTAAACTTTTCTTTTTTTTTGCTTTTGCTTTGAAGTTCTCAAACTATCTCTCAAGGGTGTGGGGTACTGTTGCACTGTGTTTGGATCTCTCTGGGATGAAAATAAAATTTTGCAATTTTTTTTTTTTTTGCTTTAAAATACCCTCTAGGGAGCCAAGGAGACCCTCCCCCACAAACATGCCCCCATGTCTCCAGAAGGTGTTTGGGGACATTCAGGCGTAGCAGGATTGGGGTGGGTGCAGCCCTCCCAGGTCTCCTGCAGGACTAATGTGGTCTCCTAGTCTTCCCCAGTTGGCTACCCCCTTACTCTAGAGAAAAGGTAGTGTGGGGAATCTGGAGGGGCCAGGGGCCACAAGAAACAGCCAGGGACATTGTGTTTGCCCACTCCCTAGTACAGGCTTGGAGAATGCAATCAATTCCTGGACAAATACAGCTGTCTCTGGTGGGATACTGTATGGATTTTTCCCTTCGTCTTTACAGCACCATGGCCGCTCTTGAGGCATAGGTGTTTGTGTGCAGCTCTCTTATGTTTTCTTTCACTCTCTTCCCCACACCTTTAGGAGGTTTCCTGGTTGCTGCAGGAGGCAGCTTTGGAAACAGCCAACCACTAGTTTCAAGAGAGCATGGACAGGAGGCAGGAGGAGGTGTGGGTTGCCAGTACTGTGTCCCTCCTCTTGATTGTATTCACGACATGTTCTGCTATTTAATTGCCTGCAATGGACTTGATTTACTCTGAGGGCGTCCAGACGAAAGGCCTTGCTGGAACACACCTCATTAACCATTCTGCAAAGTGTTTTTGTTGTCTTATCTGATGGCAATGAAGCCGCCCTACTGCTGGGCCGATCTAGACATTATAAGGACAGGAATGGATGGATTTTTATAAAATGGTGCAGGAGGGGAAAGAAGCCGAAGGACTCCAAATACTGTTGTGTGTGTGTGTGTGTGTGTGTGTGTGTGTGTGTGTGTATTTTGGAGAGATTTGCTGTACAGTTCCATCATGCCAAGGTCCACAAGCGACTGCCCTGGCCAAGGAAGGAGAGAAGAAGAAGCAGGCACAGTTGCATCATGGCAAGGTCCAGAAGCAGAGGAAAAGCCCTCCTTCCCTCCCAACTGCCCTGGCCTTGGAGAGAAAGAAGAGGCAGGCACCCCATATGACCTGTTATGTTACGTAACTTTATGTAGCAAAGGATTCAAGAAATCCCTTTACTGAATGGTGAAGATGCATAACAAGACACCAGCAAGACCATCTAATGTGCCTTGGTGCCCAATGTGCATCAGGATCGATGCATAGCAGTCTCATTTGTGCAGTGGTCCCACTGAGCATCAGCCAGCAATGTGCATCCATCACATTTTGGCTCTGCTAGACAACAGCGTAACAGCAGCCCTCTTCCGGATGTGGGCTTTACACGACTGTGCAGTTCTAATTCCTGCCTACGTAAGTCCATTTACAAAGGTATAAATCCTCAACGGGACTCCAGCCATTCTCTTCTGTACAGAAAAAAAAATCCTGTTTTCTGTGTAAAAACAACCACGAGTTATGTAACGTTGAAGGTTTTCCCTGCCGGAATCCATAGGTTGTTGTGGGTTTCCGGGCTTTGAGGCCGTGTTCTATCAGTATTTTCTCCTGACGTCTTGCCTGCATCTGTGGCTGGCATCTTCAGAGGATCTGGTGGCATGGACGTAAGACACCCTGGGGATATCCCATTTAGCTATAGGCCATCACACAGGCCGAGTGTAACACATGCAAATTGCTCCCTCCCACCCAGGGACTACACAGGTATATATACTCTGTCTCACTTACATGCCACCAGATCCTCTGAAGATGCCAACCACAGATGCAGACGAAATGTCAGGAGAAAATACTAATAGAACACGGCCTCAAAGCCTGGAAAACCTACAACAACCTAACCACGTGTCAATTTTACACAGAAACATCTTGAGCTGCAAATATTTTTGTTAGTCCAGGATTCTTGGCACAGAAGAAACACCATTTTTAAGGACAATTTAAAAAATATTTTTCAATATGGTCTCCATCCCTAGGTTTTAGAGTTTGTGCGCAAGGGAAGAAGAAGGAATGTCTACAACATTGATTCCCAAGCTCAGGTCTCCAGGTGTTGGTGGACCACGGCTTCCAGAATCTCTGATCATTGTTGATGCCATCTGGGGCTTCTGGGAGTTGGTCTGGCAACATCTGGGGAGGACCCAAAATTTGACAAGTGCCGGCTAACAGAGTGGGGAGTGACGCGATCCATTTTGACTAAGCTGGGTGAGCCACCATGCTTAGGAAACCCGCCCTCTGTGGTGGCCGGCCGCTTCCATGTCAGTCAGGTGGGAAATCTGTTTTGGGTTTTAGTCTGAACTTTAGAGGTGTTCCACATAGCACTGATCCTATTTGGGAGAGAAGGTTCAGCACCTTGGGAAGGGCCTTAAGTTCAAACGCAAACTACGAATGAATTCACTTTTTGACAGAAGCCGCCAGCCCCCCCAGCTCTCTCAGATCTATTTATACTATTCAGATTTCAGTCAAAGAACCCTTTCTGGGTGGTCTTAATCCAACACCCCTTTAATGTAGCGGAGATAGCCACAGGCAGAAATATGCTATGCCACCACTACACAACTCTCATGGAGGATATGGGTGCCACTGCATGATGCACAATGCACAATGTGAAACCACAGCACAGAGTATAGGATGAGCAACCACAATGCAAAATGGAAGATGCACAACCACAATGTATGATCACAATGCAAAGTACAGGGTGCACAGGCACAATGAAAACTAGGAGACGCACAACCACAATGTGCAATCACAATACAAAGTATAGGATGCACAATCACAATGCACAGTCACAACACAAAGTACAGGCTGCAAAACCACAATGCAAAGTATGGGATACACATAGGATGCATAACCGCAACAGGCAATCCCAAAGCAAAGTATAGGATGTGCAAGGATAATGTAATGCACAACTGCAATGCGCAACTGCAATGCAAAGTGTAGGATGGCATGACATCTTGCAACCTCAAAGCTTTCCATCCCTGGTAATTTTTTTTAATCCTCTAACAAGCAATGTGTCTCTCCCCTCCCTTTTAATTTTAACAAAGTGAGGCAGTGCAGCTCAGATGGAATAATCTTGTTAAAAAATCTCAGCGGGAACGGAATGTAATTAAATATGAACATATTCATTTTGGAACAATCTCTCATTCACCTGCAAAGGAAAAAAATATATCAGCAGCTGTCACATTGTTCATTTCTCAATCACAAAGACCGTGATTCCACCAACAACTCCATACCGATAGCAGGAGAGTCAGCGCCATATTTCTCAGATGCTGCTGAGCCAGAAACAAAAGTGCAATTAACGTGCAAATACTGCAAGTACCATCAATCTTTCCTGATCCTAATAGGTCATTACAATGCTTACTGCGGTGAGTGGGAAGGACATGGTGGAAACCAGCACAGAAGAAAACCACTCGCTTTCTTTCTCTATGCCTGTCTTTTTCTCTGTCCACCAGAAGTACTCAACCGTTGCTCCAAAACAAACATCGTGGGGATTCAGTCCAAACCCAACCTGTCATTTTTCACCACTGCTCATTCATCCAGAGGATGTTCCACCACACTATCCATTGGAGATGCTTCCCATCACCAGATTTACTCACTCAGAAAAGTTCCTTTTTTGGACTACACTCCCCAGAAACCCCCCACAGGCAGCAGGACTCTGATGTGAACACAGCCTGCCATGGATGGATGCAGTTTGGGGAGTTGTAGTCCAGAAAAGGAACCTCTCTCAGTTCCTGGACCTTGGGAAAACATTGTGCTTTATTACCCGAGCATGTTATTTGTAGCCATGCATTCATAGAATCATAGAATCATAGAAATGTAGAGTTGGAAGAGACCCCAGGGGCCATCCAGTCCAACCCCCTGCTATGCAGGAACACCCTCAAAGCACTCCTGACAGATGGCCATCCAGCCTCTGCTTAAAAACCTCCAAGGAAGGAGACTCCACCACACTCCATGGAGGCAGCAGATCCCACTGCCAGACAGCCCTGACCGTCCGGACGTTCTTCCTGAGGTTCAGGTGGAATCTCCTTTCCTGCAGCTTGAATCTATTGCTCCTTGTCCTGGTCTCTGGAGAATCAGAAAACAAGCCCTCTCCTCCCTCTACATGGCATCCCTTCAAATATTTAAACATGGCTATCATGTCCCCTCTTAACTTCCTCTTCTGCAGACTAAACATACCCAGCTCTCTAAGTCTGTCCTCATAGGGCATGGTTTCCAGGCCCCTCACCATTTTGGTCGCCCTCCTCTGGACTTGCTCCAGCTTGACCATGTCCTTCTTGAATTGGGGTGCCCAGAACTGGACACAGGATTCAAGATGAGGTCTAACCAAAGCAGAGTAGAGTGGTACCAGTACCTCCCTCGATCTAGACACCATACTCCTATTGATGCAGCCGAGAATTGCATTGGCTTTCTTGGCTGCTGCATCACACTGCTGACTCATGTTCAGCTTGTGGTCTATGAAGACTCCTAGATCCCTTTCACATGTACTGCTATCCAGCCATGTACTGCTATCCAGCCATCCTATATTTCTGTATTCCATTTTCGCAGTATATCTATATAGATTTGTGTCCACATCAATACTTGGCCAAACAGTGGTGGCAGGTGGCTTCTATGTCAGTGGAGTGGTGAATCTGCTCTGGGCTTTAGTTCAGACTTTAAAGGAGGCATCCAAGAGACTGAATCCTAGTCCTGAAATACCTTCAGCGTCCAAGGGACTGAACCCTAATGCTGAAATAGGGAGTTAAAAGCATCAGCGTGCATGCACGGTCTCTCTCAGTCTTATGGGGTTTGCAGAGAGACTGTGAATGTGAAGTGAGACTTATAAGTCCCTATTAAAAATGGCACAGGGCAGCAACGGAGATGGCTGCAAACAAGCCATGAATATTCAAAACCAGGAATGTTAAACCCACAGATATGGAGGGCTGACTGTAATTTCAATGCTACTTTAATGTTGCCTTTTTGCATACTTTTAGCTATATTGTCTTGAATTTAATCTGCAAGCTACCCTCAGTCCAAGTTTTGAGAGAAAACACATGTTTTAAATAAAGATGATGATGACGATGATGATGATGATGATGGAGCAAGCCTGTTTTCTGCTGCTCCAGAGATTAGGACAAGGAGCAATGGTTTCAAACATCAGGAAAAGAGATTGCATCTAAATACCAGGAAGAACTTTCTGATGGGAAGAGCAGTTCCACAATGGAATACGCTGCCTAGGGGTGTGGTGGAGTCTCCTTCTTTGGAGGTTTTTAAACAGAGGCTGGATGGTCATTTGCTGGGAATTCCTGCCTGGCAGAATGGGGTTGGACTCGGTGGTCCTTGGGGTCTCTTCCCATTCTATGATTCATTGTTGATGATGGTAATGGTAATGATGATGATATTCTGTTCAGTGTCTCCTGTACCTGGAGAACAGGCAGTGGTCCTGGTTTTGAATAATTGCCTGCAGAGAGCCTGAGAAAAAATTAAAAAGAACAATATGACAGATCAATTATATGTGTGGTATAACCACACTGCAATGGGACTGTCTCGTATATATCATTTTTTTATTACCTTGCAATATATTATAAGACGTACTTATAACAAGATGTGTTGTATATATAATTGATCTGTCACCCAGTGATTGATTACTTTTCTCTGTTTGGAAACATGTTCGGAGGTAGTCGTGTTGGCCAGGCAGCCAAACAACAAAATGTCAAATCCTCAAAAGAGCGATGCTTTTATCTGCCAACTAAAACGTACGAAATACTTTGTGAAATAACAGTGGAATAATAGCGCTATAACAGTGTAGTGTGGAAGGAGCAAGCTAACTATGTGGGTACATATCTTCCAGCATAGTCTTTGCAAACTGTAGGAACAAAACAATTAAGGCTTGCAGATTCTAGCAGGCTGATAGTCTTTTAGCTGAGCTGGAGATTTCCATACAGTCCTTGCTTCTTTTCTGGAGCCAATCCCAGAAAAACTGAGAAATTTGTACTCTTACCTCCCACTTAGAAATGACCTCGGAAAACTAGAGACTCCAGGCCAGGCCCTGAGATCTGGCAACCCTACTGGTTATAGCTGTATTTTGTTTTCATTTCTTGTGTAAGCTGCCTCAGCTGCTGCAGTGGAACCAGATGTGCAAATGTTCTTTCCCTACAATATATGAAAGGAAGGGGAACAGAGATTGCACTGTGTGATGATTTCAGGAGCCAGAGATCTGTCAGGACCACAATCATCTGTGTAATGAGATAATGCTGTTGATAGGGTGAGCCCGTTGCTTAGGGGGGTTTGGATACTTCCCAACAATTAATGAGCATCTGAGCCATCCTGGAAAGGAGGTAGCCTGAGGGCAGGCCCAGAGGGGGCGCAGATCCAATATGTCTCATTCATTTCCAGGACGGACCTACCCAGGGCTATCGGTAAAATTGCTTCACACACCTATTCCTCGCACAGCTATTTTTAGTTCTCAAGCTTGGAATCTTTGGCCAAATTATACATCAAAGTAGCCTCGTTAGGATCTTGCAGCACAAAAAGGAGGAATAAAGGGGGAAGGAAAAAACAACAGCAAAAGAAATGTGGCAGCACCTCTAAGACTAGATGGTTTTTGTTTTCACGTTGCACGGATATAAACCCACTTCTTTGGATGCAGAACCGAGTGGTTTTTAGGCCACAAACATAAAGCATATTTATACAGTTGTAGGAGTGGGATGACAGTCAGTATAATGTAGTAGTTTGAGCATTGGACAATGACCCTGGAGACCAGGGTTTGATTCCCCACCTGGCCATAGAAACCCACTGGGTGACCTTGGGTGCGTCACATA
Organism: Iguana delicatissima; assembly: GCA_948472985.1. NCBI lineage: Eukaryota > Metazoa > Chordata > Lepidosauria > Squamata > Iguanidae > Iguana > Iguana delicatissima. Next base: position 205,259 of record CAOKZL010002507.1, read on the forward strand.
TTCTCAGCCTCAGAACACCCTGTGATAGGTTCACCTTAGGGTTTCCATAAGCTGGAAACGACTGAAAGGCACACAGTAAATAGAGTGTAATAAGATCCAGAGAGATGCAAATCAAGACGTGTGCTCTCAATTTTCAAAAGGGCTGCATAGGGTGACACAGGTCTTGGAGATCCTTGCAGTGGTCAGTTAGTGTTGATGTGTGAAAGCAATAAATCTGCTTCACAAAAGTCAGTTTCCCAGGGGTCCTTTTATTATATATATAATAGGGAAGACTCTTGTATTAATATATGTACTGGGCCATGAAGGCATTGCCTTTGTTCCTGCCTCTGCTAATGGATTGGAATTTGTGAATATGAGTCAATTTGGCAGTTTCTCTTTCTAGTCTTCCTTTCATAATTTTCTTGTTGAAGGACTGCAACCTGTAAATTCTTTATGATGTGCCTAAAACATTTCTTCCTCCCTCTTCCTTCCTCCTTTTTATGCACATTATGCATCTTTTTTATCTTACCCACTCTGTGTGTGTGTGTGTGTGTGTGTGTGTGTGTGTGTGTTGGAGAGGAGTTCACAGACAGATGGAGTATCTCCCACTGAATTCTGAAAGAGTTACATTCATTAGCATCTCTCTCCTGTGGATGGCAAACAGCCAGAGATGCAGGTTTTAATTACCAGTACAGAAATGCAGGATATGCATTGGAATTTGAAATGTGCCAGGGTTCAGGGGTGTTCGTGTGCTCAGAATTCTTTAAGGGGTCCCCCTTAAAATGGCAATAGGAAGTGCTCCCACTTTTGAGAGGGACTTCAGAAGAAAATGAAGCCATTTTGGGGTAGCACATGCTTGTGGAGATGCGGGGGGCATTTTAGAGTCTTTTCACACATTTGAGGGGCTTTCTATATGGTTTGGGGGCAAAAAAAATGGCTTGAAAATCATGCTGTTTTTTTAAAAAAAATTCTGGAGGCTTGGGAGGCATCAAGGGATTGATGATGGAGGTCACAAAAGAGGGTCATGAAGGATGCCCTTGCCCAGCCCTGCCATATAGGTTAAAAATAGGGGAAGCATTTTTACTGAGGGTGGAGAATGCATAAAACTTGTCTGCATGGTACAAACATGGACATTTGGAGCATGTGGCATAGCCGGTCCAACACTCATGGGAATAATGTGAAGGTCGCCTTAGCTTGGGGCATTCTCTATTTCTGCCGCTTCCTCCTGCTCAACTTTTCTTATCTCCTAAATGAAGTGTGTCAGGAAGTATTAGCAAAGACGCCTGTAATATCCCACCTAGGGAGCCTCCGTTGCAACAAAAAAATTAAACAAAAAATAGTCCAGCATCAGCAGAAATGTCTGGAATAATAAAAAGCAGTTGCCAGAGAAGAGAAGATGTAACTCTATATTAATATCCACTGGACACCTTCGGCGCATATTAGAGGCTCTGAATATGATATCGGCGGATTTTCCGCTCTACCTGCCAACCTGCGAGAGAATGAATGAATTCCTGATGCCAGATGGAGCCGCTCCCTTGTACTTTAACTCGCTCGCTCTGTGATTTACATCCCTCTTGTGGGTTCTGAATCTTTGTGGGAGATGGCAAAAGCTCCCCCCAAATACGGAAGGTAATTGAGGTAGCTTTGGATATTTTCAAAGGACATCTACCATTTTACATGTTCATTCCCAGTTCCTGGAGTAATGGCCTCAAATAGGCACTGAAAAGACGGCAGCAATCAAAATGCCACTGGGGTAAGTGTTATTGGATGTCTGCTCAGGCTCACATCCCTGCTGGGGCCCAGTGCTCATTCTCTGATTTTCCCTCCTCTTACTTTTGCTGCTGGTTCAGCTACATTCTCCAATTGTACAGCCAAGGACAAGACACAGCCCTAGCATACAGACAGAAAAACAAAAAAAGCATGTTCCACGGGCCACGTGTGCTCCCACGGCTTTTTAAAAAAATCTCCCAGGCCCCAGCCAGGGTCAAATATTTTTTGTAATGAATCTTTTTTTCTCTCCCAGTAATAATGCCTTAATGTGGGTGAAAATAATGTATTAATACATTAAATAATGTATTAAAGTGCTCATGTGGCAAGGGTTTGATAGAGACCGTCAAGAACCAGCCAGTCTCACGAGAATGGCTGGAGCAGACTTCAGATGGAGTAATGCAGAGTAATACAGTGTAAGGAGCAGTGTGATAAGGCCCTAAGTTCAAAGTAAAAAAGTAGTTTGCACTCAGTTAACTCAAGAAGGAGAAGAGCTGGAAGCTAGAAGGGATGGAAACGATGCCTTGTGAGGACCAGCTTAGGGAGCTGGGTATGTTTAGCCTGTAGAAGAGATGGTTAAGAAGTGACATGATAGCTATGTTTAAATATTTGAAGGGATGTCGTATGGAGGAAGGAGCAAGCCTTTTTTCTGCTGCTTCAGAGATTGGGACGTGGAACAATGGTTTCACACTTCAGGAAAAGAGATTCCATCGAAACTTTAGGAAGAACTTCTTGATGGTAGGAGCAATTTGACAGTGGAATACGCTGCCCGGGAGTATAATGGAGTCTCCTTCTTCGGAGGTTTTTAAACAGAGGCTGGGTGACGATCTGTTGGGAATGCTTTGATGGTGCATTCCTGCGTGGCAGGGGTTGGACTCTTGTGGTCCTTTCCAGCTCTACAATTCTATGATTCTAAGAAGACCGGATGAGGCAGGATCTTGCCCTTACCTGTAGGCTCAGGCAAAGCAAACTACTTCAGCCTCTCCTAGCTTGTATGTTCTTCCTTTTTAATAACTTTTGCCATCTGGACCACACTTCTGGTCTTGCTTGGTCACGTGTGTGTCCTGGCTTTCATCTGTGAAATGTTGGAGGGTATGCAACCCCTTTGGACAGCCGCTATTCATAATATAAGCTTTCAAAAAGCTGTTAAAAAGTAAGGTCCAGAGCTTGGGAGATATACTGTTTCACCTTCCAGCTCCTATAATCCCCCAGCTAATGGCCAGGATTGGAATTGTAGTGCAAAAGGGAGGTTCCCCAGTCTCAGGCTCTTATGCTTTTAATGCACAGCTGATTTCCCAGAATAGGTCTGATTTGTAAAACGTAGCACAGTCCTGAAACACAGCTTGGAGCTCAGGATTATTCTCATGGAACATTCTATTTATTAATATCTACGTAGAAAAAAGCCTGAGCCACTTTTCCCAGCTTGTTTAAGAGGGCTCCACAAGTGACTTGCGCACCATTTTCTCGCTTCTTTAAAAAAAGGCAGCAAGCACAACACCACATCTATTAAAACAGGAAACTCTTAAAAGTGCTGAACAGCAAATTAAAATAACAGCCGTCAGCAAAATACAAAAACATCTTTTATATATATAAAAAAACCCAACCAAACAATCTGCTGCCTTTTAAAAACAGAGCGGAAATCAATGGGAAGTTGTAAAAGGGTTTCCCCCCCCTTTTGAATAATAATTATAAAGCAGGAAGAATGCCGTAGCCCACCTCCTCCCCCCCATTCTTTTTGGTGTTCCTGTTGCATATCTTTAAGAGATAGACTTTCTGGATTTCCAGACTGGTACCAGATACCTAGGTCCTAGACTTTCTTCCCCAGTCTTCAGGAAAGGGGAAGAATCTTAGGATGAGAGTGCTGCCTTGAATGGTTTGGGTATATAAGGCCATTTTCGCACTAGACTGTCAATCGCGCTATGATTCCACTTTCAACATCCTATGGAATCCTGGGGTTTGCAGTTTTGGGAGGGGCCGGGTGGCCCCTCCCAAAGCTGCAAACCCCAGGATTCCATAGGATGTTGAAAGTGGAATCATAGTGCTATTGACAGTCTAGTGCAGAAAAGGCCTATGTCTGTTCTTTTTTGCTGGACTGTTCTTTATTCAGTTTTAAGTATATATTTTGAGGAACTGTGTTTGATGCATAATCCACAATTTGTGGCATGCCTTCAAGTCATTTCTGATTTACCATAAGGTGACCCTACCATGGGGTTTTCTTGGCAAGATTTCTTCAGAAGGAGTTTGCCTTTGCCTTCCTCCGAGGCTGAGAGAGTGTGACTCGTGCAAGGTCACCCACGGGTGCCGTACCACACTGCCCCGTTATAAGCCTGTATTCCACTTTAACTGCCATGGCAACAGCCTGTGGAATTCTGGGGTTTGCAGTTTAGTGAGGCCCAAGAGCTGTCTTGCTGAGAATTCTAAATGCCCCTCCCTACACTGCAAACCCCAGGATTCCATAGGATGTTGAAAGTGGAATCATAGTGCTATAACAGTCTCGTGCGGAAATGGCCTGAGATTGAGGAGCGGTGGAGAGAGAAAGGAAGGAACGAAGAGAAGGGAAGAGAAGGGAAGGGAAGGAAAGGAAAGGAAAGGAAGCAGTGAGTCATGGGACTCAGAAGGAAAGATGAGAGACTACTATTGGTGCCATCCAGCATTTGCTACTTAAAGTGGCTGCCTCACTGTGCCTCCTAGCAAGGCAAACTCCTGGCCCTATTCCAATGTATCTCCATAAATGCAAGGAGGAAAAAAGCCAGTGTTTTTCTAAAAAAATAAAGCAAGCACATGAATGTGAGGGAAAAAAAATCCGACCAATTAAAATCCTGTGCCAGATACTAGATTCCACACGGAATACCACGCTTGCAGAATCTCGCAAGATGAACAGCTTAGCTAATAGGCCATGGCATCACCGCCAGCTGTTTGTTTGCCGAGGCGGCCTTTCATGTGAGGTGCCGGACGAGGATGCGGGATCCAGAGCACCTCCCCGCATGCCTTGGAAATGATTATAATTATGAAAGGCTATCAGTTCTGCTTTACTGGTTCCTCTCCTCCCAAGCTGCTGCGGAGGCTCTCTCATTGGCACTGTTCTGAACACACAGAGATAGTTTTGCAAGCAAACAACCCCTGATGAATGATGCCCAAGGGAATCTGGCCCTTGATAGAAACCGTGTTTCTTTCATAGAGCTGCCAGAATGAAAGCTGGAGAGGGCGCACATACTTTTTAAAGGATGTGCGGAAGAGATTTCAACAAGCGTTGCTTGTCACACAACTACATAACAAGCAACACTTGCTGAACTTTCCTCTTCTATGCCATCATTAAAAGTATAGGAGTCCTTTCCAGTTCTCACTCAGGCAACCCTACTGTTGTCTTAAAAATTCTTGCTTGTGCACAATAATGCCAGGAATGGTACTTATTTAATATTTAATTGTTACATTTGGATCCTATCTTTCCTCCAGGAAGCTTAAAGCAGTCAACTTCACTCCCCCAGAAAAATGTTTTTTATCCTTACAACAATCCTGCGAGGTGGGTCAGGCTGGGAGATAGTCACTGGCCTAAAATGTCCCATCAAACATTGTGGCTGAATGAGGATTTGAACCCAGTTTTTCTCAGATCTGGCAAAACACTCAAGTGATGCTGTTTCTAATCTTTCCTTTACATGATGGCCTGAATCTTGTTGATTAGCAGTTTCAACTAGAGTAGACCCATTGAAGGAAGTGTTGAATGGTGAGCTGAGAGCTAGGACCTTTCCGCAGTACGCTGTTATAGTGCTATTATTCCACTTTCAATATCCTATGGAATCCTTGGGTTTGTAGTTTACTGAGGCCAAAGGGACTATTGTACTGTAAACTCTAAAATGGTCAAAATATTTTAAGCTATCTAAAAAACCATTAATCACCTGAACAATTTGAAAAGTTAAAACTGTTCTAAACTGTGTATGTGTATAGATCTCTTCATTGATGCTCACCGTCAGTCATATCCATGTTTGGGTCTCATCTCTTTAAGAAGATTATGCTTTGATGAAGGGATATTGTGTAATTATTTTTGGGCAGGCTGAATTTTAAAAATCAATATCTGTGCTACTTGGTTGACTGTGTTGTTCTTTTTGTCTCCTTCCCTCCCCTTTTCTTTTCTGTTGTATTGATTTCTTATTGTTTATCGTTATAATTTTTTTTTTAAAAGCATGTCTGCAGATTCGGATGAAATCATTTGGCCCAAACGCTTTAATTAAACCTATCTTCCCCTGGCTGGAGCCCACTTAGATGTGATGAACTACAATTTACTGTCACTCCCAGACAGCACAGTCCATGGGTGTGGTGTCTGGGGATGATGGCTGTTGTGGGTTCATTCTGAAAAGCACCAGGTTTGATAAGCGTGCTTAGACAGCAGAAATGCAGAGGTTTCAAATCGCTCTTCTGCATGCAACGCAAAACCGTCACGAAGCTATGGCCCCTTTTCTGCACCGATAGTCATCAGCAAGAGGCAGCTGTGGTCTATTTCAGGACTTTATTATTAATTTTTTTTTTTAAAATAAAAAGGTTCCACCAGGATTCCAAAGACATGTCAGGTTAATGGGGTCTCTGTAGTTGAGCTGCTCAAGGTAGGGTAAGAGCAATAGAGGGAAGGGGAATTTCGACCAAGCCTGTCCCTACTCTCCTGTGCCATCCCTGTCGCATTTGATAAGTGTCAAATCAAGGTTCAACCGAGTCTGTCAAGGTCACTTTCAACATGTCACAGTTGGATGAGCTGCCTTGCTCCACTTCGTTTGCAATTTTCTTCCTTTCATGTTTGCTTATTTTGATTTTAAGTAGCCCAGCGCCCACGGAAAAACTACCGCCTGTGCGTCCAAGTTGAGGAGAGGAGAGGCGCATGCCCTTCAACATTTCACAAACAAAACCCAGGACGCCTGCGGCAAAAGTTTGCAAAAGTTCTTGGCGATGAAGAACAGGCAAGCTAGGAGAGGCTGCAGTAGTTTGCTTCTGCCTGAGTCTACAGGGAAGGGCCAGATTTGGTCCCCTTCTTCTACCTCCTGCTCAGTTAACTATTTCCATACTGCACTGTCATAGTCCTATTATACCACTTTCAACATCCTATGGAATCCTGGAGTTTGCACTTTAGGGAGGGGAACCAGAGGAGAGCCAGAGAGCTCTTTGGCCTCAGTAAACTACAAACTCCAGAATTCCACAGAAAGTTGGAAGTGGAATAATAGCACTGTAACAATGTAGTGTGCAAATGGCCTGAGTCAAGCTACTTTTGTACCCTGAAATCAATTTGCAGCAATGGAACTAAGCTGAGGACAAAGGGAGAAAGTAGGAGGAGAGAGAAACCGGGACATTGAAAAGCAGCTGGAAAAGGAAGATGACGGGATTAATTGGAACCATCCCTTCCAAACTGGAAGGGACAGCAAGGAGGAGATATTGAAAAATGGGTGGGGAGGCCAACGAAAGCATTTATTCTGTAAGTGGAAGCATGCCAGATCTTCTTCTCCTGGTAATGAACAGGTGGACTTGCACTCCCTTGATGCCTCATGTTCCTATGAAAGGGAAGTCCAAAAGATACAGAAGAAATCCAGAAGTGTTTTCTCCAAGGTCAGAATCTTGGAAAAGTTACCTTTTATGGATTATAACTCCCCACTCTCTCCCACACAGGGCTTGTGTTACTGCAAACCCAGTGTTAGGAGAATGCTGTACGTAGGACATGCTTTCTGTCTCTCTTGATCTGACCCACATACGTACATGGGAGCAGGGACTGGGAATTTTCTCTCACATCACGTCACTAACAGCACTCTGGACCACATGAGTATTTTGCAACATAGCATCTTTATTCCTTTGGTTCACTGAAGAACCCCTGGAACTCCTTTGGAACCTGAGGACAAATATAGGAAACATCAGCATCTATCAGCCTGTCTTTGGTTCTTTTCACCCTGTATGATTATAAATGCCCTGATTCTAATTTAACTGCCAAGGCAACATTCTTCGGAATCCTGGCATATAGAGAGGGGGATTTAGATTTCTCAGCCTCAAGTGCTTTAGTGCCTCACTAAACAACAGACCTCCAGGTTCCATAGGATATAGTCATGGCACTTTTACAGCGGAGTCATAGGGCCTTTCCACACTACACTGTTAGAGTGCTATAGTGCTACTATTCCAGTTTCAACATCCTGTGGAATTTTGGGCTTTGTAGTTTACCAAGGCCAAAGAGTTCTCTGGCTGAGAAGTCTAAGGCCATTTTCACATGGGGGTAAAAGCCCACGGTCCGACGACCGGAGACGGAGGTCGTCCACATCGCGAGATGAGCTAGCGCGGTTGCAAATGGTGAGGCGCCACACCTCCAACCGCTCTAGCCCAGCCGCAGGGGTAGCGCTGTGAGTTTTTTAAAAACCACCTTCCCGCACTAATCCGTGGCAGCTCCCGGTGAGAATCTGCAGAGACGCAGTAGTGTGTCTCTGCAGATCTGCCCGGGGGCGGGCTTCCGGCTGGCGCGCTGCCCTGATTGGCAGAGCGCCGCCGGAAGCCACCGGCCACCATTTTGGGCGCCGCTGAGCACCGCCGAGCACCGCTGAGTGCCGCCGAAATTCGGCGGCGTGTGAAGCGGTGGAACCGCATTCCCTGCAGGGACGGAGCAGAGACGGAGCAAAACGCTAGCAGGTAAGCTCCACCCCTGCGTGCGCTGCCCCGTTTCGGCCCCCCCACGTGAGAAAAGGGCCCTCCCTAAATGCCCCTCCCTAAACTACAAACCTCAGGACTCCATAGGATGTTGAAAATGGAATAATAGCACTATAACAGTGTGGTGTGGAAAGGCCCATAGGGCTAGTCTTGTATAATGGAGTGGGGAGAAGCAATGAAGGTGTGCTTTCAAATCGACTGCATGTGCCTTTTCCTTCCCCCAGGAACCCAGAGCAGCTGGATTTTTGTGGCCTGAATCACCTCCTGTTCCTCCCTCCCTTCCTTACACACACACACACACACACACACACACACACACACACAGACACAGACGCACACCTCTCCACAAATAAGAAACAAAAGCAGGACCCCTCCCTGGGGCTGGCGGTGAAAAGGTTTTGGATGGTGCAGAAGGGCAAGGGAACAGCCCTCTGCACCTTGAACAAAATGCAACTTCTGTGCATGTAATCTGCACTTTGTTGTGGTGCACCTTAAAGTCATTTCTAATTTACGGCAACCTTAAGATGAACTTATCATGGGGTTTTCTCAGCAGAATTTGTTCAGAGGGGTTTGTCTTTACCTTCCTCTGAGGCTGAGAGAGTATGACTTGCCCAAGGTCACCCAGTCGTTTCCCTGGCTCAGCGGCAATTTGAACCCTGCTCATAATCCAGCACTCAAATCACTCCTTCATACTAGCTGGTCAACTTGTGTGTGTGTGTGTGTGTGTGTGTGTGTGTGCCTTCAAGCTGCTTGTCAACTTACAGTGACTCCATGATTTTCATAGGGTTTTCTTAGGCAAGGAATACTCAGAGGTGGTTTTGCCAGTTCCTTCCTCTGAAATAGAGCCTACAGCACTTGGGATTCATTGGCTGTCTCCTATCCAAGTCCTAACCAGGGCTGACCCTGTTTAGTTTCCAAGACCAGATGGGATCTGGTGCGTTTAGGGTATCTAGGCCAACTTATATACATGGAAATCAGTAACAGGAGGCTGATCTAGCTGCTTTGGCTTATTTTGTGATCATGAGGGCAGTTTTTCTTGGGTGTTGAGAACTACACGTTCCCTCTGAACACAGTCTATCATGGAAGGGGATCGCGTTCTTTACCTTATTGCTGTCTTTCAGGAAAAGTTCATAGGTGGTACAGGCTTTGGAGATCAACTCATCGGCATCCAGATCTATGATGTTATTGCACAGCTGCCCAGAGAAGAAAAGTAGCAATGTCACTTTCCCCAAATCAATGTCTTTCATGTTGCAATGCATTTTTTTCAAAAACCCAAACATTATATGGAGATATAAGAATAGCCTTGTCTGTCCTTCCTTCCTTCCTTCCTTCCTTCCTTCCTTCCTTCCTTCCTTCCTTCCTTATTTATTTACTAACTATCCCTCCTTTCTTCCAACAATGGGACTTGAGGCAGCTGACATTAAGACAGTACATAAATAAAAGTAGAAATATAAAATAAAAAAACAACACTTTATAGAGTTAGAAACATTTTCTGTACTATACTGTCCTAGTGCTATTATTCCGCTTTCAACATCCTGTGGAATCCTGGAGTTTGGAGTTTAGGGAGGGGCCTTTAGAATTCTCAGCCAGAGAGCTCTTGGGCCTCAGGAAACTACAAACCCCAGAATTCCACAGGATGTTGAAAGTGGAATGATAGCACTATAACCGTGTAGGGTGGAAATGTCCATAGCCAGCTTATAATGTGGGAATTCAGGGATATGCAATTGTGGGTGAGAGCCTGGACCCAAATCCTTACACTGAATCCCATGCTGTTTGCTTAGGTGTGCCCCACCAGAAGTCGTTGAATTGCACATCCCAGCATTGGCTGTGCTGGCTAGGGCTGCTAGAAGTTGCAGTTCAACAGCATCTGGGAAGCCACGTGATTCCCACCTCTGAAATGGATCAACGTGGTGCTTGGACTCTGAAGTTTCCTGCTAGCCTTGCTCACCGTTAAAATGTCATCTCCACTCATATCCTCTTTGATGATCTGATCTCTCACCGTCTGCAGTATTGTGTAGGCTACTATCACCTGGAAGTTCCTGCAGGGCAGTCCGGTCAGAAATACCTTCGGGGAGACCAAGACAAGCTAAAATCAGTAGAAGACATCACAAGGTTCCATCCCTGGCCATCTCAACTTAACACTGATACCATTTTCTCTTTACTGTCATTCGTATCGCAACACCAATCCTGTTCCATGTAAGATTGTGAGAAGGGAGATAAAACAAGGCGATCCAAGTTGCAAGGTGGTATCACCCCCCCCCAAGTGTCCCAATGTGGCAGAGACATTCCTGCTCAATCCTCTGTTGTCCTTTTCAGCTGCTTTCTAAAACGTTCCAGTTTTATTCTCCCCCTTTCTCCCATTGTCCTCAGCATACCTCCTGGCTGCAAACTGAGTTCAAAGTAAGAAAAGTTGTTTGCACTCATTTGAGGGGGAGGAGAGGAGCAAGGGGAATTTTGCCCTTCCCTGTGGGCTCAGACAAAACTCTCTTCTCCTAGCTGGTATGTTCTTCCTCATTAATATCTTTTGCCATCTTGACCAGACTGTGATGATGGGTGACCACGTGTGTCCTAGTTTTGATCTGTGAAATATTGGAGGGAATGTGACATCCAGTCACAACAGAAGATACCCGCTTTGTCTCAGCAGTGGATCAAACTAACAATAAACTGATTTTTCTCCAGAGATTCAATTAGGTACCAGATGATCACTAGTCAGAGATGTTGTAGGCTCCTCCTCTGAACAGGCGGTTAAACTTCATGGCTTCCAAAGTACTTTCCAGTGACCAAGAATACTTGAATATATACAGACTTCTTGTAGTTGCTTCTAGATTTTAGAACTTTCTTTCTAGGGAGGCTTCCTGGCAGTCCTCCTTTCAGTAAGCAAACATTTTTTTTTTTTAATTACAACAGGCTCCTTAGACAAAGTTTTTAATAGGGTTCTACTCTGCTTTTAGCAGTATGGTTTTAAAACTGTTTTTCATTATTGCTAGTTGCATTTTAATTTTTAAAAAATATTATCAATGGTCTCATTTTAAAGTTCATATTTCAGCTTTATTGTATTTGTTTTCATTTGAAAGCAGCTTTTTGAGAAAAAGCCAGAATAGGAATAAAGACGATGAAACTGATGATGACAAAATACTACAGGGCCATCCGCTGTGCATTGACGGTATGTTCTCCAGAGCCTGAAAACCTGCTGAGAGTTATAGTCTAAAAAGGGAACTATTCCAAACTCTTGCAGTATATTTTTGTGGGCTGTTCATTTTTGTAATACAATGGATTCCAGGAGGGGTCATTTTGAACAGGATATTAAGACCTACTAGCTCTACGAAAGACCTGCCTCTCAGGAAAATGGCTAGAATTACTTTTTTGATACGGAACCTTGTCTGTGGGAATTAACCGACTGCACTTTGGACTTTATTGCAAGATACTTGAGGGAAGTTTAGGTAGCATACAAACTATTGCATCTGCTAATGGTGAGAAGAGGTAGGTGCAAGGTCAACCTACATTTTGCCTGGCATTGTCAGAGTTCTTCTGGGCAACCACCTGGGAGCTGGCATCCCTCTGGCAAAAGGAAGGACCCGCTTGACCTTTTGCAGGGTGAAACTTGCCTTTCACTCCCTCACCAGTGATGGCTTATTAGCTGCATGGTATGGATCTTTGTTGGTCACCCATTGATTGAAGCCCAGGACACTTTTTTCTTTCTTAGCAACCAAATGGCCTTGCGTGTTCAGGATTTTTGCCTCCCTCAGTAGCAACCAGTGTTTATATTTTCTTCTCTGAACCCAGTAGAAGTTGTCTTTATGGCTGTTATGACATTGTTCTATGTGTGTGGGGGACACTTTGCTCTCTGATGGGGTACCCCACAAGAAATCCTTGGTGATAGTCTACTGGATATGGCTTTGGGTCTGATAGGTGGACATCATCTTTTGGTGTCAGACCAGCCCACACGACTAATGCTTGTCTCCTTGGGCCTGAAAACTTGGCACTCCCTAGTTTTAACTCAACACATGGGATAGGAGTGATGGGTAGTGTACAGCTGGCAGATGAGAAGACTGAACCAGAATCCTTGCCCTAGGTTGTTTCAAGTCAAAACAGCTCTAGGCAATAAAGACCTGTGGCTCGGGCTCATTTCCGCACGAGATTGTTATAGTGCTACTATTCCACTTTCAACATCCTATGGTATCCTGGGGTTTGCAGTTTAGGGAGGGGCCTCAACTGCAAATCCCGGGATTCCATAGGATGTCAAAATTGGAATAATAGCACTACAACAGTCTTGTGCAGAAATGGCCTTGGTTTTAAGCACATCAGAGCTCTACCCCAGAAGTTTGATACCTGTTTAACTACTATGATTCCATCCTATAGTGATCTCAGATTTGTGGGTTGAGGTACTTAAAATTCTCCACTGGCGATCTTAAATGTCTGTTTCCCAAAAAGTCTTTGTATCTCAGCACACTTCAAATCCCAGGTTTCCATAGAAGGGAGCCATGGCACTCAATGTGGTATCAAAGTGCTATAACATTGTAATGTGGATAATACCCTGGGGTTGTATATGATGTTTTCACCATCCCTCCTCTCTGCCTTGGTGCTGTGGGTGAAAGCCACTGCCTAATGACGTGGATGAACGGAGCATCTTTTTAAATGCTGCGCTCAGACAAAGCCAAGAGCTTCTTGCCAACCCAAATAGAGCTTTGTCCTCCAAACAGCTGGCGGAAGAACCTACTCAGCAGGAAGAGCAAGCGCGGAGATGCTTGGTCTCTGCAAATATTAATTGAAATAAGAAAAGCCGCCAGGGGAAGAGGATGGAGATCAAGATGGCTAAACAAACGGCTGTGGTTTGGTGGGTCAGAAATCCTGCTGTTCCAGCAATCTTGGCCTCTGTCTGGGACTCAGCTTAAAAGGCTGGAGAGGAACGGAGGGGACCGGCTAACGCGGAGCAGCTGTAGAGTTGGCATGGGTCACTGGTGCCCCAGTAGCCTCCAGGAGGCACTGGCACAGCAATGCACGGAGGCTGCCTTTCCCCTCTTTGTGCTGCCAGGGCCCCTAAACTATGCCCAGAGGGTGAACAAAGCTGCCAGCAGAACTGAAACAGATTTCAGTTGTTAAAATCCATTTCCAAATCTGCCATGTGGATGAAGTTGTATTTCGCTCCCTCAAATGCTTCCAAATATGGATTGCAAAGATTACTTTTTTTAAAAAAAAAAAATCTACATCGTCTAATCCATTTGTCCCTCTTCTCCCTCCTCTCTCTCTCTCTTTTCCTTTCCCTTCCTTCTGGGCAGCTCTTGGTGCTGCAGCTGTTGCTGTCTTGGGTGTGGCATGTGAAAGCTGTCTAAGACTGAATTGTTGTTGATGATGTGTGCCTTCAAGGTGTTTCTGACTTATGACGACCCAAAGGCAAACCTATCAGATAGCTCATGAGCCTAAAAAAAGGCCCATCAAATTTATCTCCACCCAGTTGCATAGGGACGGGGGGCGGAGATAGATGGTTTGCCCCGGGCAGCAATGCTTTTGGGGTGTCCTGGCCCGTAGCCCCACCCCCACACACTCTGGCCACACCCCCACACCACAGCCACGCCCCCCACAGTGGCCACACCCCCGTGCCATAGCCCCACCCCCTCCTGCCCTCCCTCCACACGCTCCAAGCTCCACCACTGTCTCCAGCGGTCTTACTAGTCAGCAGGATGCAAACACCTTCCGGCAAGATACAGGTTAACTTCTTCTCACCATAATTTTTTTTTTAAATAGAGATTGCCCACTCCATTCTGCTGCCTGAAGCAAAAGATGACGTGGTGCCTCCCTCCATTCCATTTACAGAAGCTGACTGGACCAGCATTTAATCTTAACTTCAGCATTGGCTGCTGTTTATCATCCATTTCCCACACATCTGAAGAAAGCAGGAAACAAAGCTGCATGCGTTTGTTAGCTGCCGTTGCTGCCTCCTGAGATCTTCCAGCTGAGGCAGTTGCCTCACTTTGCCTCAACATCCCCCTCAGCTAAGATTGCAGTCTTAATTTCCAAACAGGAAAATACATTGTGCCTGTGCATTTCAATCATAAGCCATGAGCAACTAGGATTAATTCATAACACTGAATGACATCCCCAGGAACAGTCCCTAGGTTTTGGGTTTTGGCCTGGAAAACCTCAGAGTCTGGGATGATCCTGAACTGGCAACCCTAGTCTTTATTATTTGATGAAGTAACCAAATGGACTTTCCCTCTTTATTATAGTCAGCCCTCCAAATCTGCGGATTTCACTTTCAGGGATTTATTTGTGGATTTCTCCAAATTTCCTTCTTGGTGGCTCTGATCAGACTGCACAGCACTTTAAAAACCCACCTCTGGTCCGCCTCCTCCACCAGCTGCTGTGCGGCCAGCTAAGGATGGCTCTCAGGCCGATTTCTCAGCAACACAAACCCTTTCCCAATGCCTCCTCACATCCAAAGAAAGAAATGGGCATGAGGGAGGAAGTATAGGGCCACCACGCCAACTCACCCCCTTTCCCTGACCTGGTTTGGAACCTGGGTGCCTGCTGTCTCCACTGTGCCTTGGCTTTCTCCCCCCCACTTTGATATTTGTGATTTTCACACTTTTGCAGGGGTCCTGCGCCACTAACCCTAGCAAACGCAAAGGACCAACTTGTATTTTTATTTTAGCCTGGAAACCACAGGGCCTGGGTTGATCTTGAACTGGCAACCCTGTTGTGTGCCGTCAAGTTGTTTCTGACTTACGGCAACTCTAAGGCAACCTATCATAGGGTTTGTGGGGAGCTGAGCATGTTCGACACGCCCAAGGTCACCCAGTAAGTTTCTATGGCTGAGCAGGTCATTGAACCCTGGTCTCTGGGACTATAGTTCAGTGTTCAACTCTGGCAACTCTAGTCTTTATTGAAGTAGCCCCCCTTTTTTTTTTAAATTTTCAGTCAAACTTCTACACCCAGCGGCTGATCAGTGAACATATTCTTTTAAGAGTTGTTCTGGGGATGTTTTTGCCTTATGATGCAACCTAGTTCCCATGCAAACAGCCGTCTTTTTTGTCTTCATTGACTGGCAGGGACTCAGCAATATTTCAGACAGGGATCATTCCCAGCATTCCCTGGAGAGGCAGAGGATTGAAACGGGTACATTCTACCTTCCTGCAAAGCAGGGGCTCTGCCCCTGAGCTGCAACGCTTCCGTGCGGGACCACAGATTTCACCTGGAAGACCTGACAAAACCGAGACAGTCAAGCGATGCCTTAAAGCCACTCACACCTGGCTTATGAAATTTAAATATCGCATAGAAAACTGGAGTGGTACAAGGTGTCTGCGTGGCAACATTAAACTGAATTATGGTGATTTGAAATTGAATTCATTTAGCCATTAATTTGAGTGGCAAAATTAAATTTGAAAGGTATTTTTTTTACTTGTGAAATGAAATCAATTCAATTTCAGTTCACCACTTGTCTCCTTAGTTTTATAGCAGCAGCATAAAACTTTAAAGGTAACCTGTGATTTCCTATCTTCTGTTGGTTATTTTAATTAGGAATCATCACATCTACCTAGAATCCATGGTTCAACAGGAGTAACGAGTGTAGAATGAAAGTCCTTGTAGAAACTGCAGTATAATAGAACCTGACTAACTAACAGTTTCCTTCTTTTGAAATATAGCCTACAGCACCTGGTGTTCATTGGTAGTCTCCCGTCTAAGGACTAACCAGGGCTAACCTTGCTTAGCTTCCAAGATCAAATGGGATCCAGTGCCCTTAGGCAAAACCACCTGTGAGTGTTTCTTCCCTAAGGAAACCCTTTGAAATGCATGGAGTTGCCATAAGTCGACAGGCAACTTGAAGGCATGTGCATCCAAACCCACCAGTTTCCATCTTATTGGAACCACATGGACATATTTGCTCTAGTTAAGCTATGCTTCCAAATCTACACTGCAGTAATGCTAATGGCAGAATATTAAATCTGTCTAAAATGAAGGAATATCTAAATTTAAGGATATCCAGCTTGCAGGTGTAAACAACCTCCCATGATCTTTAATTTCGGGGTTCCTGGCCATTTCAGTCTAATGGAATTGCAACTCCATACCGCAGATCGGTTGTTTAGTTGTGGATTTAGCTTTTTCATATCCAAGGGTAATTAAAGCCTGAGGCGTGAAAGAGTACTTAGCATATCTTGCTGAGGTTTAGCAAGTGCATTGAGAAAATAATGAGGAGGAAAACATCAGAGTTCAGACAAGATCTCGAAAGCAGCAGCAAGGTGAGCAACAGGTACCTTAACTCTGCCCCACACATCATTCCTTCACAACCACTCTCCATTTCTTCCTCATGGAACAGGAGTTCTGGTTTGCAATATAGGAACTTTCATTTGAAAGGTGCGGGAGTTCTGTTTTACAGGCTGGGGATATTTTCAAGGAACAGAAGCCCTGCTTTGCAGATGGGGAAAGTTTTTACATGGCTCAGGGATTGCGGTTTGCAGGTTGGGGAGGATTTTCATGGAAAAGGAGCTCAGATTTGCAGACTGGAAATATTTGCATGGAATAGGAGCTCTGCTTTGCAGACCAGGGCATTTTTGCATGGAGCATGGGCTCTGATTTGTAGAATGAAAAGACTTTTCATTGAACAGGAACTCTGGTTCACAATGAATAAGGTTTTTGTAGACATGGAAGATCCTGCCCTGGAGCAAATTGGTAGGATTTATGCCTAGAGTTACCTATTTTGCTTTGTTTCCCATCCTGTGCTCTTAAGTCCATCTGTTGCTAGACTGTAACCCTGGAGATCCCTCCAAAGTTGAAATTTGGTCCCAGGCCAAAGAGTGTTCTCTTCCTTTCACAAAGATTATCAGAGGCACGGATAACCAATCAAGTTGCAGAGACCACTCACCTCCCATAGCCTCCAGACATCATCAAAAGACCTGAAGACTCTCTGGAAGAAGAGGCAGAACCATGGGAACAAGGACTCTATAACTTGGCCTTTCGCTTCTGGAAAAAGCAAGGAAAAGACCCAGTTTAGGTTGCAGGAATCCTCGCTGCATCTCAACACAGAGGGAGTCTGACCTCCGGAAATGCTTCTGTGCTCTTTTCATACAGTGGTGCAGGAAGGTAGTTTTGCTTCTTCTGCCTTCTGAATTGGAGAAAACAAGGCACTGTGCAGGAAACAGCTTTTCTAATACAGAAGATAGTATTTCCACACAGATAGGTTCTTTCCTGCATAAACCCTCCCATGTATGGATTTTATACAGAATGACTTTGCTTTTCCTGTGCAGAAAATAGTATTTCCACGCAAATACGTTATTTCCTGAGCAAACCTTTCCATGTGTGGATTTTACGCAGAATGAGTCCCAAACTGTGAAGATTCTCCTTACTCCAGAAGCGTCCTCATCAGGCTTTCCCAACACTTGAGGAACATGTTTTTAAACCTTTTAGGAAAATATTTCCAATCATTGCTTCCACCAATAATCTACAATTTAAAACTGAGTTTTCATGAATGCTTGAAAAAGATGTGAGAGCAATCGTGAAATGGGACAGAATGGACTTGCGCATAAACACATGCAAAACTAGCAACCATCAGTTTCAACTATCATCTGGCTATCCCTGCTTGTCTTTGTACACAAGATTTGTACAACTCTAACCCATCAAGTGAAGGATGTCCACTGTCAGCTGTGTGTTGTGGCCTCCTAGAGGTAGATGAGAACAGTTCCCATGATTGTGCATTGTCATGCAACAGTGTGGGAAGGCCTTTGCACGACCCTGGCCGAGCAGTGGAGCTCACCCAAGTGCTTTGCAAAAACCGGATCCAGAAATTCAATCAAAGCTCTGAGCATGATCAGGTTCTTCTCTACCCCAATGTTCATAATGCAGCTGTTCTCCTGGAAAACAAAAGAAACCCAGAATGTGAAAGCATTCAAGGGGGCATGAACAGGCCAGATGGCTCAGCTTGCTGATATCCTGCTTTTGCACAGCTCAGACCATGAAATGGAAATGAATCTTACCCAAGACACCCAGGGCATCAACAGAGAGGGAAAAATCCACTTTTGTTCCACGGACAAATTTCTATTCTGCCAAGGCCTGAGTCCCTCTTATGGATGTTTGGCAAAATGCAGAGGAGCTACCTTCTGTTCCCTAGCACAGAAAGCAACCTAGGCTTCAAGAGAAAGTTCTGGGACTCACTGGCTCTGCCTGGAAAAATTACCTTTTTTGGACCATAACTCCTAGAATTTCCTCAGGCAGCATGACCATGTGGCTGGGGATTCTGAGAGTTCGGGGGGGGGGACTTTTCCAAGCTCTGATTGCAAGTTCCAGAGATTGGCAACAGGGCTGTGAACTGCCCTGTGGTTGCAAATTCTAAACTATGGCTGAGGGATGAAGGATGGATTCTAAAACCATAACTTGTGGTTGAGAGCATTCAAGTCATTTCGAACTTATGGTGAGCATAAGGTGAACCTATTACAGGGTTTTCTTGGCAAGATTTGTTCAGAAGGGGTTTGCCTTTGCCACTCTTTGAGTCTGAGAGAATGTGACTTGCCCAAGGTTATAGCAAGGTCATGACTTATTTTCCACCTGAGCTGTTACTCTCTCTGTTCTACACGTTGACTTCATTCACTGCTAGATTCTTCTACTAGGTCTGTTCTCATCTGCATGTGTGAGTTTCAAATACCAGCATACCTCAGTTAACAAAGCCTCTAACAAAGAAGATCTTTTTCTTAAAGTCTTTTTATGGAAGCTGAGCCCTCTCTTTTCTTGTCTTCTGTCTAGCTGGAAGTATTTTATTTTGTTTTGTTTTTTAATTGGTTTTTTTTTAGCATTGGCAATGGGAGGATGGTGAAGGACGGCTGATGAAAGATGGACTTTCAGAGCTAGATTTCAGCAGTGTACGTGCATTAAAAAATGCAACAAAGCTTGACCAGGGAATGGATGGGATTCTCCTGTATGTGATTGTACTGTAGCTGTGGGTTCTTACTTACATTCTACTGTAGGCAATTGCATCATAGCTGTGCATGCTTATGTATACCAGACAAGGTAAGCGGCTTCCCCGAGGACGTATTACTAAGCGTACGTGAAGAACAAAACATTAAAAAAAGGGGAAAGTAGATTACCCTGCCTCACCGGCTACACTGGGATGTTAAAAAAGCATGGATCTAGATGTTGCACCACCAAAATGGAAATCATAAGAAAAGTGGAGGCTGCTGAAAGAAAAAATAATAATCCTGGCATGCATTTCGGAAGAAGGTATTAAGTTGGCTTTAGAAAATTGAAAATGTTTTTGCTTACTTATGCAAGGCTTACCTGTCCTGGTTGTTTTACTTCTCATGGGCATAAAGTTGGACCTGAATAAAAAGTTTGCTGAAATATGCTCAACTGCACTTCTTTTTTGTTGTGTAGGAACCTACCTCTATTCTTTCCATGTTGTTTCTACCTCTGGTACCAAAATTGCTGCCAAAATACTAATGCCCAGGAACACATCTACTTCTTTAACTGAGCTATGCCTGTATTGACAAGCTGCCTGGAGCCTTCCTCGCTAGAGCGGAAAGACCGGTTAACCATCTCCTAGGTATAGTGGTGGCTAGAGGCTTGGAGTGGTGAATCTCCTCTGGACTTCAGTTCAAAATTTAAAGGAGCTATACAAGAGGCTGGACCTCATGTCCTCCAAAATCATTTCAGCACCTTGGAACCCCAGAAAAATCCAGACCCAACCCCAGAACAGATTTAGTGCTCCAGTGATGTTGGAGCCACCAGCTACCACTGCATAAGTTGCCATTGACAAGCTTACAGTTTTTTGGAGGAAGAACTGGAACAGCCAATAGATCTCATGCTCCTTTTCTGCAAGCAACCGGAACAGCAGGACCATCTCGTGGAAGCCTTGTTGGTATTCTGAATTCAACAGAGAAAGGAGGGGAAGGAGATGAAACTTATGAGTATTTACTATGTCTGATCTAATTTCTTGCATTCTCAGCCAAGCAACTCATGATCTCTTTTACGAACTCTGTTAGCTATTCTCAATCCAGTCATGTTCGCTCTGCATTGGTTGGATTCTTCTGTCAGAACAGACAGAGAGGTTCAGGAGAACGCAATGACCTCTTTATACCAAGTTAGACCAGTGGAATATCTGGCTTAGTCTTATCTATACCACAGCGGGGATCCAGATGTTATTGGATGACAGTTTCCATTACCCCCAAGCACTGGGGGCTCATGAGAGATGGAGTCCAGAAACGTCCCAAGGGCCTTTAGCTTTTCTGCTCTTGGTCAGCACTGAATCGCAATAGCTCTACTGGGTATCATGCAGCAAATTTTTCTGGAGATTCTGGTGATTACCAACCCTAACCCCAACCTTAACCTCTTCCTACTAAGTTATAGCCTTCCCATGTGACAGCTCTTAACCATTATCCTGAAAACCTCCCTCGTAATGCCTGGTTCTGTGGAAGGACACCTTGCTCAGATCCAGGCATTTGGACCTGTTGGGGTGTCTTCCTCTGCCTAGTATGCCTCTTTAGAAAGGACACATGCAGAGGTGTATCTAAGGTGGGACAAGCAGGACATGTGCCCTGGCAATGCCACCAATGCCAGGGGGGCACAAAAAAGCCATGCATGTAGGGATGTTGGTGGGCGTAGGAGTAAGAAGGTAGGGGTACAACTTCCATGCTTGCCCCAGGTGCTGTTTACACTCGATACACCACCGTACACATGTCGTCTTGCTCACCTTGAGGCAGTGTCAACACCTCTTATTTTTCATTCAAGGACCCCCTCAGAACGAACCAGGGGCTGTTCCAGAGATCCTGCCCATCCTCTCTCTGTCAGCCTCATTACTTATCAGAGTGAGACAAAAGGATGTGTGTGTGTGTGGCTGCCTAGCAGATCCTTGCTAGTTTCTCTCGCCCTGAAGCTTTTGTCTCAGAGGAAAAGCTGATGGGGTGGGGGGCTTTCCAGAGCATCTACTGTAGTCAGGCATCAGATCAGTGACTCTGTAGTGGCAGAGGATCTTCCTAATGTTGGTGGGGTATGTGTGCACAATTTGCCAGTTTTCTTGCTCTGCTCCCAAGGTGGAGATTTCACTCAGTCTCAGAGGACAGCTAGTTCTAGCCAGTAGGTTTGATAGGCAGCTTTTTTTATCAATAGGAGGGAATAGAAGGGATACAATCTGCAAGCAGGAAGCTTTTAGTTAAAGGAGCAAAAGCCCCGATAAGCCACAACAGTATGTTGTCTATCCACACTGAGATTGGCAGGAAATGCAACTGCATTTAAATAAATAAAATGTCAGCGATCAGGTATTGAGAGGAGCGTGAGTGAGAGAAAATGCTTAAATTCAAAGATTAAGCAAAACATTGCGTAGAATGTCTGTAAAAATTATGAGCTAATGTGGTGCAGTGGTTGTACTGTTGGGCTGGCATTTGGGAGATCTAGCTTCAAGTTCCTACTGAGCCGTGCAACTCAATGGGCAACCTTTGGTCACTCATTCTCTCTCAGAATGATCTGATCTCTGATCTACTTCTGTGATCTACCTCACAGGGCTGTTACAAGGAAAAAGTGAGCCTCAAGCTCAGTGGAGAAAAGAAGGTGCAGAGACATAAAATAAATAAAAACCAGGTGAACAAAAGAATAATATTCCTAGAGTAAAGGTGCAGAAATAACCACTGTGTAACCAGGGATTCCAGCTTTTTCCTTTACTAGCAACAGATGTTTTGCTGTCCTCCTTACCAGCTTCCACATTGCACATGTAGTTCAAGAGAAGGATTTTTTCCAGCTGGCTCTTATCCACCAGTGTATTGCCCTGTGCATCTCTGACGTAAAGCCTTTGAACATCAGACTCTGCGGGGAAAGAGTTAGCAACATGGTTCTGTTCTCACAAACCAAAGCAAATAGATAGTGGCAAGTTGCTGTCTTGTTTGCCAATGGAGTTCTGAATCTGCTCTGGGCTTTAGCGTGAACTGTAAAGGAGCTATCCAAGGTGCTGAACTTATTGGGGGGTCAACAGATTGGACAGCTCCTATAAAGTTTAGACTAAAATCCAGAGCAGATGTGGAAGCCACCGGCCTCCAGAGAGTACAAGGATACATCGTCTAACTCCTCTGAATGTATATATTCAGTTGGAACAGTTCCTTCTACCTTAAGCAAAGTCTGTTGCTGAAGAAGCGCCTGAATACACTGTCTCTAGCTGCTAGTAGAATGACAACAAGAAGGGAGCCATCCTTGGTTTCCTGGCAAAGGAGCTTCAGAGCTTGGGTGCAGCAACCAAAAAGGCCCTGTCTCATGTCCATATCGAGGACAGAAATCTTCATTTCATTCCAGAGGTAAATGTGTTCTTTCCATTGGGTCAAATTACAAGAGTTTCTAAGTATAGCCTGGTAATTATCTATATTTCGTGAAAGTGCCTTTTGCACCAACATTTTTTGCAGAAAATTATTTTTTCAGACACAGTGGCTAATATTTTTTTTCCAGCAAAACTAATGTTTTTGTTTAGAACCCTTTTTCTGGTTTGTTTGTTGGCATTGCTGCTGCTGCTGAGGGGGGGGGGGGGAACACCGGTGCCCTTTCACAACTGCAGTATTATAGCACTACAATTCTACATTAACTGCCATAGCACATAAATAAGTCAATGTATGTTCCCTGTGACAATTTGCCAATAGCATTCATGTAAATACTGATTGCACTATATATGTATATGGCACTGTACAAAAATAAATGAATATACATTCCCAGCAATGGTGTCCAATCTAGTAAAAGGCAATTCATGTGTATATATTAATTTTTGACATAGAATCATTGTCCGGCCCTCTGCTCAATGCAGGAACTCCAGCTAGAGCATCCCAATGAGGAAACTATCTGGCCTCTTTCAGAAGGCATACAGAAGAGACCCCTTTCTAGGTAATTGGTTCCATGGCCAAACTACTTTTACCATCAGGAAGTTCCTTTCCATGTCCAATCAAATTCTACTCTCCTGTAACTTAAAACTATTAGATCTGGTTCTGCCCTCTGGAACAGCAGAGAACAAACTTGCACCCTTCTCTCTGGGATGGTCCTTTAGATATTTAAAGAGTGTAATCATATCACGCCTCAGTTTCTCTTTGTTCGAGTGAGCATGCCCAGAGCCTTCAAGCTTTTCTCAAATGCTTTTTTCTCCATACCTCTTATCATCTCTGTTGCCATTCTCTGAGCCTACTCCAATTTGTTTATATCCTTCTCAAAAAGAGCTGCCCGAACTGAACACTGTATTCCAGATGGGGCCTGACTAGCACGGAATATAGTGGGACTTTTACTTCCCTTGACTTGGAAGTTATGGCCATTTCTGCACTACACTGTTATAGGGCTATTATTCCACTTTCCACATCCTGTGGAGTTTGGGGGTTTGCAGTTTGCGAAGGGGCATTTAGAATTCTCCAGCCAGAGAGAAGAATTCTCAGCCAGAGAGCAATCAGTAAACTACAAACCCCAGAATTCCACAGGATGTTGAAAGTGGAATAATAGCACTATAACACTGTAGTGTAGAAATGGTCTTGGAAACTATGCTTCTATTAATGCAGGCTAAGATAAACTCTGCCTACTTTGCTGCAGCATCACACTCTGGGTCATGTTCAACTTATGATTGACAATAATCCCAAGGTCCTTTTCACACATACCAGTACTAAGCCAAGTATCCCCCACCTAATGCGTGCACATTTGGCTTTTGTGGCTTAAATGTAGAATTTTACATTTGTCTCATTTACACTCGTTTCCATGTCTGAATGTCAGTGGTCAAGAAGAGAGGCTGACAGTAGAACAAAACAAAATAAAAATAGATTAAAAAAACAAAAACAACTAGTGAGTGATTTAAAACAAGGTAGAATGCTTCAAAATTTGCCAGAAGAGGTGAGACATATCAAACCCCAGTGCCCTTGAAAAGCATAGCGGCAATCTCACAAACTATCTTTTTCTATAAAAATGGGAAATGATTTCATTTTATACTGATCCTTGGGAGAAGGAAGGGCAATAAAAGGGAACATTTCCCTTGGTGTGTGACCTGTTTAAGGAATTCTCTATCAAAATTGAATATATATTACTTCCGAGGGGCCTGGCTAGGTCCCACCTAAGCCGTTAATCTTTTTTTCCTAGCCTCGCTTGAGTTGATTGATGCCCGTTACATTGATTTGTAACATTAATTTGGCTGTGTCGCTTAATAGCCTCTCTGTTCTACAACTGGGAGGAAAGCTTGGAGGGGAATCTCAATATAATCAGAATAACTGCTTACGTGCTTCTGTGAGAAAAAAGACTCATCAGTGTTTTCCAGTTTGGCTCTTTTGAAGGGACATCTTACTCCCTCCCCTTTGTCTCTCCACTTTCTTTTTCTTTTTCTTTTCTGTTTTGCTCACCACCCCATCTTTTATCCTGTAACTCTTTCCCAGGAGACACCTGACCTTGTACTAGAATCAGGCGAGGAGTCAGAACTTGTTGGCTCTTGACATCAAATATGGCCTATGGGAGGAAGGGAACGTTCCTTAAGGAACAGCTGGAGAACGCCATACTTTGAAAAGGCAAAAGTGGTTAAGGAAAAAGAAAATGGTTGAAATCCTGCATAGTAAGATGAACATGGGGCAGAGAACTATGACTCTCAAAGGCTTTGTTAACTGAGGTATGCCTATACTGGAAGCCTCCACTGTCCTGCCCCCATCCCAGGGCCCAGACGGGACCTTTCCAAACAGCCACAACAGAGCAATAGAGCTGGGGGAGGCTGTCAGCCTATATAAACAGGGAAAGAGATAGGAAGAAGCCTTTACAAACAAGTGATCTTATCTGTGGGAGCAGCACGCCTCATATTTGGACACCTTGCTCATGTTCCTGGAAACCTTGGCCCTTGCCTTGTGTATGGACGTTGCTACTGGACTGTCATGCTGAGTTTGTCATGGACTCAGACTGCAAAACAACTGGTAACTGGCTAAAAAACTGTTACAAACATTGCTCATGATTGCTGATAAAAGATTAATTAGAGCAGTGGTTCTCAACTTGTGAGTCCCTGGATGTTCGTGGACTTCAGCTCCCAGAAGCCCCAGCCACTATGGTCAATGCTCAGGGCTTCTGGGAGCTGAAGTCCACAAACATCTGGGGACCCACAGGTTGAGAACCACTGAATTAGAGAGCTGTAAACCCTGGCTGGGTGCTGGCCCAGGGCATCCACTTTTTGACAACCTGTCGTCTGACAATTCACTCTTTGATGCTTCCAAATTAAGGACTAGTTCCGTTAATTTGACAGGGGTTCCATTCTTTCATCAGTTCTTCTTGCCTATGGAAGTTCGTTTGGGCCCACTTGCATGCATGCGCTGCTTGCCAAGCAAGCTAAGAGGTGGGGAAGAGGCACCAAGCTGGCTGAAAGACTCTGCAAGCAGCTTGCATGTGCGAGCAGTCCCAAGTGAACCTCCATAGCTCCTTCGTGCTTCCTACACTAAAGTACATGGGTTCCACTTTTCAACCAATTCTGTTTTCAGACAATGCTCCAGTCCTTCACTTGCCAGATAAGTGGGGGAAGCCTATACTCACAAATCTTGTCTTTAATGAGAAATGGTATCCCAACACAGCAAAATACTGTAGCCAAAAATTGGTCAGGCACTACAAAATTTGTTACCCTTACATGAAAATGAAAAGACCAGCAGCAATACTACCTATACCCCCCCAAAAAAAAGTAAGAAAAAGGGTTACAAACATCATTTCTGCGCAAAAAAAGCCTTGCGATTTTTTTTTAAAAAAATCCCCAAATGAGGGGAAACAATTATCAGAAAAAACCCTTGTAATCTTGCACAGCAGCCAGTGAAAAAGGCATAGATTTCTGTCCTGAATGTATCACTCCAGGTGGGTTAGAACCACAACTCATAAAAACTCAACACATAGACAATTTCATTGCAGTCCTCCTACTCTTGGTGGTGCAGTGGTTTGAGCATTGGAACACAGAATACAGAATCATAGAAATGCAGAGTTGGAAGACACCACACAGGCCATCCAGTCCAACCCCCTGCCATGCAGGAAAACCCTCAAAGCCCTCCCGACAGACGGCCATCCAGCCTCTGCTTAAAAACCTCCAAGGAAGGAGACTCCACCACCCTCCATGGAGGCAGCAGATTCCACTGCCAGACAGCCCTGACTGTCAGGAAGTTCTTCCTGAGGCTCAGGTGGAATCTCCTTTTCTGCAGCTTGAATCCATTGCTCCTTGTCCTGGTCTCTGGAGCAGCAGAAAACAAGCCCTCTCCTTCCTCTACATGGCATCCTTTCAAATATTTAAACATGGCTATCACGTCCCCTCTTAACCTTCTCTTCTGCAGACTAAACATCCCCAGCTCTCTAAGTCTATCCTCATAGGGCATGTCTTCCAGGCCTCTCGCCATTTTGGCCGCCCTTCTCTGGACATAACTCTGGAGACTAGGGTTCAGATCCCCACTTGGCCATGGAAATGCACTGGGTAACCTTGGGCAAGTCACATTCTCTCAGCCTCACAGGAAGGTGAAGGCAAAACCACCTCTGAACAAATCTTGCCACGAAAACCTGGTGATAGTTTAGCCTTAAGGTCTCCATAAGCTGGAAACGACTTGAAGGCACACAGCAAAAAGGACAATCTCCTGGCTACTTACTGATGAGGTTTTGGACCTCTGTGAATCCTCTGTGCTCTGTCTCTAGCAGCGGTTGGATCTTTTCACACATGATGCACAAAGATTCATAGCTTCTGCTACAAGGAGAGAGGGAAGTAGTGATTGGTTGGTGGTGCAGTGGTTTTACACATATTTATTAACAGATATTTTCTATATATAAACCTATATAAAAGGATTAGAACAAAAACCTACACAAAATGTTATTGTCATATCGTTATATCTGCTAGACATGTAGAGATTTGTGGAACTGGGGGGGGGGGCAAGCATGTGTCTTTGTGTATCAAGACTACGTGTAAAGGGAACAGTGGGGATATAATTGAGAATTCGTGTAGGCTGATGTATTAGAGACCAAATGGTCAGTATTGTTTATTGGCTGGGGCAATAAATAGCAATTGGCCAGCTTAGATAAACAATGTTTGGTTTTTTGCTTAGATAACAGCAATCAGAGGGTGATTTATGAGGATAAGGCTGGACGATGCATTGGAGGAGTTTAGAATTAAAATATCAAAGACAGGGAAGAATTTCTAAAGATCAAAGTGACTGTAGGCAGGAGTTGCTTTAACCAAAGAAAGCACATTTGGCAATTATAGGAAGGGAGGGTGTAAACCTGGAAGAACTACCAATGAGTGTCACGAAGAGATGCTGACGTATTATTGTGTTTTGCTATACAACTAAGTGGCTGAAGCAAGGTTTTAACGCCGGCAACATTTGTTTTACTAGCCTACTGTGTTTCCAGTAAACAACATGCAAATCATACGTGTTTTCTTGAGTGACATGAAGCAGTAGTACTTGACAGTTAACACAATAAAAACCTAACACAATGCAAACTAAAAAGGGGGCACAAAGACAAAATACAACACACAGAACAAACTACAGCTACTGTCTTGGGCCATTTCCATTTAGGGTCGCCATAAGTCGGAAATGAATTAAAGGCACACAACAAGAAACCCTGCCAAACTAGGACAGTTGGAGGGTTTAGCATTATGGGAATTTTTTTTTAAAAAAGTGGGCAGGGCTACAGCTTAGGCATATATTTTTTTCCTTACAATTCCCTGGGTCTCCTCTGGGGAGGTGAAGGGATTCTGAAAGCTGTATTCAAATGAAGCCAAAATGTTCATTGGTATTTGCTGTAGGTCATTTCAAATTAAGAATACAACAGGCGACAATACAGATAAAGTCCATTAATACAGGCAGAGGTATAAAAGATAAAATGAAATTTATAAGTCATTTAAAAACTATTTAGAAACACACAATGTAACATTACGTTGAAACACTTCATGCCATTTCCCGGGTTGAGCCTTTTCAAGCAATCAAGCTTCCTTGTGTTTCAGTGAGAGGGTCATCCAAAGGAGTATGTTTTCCAAAATCTGAGTCAGATGCATCGTTTGAGCCGCTGTGGAGCCAATGGCCATGACAACTGGAAGGGGTGGGTGAGTCTTGAAAGCAGTAGTCAAAAAAATATTTTTTTCCAAGCTGTAGTCTGGAGATTAAAGCCCTGCAGCTGTCTTGGAGTGCTAAGGCTTGCCTAGGGTGTTTTTGCGTGCATGTGATGGAAGGAGGCAGCCTCTGGGAAGCATACTTTCTTTTTAATGAAGAAGGAATGAATTCTTTTTAATAAAAAAGAATAGGAAAAGAAAACCCCACTATTTGCTACCGTGTACAAAGATAAAGAGTTCTGGAAATTAAAGCAAATATCTCCACTTTCCAATTCCTAACTCTCTTGGTTCGTCTGTACTGCATTCTCCTGATGCACAGTTTTTGGGGCTACTGTGAGGAATAGCCAGAGTCACTACAGCTCAATTGTTCTCCCACCAGTATAGCTGGCAGGGGACCTCTGGGAAATGGTAACTCATGGCTTTTATGGCAGTAAGGTAATGAATCTGCATCAAGTTGTATTCCATACATATAAGGAGTTCTCCAAAGTGCTGAGCTTTATTTCCAGAATAGGTTCAGGATATTAGATAGCCCCTTTCAAGTCTGGAATAAAACCTGGAGTGGATTCACTGCTCCACTGACTTCAAAGCTGTCCTGAGTAGACGTCAGCAAGTGACCACAGCAGCAGATTGGTGTGTGGGAGCAATGGAGTAGTCAGTCCAGTCTGGGTCAAGATGCAGGGAGAAGCATGTCTAAGATGTATCAGAAGGTCAGAAGTCCAGGAACATGAGTCACAAAGAACACACAGAATAGTCCAAAATGTAGTCAATCCAAGGTCAAGGAAAACAGGAATAGGAGTGAGTACTGCTAAGCAACTAGATAAGACAGTTGGCAGCAGTAAGGCTGGGAGGCAACTACTGAGATATTTATGAGCAGCTCCTTTGAGGTCACGGGTGTCTCATTAGTGCTAAAAGGGTCAGTGTTTTATTACTCAGAGGGTCCTGAGTGTCTCTATGAAGGATGGGATGAGTTGTCTTTATTGCCTATAGCCTCTGCCACATTTTGCTGGGGAACTGGTTCCTCCATAGCTTCAGCCTCCATCTTCTCACACTCAGAGATAGCTGTAGCATAACCTCCTGACAATCTGCCTTCTCCTCCTCCTCACTGCCAGAGTTATGACAAAAGCAACCAGTTACCACTGATTTTAGGGACTAATGTCCCTTTCGAGGTCTGATATAGTGGTTGCACCCTCTTTCTTGTCTGATTCTAAGCCTCTTAAAAGAAATAGAGACCAACTCTGAGTGGAGGTCCAGCAACATGGCTGGTCTTTTCCTAAGGAAAGGAGTCAGACTGGGCATGCTCACTGGCACATTACCCACTGATTTTGGAAGCCATTAAGAGGTTGAACTGATGTTATAAAAAATAACTATTCTTAGCTGCAGTTGAATGGGTGTGTGTGTGTGTTGGGGCAGTTATTTTGCATGCCTTTGGACCTCTACTTCAGGAATGGGGAAGTGGTGGATCTCCAGATGTTACGGGACTTTAGGTCTCATCATCATCAACCCAGCAGCTGTGCTGGCTGGGATTGGTATGAGATGGAATTGTATAACATCTAGAATCATGGAATCAAAGAGTTGGAAGAGACCACAAGGGCCATCCAGTCCAACCCCATTCTGCCATGCAGGAATACCCAATCAAAGCACTTTCAACAGATGGCCATCCAGCCTCTGCTTGAAAACTTCCAAAGTAGGAGACTCCACCACACTTCAAGGCAGCATGTTTCCACTGTTGAACTGCTCCTACTGTTAGGAAGTTCTTCCTAATGTTTAGGGAGAATCTCTTTTCCTGTAGTTTGAAGCCACCGCTTCATGTCCTAGTGTATAAAGGGCAACAGATCACCTGGCCCTGCTGTACTTCCTGGTCAGATTTGTACTGTTTGTTCTTGAAATCTAAGAAGCCACACCATTCAAGAAACTAGGCATCAACACAACTCGAGGGCTTCTATGTCAGTCGAAATCACTCTATGATTCAATATGAACTTTAATGCTACCCCAAACCAAGTTCAGGACCTTGGAATTTAAAACCCAGAGCAGATTTACTGCCATATTTATATGGAATCCACCAGCCACCTTTGACAACACCTTTATTATCCTTCTCTAATATTTAACAGAAATCAACAGGCAAGTCCTGGCTCTTCCTAGATCCAACCAAGTCTAGGGCTACCTAAGTGGCTAAACCATATTGCCATCCACACACCGTTTTCTGCTGTCAGCCATGAGTCTGTCATCGCAAGAACTGCGCCAAGAGTAGTAGCCAGTGAGAAACTTCCACGCTTCTGGTCTCACAGCAGGATCTAAACCCTGAAAGAGACATAAAATGTGGAGAAGAATGAGCCCCCAAGGGACCTGCCAGGTCACTTAATCATTGAGGCCTAAATCTAGTTTGTCATCTTAATTAGAATAGAACCATTAAATCTATTGCTCTGAGTCATAAGTCAACATTTATGTAAACCCCCCTAGTTGGCACTAACAACTGGGCTGAAGCCTATATTCCCCATCAACCACTTTATGCATAAAACAAGAATTCTGAATAACAAAGCTGGACTAAATTTGACTACAAATAAATCATTCCATTGGTATCTACAGTGTCTTGCAATCCCTGCCCCAGGACTTCTTCCAGGCCTTCTTCCTCTTGAGTCTATGTGGTGCCAAAGGTCATCTGGACACATCTTCTTGTTCATGCCACACATTCTTCACGTTTTTTTGTAATCAGATCAGGCACTTTTGTGTAGAGGAACCAACATTATGGAATACCTCCTTGCAATGCTAGTCATGCACCAATGGTTCTTATCTTGAGGCACATGTTGCACTTGTGCCTGTTTATTGCAAGCCTCACTGATTCAGTTTGGACTATCATCTCTGTTTTGTGGGCTTATCCATGCATTCTTATGTAGGTAGATGCTGTCTATTCCGTTTATGTGTTGTTTTATATAGTATGTCTTATTGCTGTTGCATGTCATTTTTGCCCTCTTTCACTGCAAGTGGTGGATAAGCAAGCAAATAAAGAAACCAAGGACACAGAAAGTTGCTGGACTGCTTCCACCATCATCCCTCAAGATTGGCTAGGTCAGAGGTGCATGCAATCACTTAAGTTTCTTAAAATTGTCTCCCTTTTTTATGTAGAGGTTGGAGAAGACATCTATCAAAATTAGGGATGTTTCTCCTTGCCTGCCCTCCAGTTTCTGGCCTCCAACCAGCAGCATCTTGGAACTTTAAGGGAGCTGAACCTATTCTGGAAGTAGGGTTTTGCGCTTTGGATAGCTCATTTAACGGATAGACTAAAACCTGCAGCACATTCACCATCCCACTGTAACAAGCACCAGAAGTGACAGCTGATAGCTCCCCTGCTGCAGGCAGTAAATCCACTACAGGTTTTGGATAGTTTTAATTTTGCTCTCCAAGGTGCTGAACCTCTTTCTGAAATAGCTTCAGCACCATGGATAGATCATTTAAAGACAAGGGCCAAACCTTGGAGTAGATTCACCACTCCACTAACACGGAGCCACCAGCTGCCACTGCCACCAGCCACCACTGATGATCACATCCAACCTCTGCATTTTGCTGATACTTGCGTGGATGAACATCCTCCACAGACTAATGGTTCTTTGAGGCAGATGGAGCACAACCAGTCACACACTTCCACCTCAAGCTAGAATTAAAAGCACTAGAGAATAATTAAACCTGAGTAAGCAATCACAAGCAATCAAACTGTTTTTCAAGGAAGAATAGCAACAAGTTTGGAGGCTGGGAAATAAATGCTCTCCAAGTCCCAGGCACAGATGCTGTGAGGTTTAGGTAGCAGAAGCAACCAGTACAGATGTGGAAGAACTTGACGATTTTCTGGGAAGAAAATTTACGCCAGGGATAAAGGGGATCTTCTGGGGTCATGAGGCTGGCTAAATTTATCAAGGCCAAGGCTAACATTTATAACAATCTGTGGAGCTGATAGTGGAAGGGGAGAGGAGAGAATATTTTTCACAGCTTTCTCTAAAAGTGCCAGGTTTCCCTGGGTTCATTTGGGCCTTTGTAGTTGTTTTCCTCCTCATGGTGAAAGTGGGGAAGCAGCTTCTCATCAATAGAAGAAAATAAATCTAGCAAAAATTTAGAAAGCTTGACTGTGGGATGAAAAGACCTCTTTCCTGATGGTTGAAACTAATTGACCAAACAAATAATCAACAGAGGAACAGAAATATGTTTGCTATTGGATTCATTGGCAATTTGGTTGGTGGATCTTTCCCCAAACTTGTACCTTGCATGTGGCTTTCCCAAAACAGGCACCCAGAAGATGTTTTGGACCACAATCCTTATCATTCCTGATGGTTGGCCATGCTTTATGGGTTTGATGGGAGCTGTAGTCCAAAACATTAGTGGGGTGTTCCTTTAGGGAAGGAATTACATCAAGCGAATATGAAGAAGACTTGCTAAAAGATTTAGGCAGCATGCCTGAAAACAAGGCCTATGTGACAGTTAATTTTGGCCGAGATGCTGCATTGAGGAGATGCAGGGTAATTTCATGCTCACAGAGTTACCTGTCTGTTGGACAGCACTGCTTCACTGAAGAATTAATGTAATGACATGTAATGCTTTGATGTTTGAAAATGGGCTTTATTGTGTTGTAAGGAGATGGTGGGATCAGGTGAAAAACAGTGTCCTGTGAATGAAAGAATGTTGTTGTAACAAGCCTTTGATACAATATTGATGTAAGATATAGATAATTATAAGATAAGATATAGCTGTAAAGTCACACAGTTGGTGGGTGGAATGAGAGTCTGGGAAAAGAGTTGTTTTCGCTAGCTGTCAGACAGATCCTGGGGTTTGCAGTTTAGAGAGACCCTTAAGAATTCTTCGCCAGGAAGCTCTTTGGCCTCAGTAAACTACAAACCTCAGAATTCCACAGGAGGTTGAAAGTGGAATAATAGCACTATAACAGTATAGTGTAGAAGGGCCCTGAGTCTTCACTAGTGCACTTACACTGGCCATCTGGTGGCAAGACAAAGTTGATCCTTCTTTTCCATTTTTTCCCCAGAGTTAGGGGCCTTTGCATGCAGCTCTGTCCTGCCTAGCCATTGATCGGCTATGGAGACTTACCTGGGCAACATTCTAGCTGCCCTTGCACACCCGGGGGAGATAGAGTAGCCTCCACCCTCAGTATAAAGTTGCTGTTTCTTCCCAGAGTGGGCTCAAAGGCTGCTGGAATGTACCTGAGTGCATCTCTGAAGCTAATCAGCTCACCTGCACAGTTCAGGTCCAGTTTATCTGAAGGACCACTTTTCCCCTTACAAATTCCCCATGTTTTAAGATCTCCTGGGGGTTCCCTTCCATCTATCCATCCATCCACCCTCAAACGAAGACCTGGTGGGAACATGGGAGAGGGCCTTCTTAGTAGCTGCTCCCAAACTCTGAAACTCCCTTCTCAGAGAGGTTAATATCTTTCTGTAGGCAGGTAAGAACCTTCTTATTCTGGCAGGCCTTTGAGAGACAGGTTTTGTACAATGTGCTGGATTTTAAATTGCTTCTGGTGGTGTTGCCTTCTTTAAAAAATGGTTTTAAGTGTTGGATGGTTTGATTGCTGTTTAACTTTTGTACACTGTGGATTTTTAAGTATGTTTCAACTGTTGTGAATCACCTTGAGCCCCAAACTGGGAAAAAGGCAGGGTATAAAATACCACTGCTGCTGTGATGACCTCCACCAGCCATAGATGGATGGATGGATGGGTGGGTGGCCGGGCCGAGTTCCATTCTAGAACTCCCTCCCAGTTGAGCTTCAGGGGGAAGGACATTGCAGTAGGAGATAATAGACACTCCCTTCTGCAATGTCCCCCAAAATACACACACAGGTATAAACAGTAGCAATGCTAGTGTATGTCACCAATAGGACATGCTGCCAATCTATGCCAGCTTTATGTCCCCAGCCCTATGTACAACATCCAGAGATAGGAGCTAAATAGCTAAAAAAAATCAATTGCATTATCTTTTAACTTGGAAATTTTCAGAGGTAAAAAGGTCTACTTAATTTTTTTAAACCAAAGTGAATGGCTTAATTTGGAATTTCAGCATGAGCTTCATTCCAGAATTAAGTTATTAGTTAATTAAATGAAAGAAAGTGCTAAGGAGTTAGCCAAATTTAATATAAATTTAACAGTTAATTCCCCCAATGTAACGTAAATGCAATTAAATTTTTCTTAGCTTATTAACAATTAACTCCCTAATCCCTTCCTGCAAAATTTCCTATGTCTGCCAAAGTTTCTTAGCATATAGTTGCACGTGATCAGACTGGGGGTTGAACCTTGTGTGAAACTTGTCAAAGGGATGGTATTATCCACTATACTAGAGAAAACGGGCTTTGTTCTCTGCCTCCGCACTGCTACTTCTCACCTGTCAGCTTCCGTCACCTGAGGGTGTCTTTATTGGATGATAAGGCTAGCCTTAGTGCTAAAAATTAAAGCAAATGTAGACAATCCGGTATCCCTTAGAACTTTTGGACAACCATTTTCATAAGCTAACACAACCAGTAGCCAAGAACATTGGGAACTGTAGTCTAAAACATCTGGAGGGCATTACGTTGTCTGCCCCTAAATTATATGTACATTTCTTCATTTTCGGCTCTTTTTATTCTTCTTCTTTTGTTCATCTTTGTTTCTAAAGGTTGGAGAATGATAAGACAATTGCAGACTAGCAGATACCCTCATGGAGAGTATTTACCCAGAACAATCCCTTATTTCCAGTTCTTGCCTCCATGAACTTGATTTCTTTGGGTGGACTGTTGTGTTGTTGCCTTTGGGAGACAATGCATAAATGGCTTGCTTCTTACTTGTTTACTCCCAAATAAAGTTGAATTGAATCCAGTCTTGAATGGGGAACAAACATGTAGGCAAATTCCATTAATTCAATGGGTCTACTAGAGATGGAACTAACAAGAGGATTGAGAGGTCTGTTTGTTGATAGAGTTCTCATTCTCCAGGGTACATGTCTATGCCTAGAATCTGTAGACTTGAAATCTCTGAGTGGTCCCAGTTCCACTCCAGTCAGTCTGTGCATTTTTTTCTAGCACTCCTATCTACACGTAACACAAGGAACTAGCTACACTGGGTCTGGGGATCCATTTTATGTTGGAGGACTGGATTCCCAACAGCCCTGTGTGGGTTGGATGACTTCATGGATCATGGCCACAAGCAATGGCTGGTGGTTCTGATAGCAATGGGGTGGTTGATCTATCGTGGGTTGTAGTCTGAATCGTAAAGGAAGTATCCAAGGTGCAGAACCTGTTTAGAGGCTAGATCCAGAGCACCTTGGACAGCACCCTTAAACTTCAGATAAAAAAACCCAGCAGATTCCTCACTCATGTTGGAACAACCAGTCAGCAGTGATGACTACCCTCTTGGACAGCGGAAGAACTTGGTGCTTTGGTTGGGGGACCAGCTTGGCTCTTTTTAGCTCAGAGAAAAACAAGGGAGTGCAAAGTCCTCTCTAACGGATGCGGATGAATCTTGGCTGGGGTTCAGCTCTGCCACTTAGCAGCTCGGCTGAGAGCACCTGGTTGTCTGCCTGCCTCACAGTCCACTTGCCTTCCCAGAAGCAGAAGGATTTTAGAAGGGGTGCAGCTTGGGAGGATGTATCCATAGACGCCTGGAGAGCTGGATGTGAACCTTTTAGGGGCCAAATTGTGTCCAGAGACTAGCAATGCACTGAATGTCATTTTGAACACTGAGTGAATATCTTTATGCATTTGGCTTTGATCTAAATGCAGATGATTAAGCAAACTAGAACTAAAATTATTGGGGCAGATTTTATGCACATAAGGGTTATGTGTCTACCTCTTCTTTTCCCACCCTGGCTCGGTGTTAATAGGAGACAACACGGTGCTGGTGTGTTTGGAATGACAGTGAAAAGCAATTCTTCCAGACCCCAAAGTTCTTTGGCAAGTGAGATGACTTCCACACCAATGAAAAGAACACCCTAGGGAGCCATCTTTTTCTAAAGTTGCCTGGGCTTTAGATCACCATGGAAACCTCACCTTGGCACCAAAGATGTGCTAAATGAGCTCATGGAAGAGAAGTCACATGAATCTTTCACATGCAGTTGATGTTTATAGACAACTTAGTCCCTGCTCAGCCTTTCTGGGATGCCAGAATGAGGCTGGGTCACCCTTGCCCCCAGTGGTATCACTAAAGGATTTTTTTTTTTTTAGCCACCTAACAAAAATACTAGAATGAGGACTCTTTTAGCAGCAATTCTCCCAGGTAATAACTTCACTCCCTTATCTCTCTTCCATTATTTTGGTGTCCCTTCTTTCCAGGATTTATTTAGTCTTTTGAAAAAATGTTAGCAGGGCTGTGCCAAGGGATATGCGAGAGAGTGGGGATGTTCTGGTTTTTTCAGGGATCTTTCAGTGCTCTTCCCTGAATTTTAACTCTTATTAGAGGGGAAAATGGTTGCAATCTGCATGGTTCAGCACAGTGTAGTAGTTCCACACACAGAACTATGCTATACTGGACCTACTGTAGAGCTGCAGAAGCCCCCACAAGGTCATTCATCGCTTTGAGGTCTGCTGGAGAGGCCCTTCTCTCCATCCCATTTTCACACTACACTGTTATAGTGCTGTTATTCCATTTTCAACATCCTGTGGAATTCTGGGGTTTGTAGCTTCCTGAGCCCAAAGCGCTCTCTGGCTGAGAATTCTAAATACCCTTCCCTAAACTGCAAACCCCAGGATTCCACAGGATGTTGAAAGTGGAATAATAGCACTATAACAGTGTAGTGCGGGTATGGCCTTTGATTTAACTTTTGTATTGTATGAGCTTTGACTATTTTTTTTTAAAATTGTAAACCACTTTGAATCCCAACCTGGAAAAATGCAGGCGATGAAGATGATGATGATGATGATGATGATAACAATAACAGCAACAGCAATAATAATTTGTAGACAGCTTAGTCCCCACTCAGCCTTTCTGGGGTGTCAGTGCTGATCTAATTCAATGCTGGTGGAGAGCACTGGAGTGGGGATTGTAGAGGTGTGTGGCTGTGTCCCTGTAGCCAGGTGCAAAATGATTACATCACCCACTTAGATGTATTGGAATCCTCTGGAAATGTCAGCAGCTGATGTGAATTTTTGGTATCTGGCTATGGGGACATAACCAGGGACTACTCCTGTCCCCCATCACTATCCACCAAGCGTGAAATGCCCATGTTCTACAGTAGAAGGAGTGCAGGGAGAAAAGAATACCAATCTCTGCCATCACAAAAAAATAGACAAACACAAGCTTAAGTTCAACGGATTGCCTTTGTATGCTACTAACACAGTGGTTTTCCACCTGTGGGTCCCCAGATGTTTTTGGACTTCAGCTCCCAGAAGCCCTGAGCATTGACCATAGTGGCTGGGGCTTCTGGGAGCTGAAGTCCACAAACATCAGGGGACCCACAGGTTGAGAACCACTGTACTAACAGGATGCCAGCCAAAGTCTCCCACCTGTTTACTGTTAGGGATATAGTTCCTGTCCCATGAAGTCCAGCAACTTGTCTCTTTGCTGTATCCCTTCAGACTGCAGAGGGCTTGTACTGCATAATTCAACCTTCCTACATGTTGAGCAGTTCCTTTTAGAACTGTTCAACTGGGTGGCAGGCAGAAGAGTCAAAACAAGGATGAGGAACTTGTGCCCCTCCCAGGTGATGTTGGATTACAATCCCCATCGTTCCTGACCATTGGCTTGCTGGTTGGGGCAGATGGGGATTGTTACCCAAAGCTTCCTAGAGGGTACTAGGTTGGAGAAGTCTGGGATAAAGCTAGACATGTTGAAGTATTATGGGGTACAAAAAAGATGGATTCTTTATTTGTCCAACATTCTCTCCCTGCCCCCCCCCCACACACACAGACCAAA
The DNA here is from genome assembly GCA_948472985.1 of Iguana delicatissima. NCBI lineage: Eukaryota > Metazoa > Chordata > Lepidosauria > Squamata > Iguanidae > Iguana > Iguana delicatissima. The sequence continues at coordinate 243,548 of CAOKZL010002507.1, forward strand.
AATCCAGCTCTTTGTCCCCAGAATCTGGAAATGTTATATTCTGGACTCCAGTTCCCAGATGGCTGTGGGATACTGGGAGCTGTAGTCCAAAAAGTAATGTTTCCAAGTTTGGCTTTTTCATGACACTCACTCACCCTTTCCAGTATCTGGGCTGCAACGTAGTCTCGGGATTTGCACAACTGGCCACTCTCGTCAAAATAACTTTCCCATTCAGTGCTGTCAATTGGCAACTTCTTCATTCCCTGGAAATAAAAGTCAAGGACTTGTAGTAAACCGGAAAACAACCCACAGAGAGAGGAGTCGGAGACTGAGCTGAATCAATATTGCTGCGCCAGTCTGGGTTTGGATTTTCTCTACAGGACAATTCCAATTTCAGAGAGAGAGCCCTGGGATATTGTAAAACATTGCTTTGGATGGTGAATGAGATTTTTATAGCAGGGGTGGGAACTTCTGGCCCTGAAAGTGTTTCAGACTACAAGACCTCCCATTGGCTGTATTGGCTGGGGCTTTCTGGAGCTATAATCCAAAACATCTGCAGAGCCAAAGGTTCTTCTTTCCAGTTTCCCTTGCAAGGATCACCAAACTTGCCGATCAACCTGACAATGCCTCACCAGGCTGATACCTCATGGCCTCAAGATGAAGGATGTAAATTCCTGGGTTCTTTGTCCTCACCGCCGAGAATGAGAGCAACATGGGGAGATTTTCCCTGGAGTGCAACAAAACCAATAAATTACACACCAGTGGAAAATTCAAGATAAAAAAAAATATTTTATTCAGCCTGGGCCAAAAGGAAAATTTGACATCCAGTGATATTTCCACAAATCAGACATGCCAGAAACAAAAAAGGCATACACATTTCTGTTTGTTTATAAGATAATGAATTTGCATATTAAGGCCATCTCCGCATCTTACCGGATCCCTTGAAAGCTTGAAAGCAACCCACAACAAACAATTTATTGAGACCTAGCATGTTATAGTGGTTTGAGTGTTGGAGTATGACCCTGGAAACCAGGGCTCGATTCTTCACTCGGCCATAGAAACCCTTCTGGGTGACCTTGGGCTTGTAACACACTCTCAGCCCCCAGAAAAACCCATAATACATTTGCCATAAGTTAGAAACAACTTGGAGGTACACAACAACAACACAAACCCTATTAATACGTAAGTTTTTTTAAAAAACCTTATTAAATTAATTCTATTAAAAGACATTAAACCCATTCTGTTAAAAATACTGAACATTAAAAAAAATGTTAAATTAAAAGAATAGAGTCATCCCTCCACATTTGCTAGCGGCACAGGACCCCTATGAAAGCAGAAAAACTGTGAATAACTCTAGGCCCTCCCGAACCACATTTAACAAATACAAAAGTATGATCACCATATTCAGCTCACCGTGGATTCCTTTGGGGCATCAGGGTTCCTTCACAAGACAGAAGTGGGTGGCTGGTGGGGCTTCCTGCCACCTCCGCTACTGCCCCACACCATTTTTAATAGGGACTTACAAGCCTTTGTCACAGTTTCTCCATCTCACGAGGCTTGCAGTCCCTATTAAAAATGGCATAGGGAGGCAGCAGAGGTGACAGCAAATAATCTATCAACAATCAAATTTGGAAAAGTGAAACCTGCAAATGTGGAGGGCTGACCGTAGATTAAAATACATTGAAAAGGGATAAAAGCAAAACACCCCCTATCAAAAGATCCTTCTGTCAAAGAACCAAAGGACAAAATGTCTTTGTCTGCAGGCAGAAAGAGAGCAGAGATGGGGCCAAGGGATCCTCCGATGGAAGGGATTTCCACCACTTAGTAGCAGCTACCGAGAGGGCTCTCTCCCATGTCCTTATCAAATCACCTATGATATGGTAGGGCAGAGAGAGAGTCCTCTGCTGAAGATCTTAAAAAGCTGGACAGGCTCTGTCTTTTGTTAATGTTAGGGTCAGAGCTGGGTCATATAAAGCCATTGGTGGTCTCATCATCTCTAAACGGTTTGAGCCATTTTCTACACACGGCCACACAATAGCAAGAAAAGTCTGCTCTGGAGTCATTGCAGTGCCCTTAAGAAGATGTATCTCTCTCCCCTCCTTGCTTCTCATTCCCTTCTTTTCTAAAACACTGAATTTTCCAATTGGGAAACCAGAGCAGTGAGATATTTTTACATGCGATTGAGTTACAAAGACTCGGCAAGATGGAATGCATAATTAGTTACAAACAACTGGGCGAGGGGAACTCGGGGAAATAAAATCAATGGGATCAGGTGGAGGGGCCGTTTAAGCAAATCTCATTAGAATCACAGAAGGTCTGCAGCCCACAGAATCGAAAAAGAAATAATGGGATTCAGTTTCAAGGCACAGGAGTTTCTTTGGGTCGTGCAGGTGGTGGGAAAAGCACGTCAGAGTGAAAAAGGAGAATGGGCTAACGTGTACTAGGAGAGAGTTGTATCCATTGCTAGCAATGATCTGCTGTTATTGTCTTCCTACAAAAGAGATGCCCAAGAATTTCAAACAGGCAGTGCAAAAAAATGAGGGGAGATGTCTCCTTGACTCCATTGGTATTTAATTTTCATTTGACACGTTGAGGGCCCCAACTTCAGTGCTCCTAACAGGACAGGGATAATTAATGAAGCATGGAGTCTGCTTCCAGTGACCAATAGACATTGGGAGCCATTTTGTTTTTCACTAGAACCCTGAGGTCCAATACACGAAGACAGATGTACGCTGAGAAAGAAGAAACAGGAGAACCTCCTGAACCCATGCTCAGCCCAGGAACTGGAAGTCAGCGTACCCAGAGCATAGAACGCCTGTTTTTCAGAAGTAGTGCAATGGTGCCAGTCATTATGTAACATACTGCTCATTGCTTTAGGTCCAGTCCGTTGATAGGCAGGCATTATTAATGCCTTACTTTTTTAGTTGGTTTTTTTATTCCCCACAAATGATATATTCTTGCAAAACAGAAATATGCCTAGAAATGGACAACCTTCCTCAAATTTGCTGCTGTTGTCGTGTGTCTTCAAGGCATTTCTGACTTATGGCAACCTTATCGTGGGGCTTGCTGGGGATGAGAGTGTGTAACGCACCCAAGGTTGCCCAGTGGGTTTCTATGGACACATAGAGAATCGAACCCTGGTCTTTAGAGTCATAGTTCTGTTACCCTGTGAATTGGGGGTCCCGGGAGGGGCGCCCAAACAACAAACCAAAACAAGCAAAGATGGGGGAAATTAGCTGGAGCACTCTCTTGGCTAGCGAGAGGCAGGGTAACTTAGCGGGGATCTTTTACCCTATGTCTACAGCGTCGGGTCAGTGAGCAGTCAGGCAGTTCAAAATAACAATAAGATTTATTTATCAATATCAAGAACAACACAACCACACTCCTAGCTAGAAGAGGAAAATAGAGTTCAAAGGGGAATGGGTGATACGCCACCTTTCCTGCAGTCCTGGGGAAGCCGATTGTAGAAGAGGAAACCTGGCGTGGCGGCCGAGGGGAATTCGCTGAACCGGGCAGCAGCAAGCCAGGGTAGAAGTCCAAAGCGATCGGCAAGAGTTCCAAAGGGCTCTCAGAACTGGGGTTTTTTTATCAGGGAAAGAACGACCGTAGGCTAGTCTGGTCTTGGGCGAAGATAATAAGTTTTGGGTTGGGGACAATGCCTCCGAAAGGTCAGAATTTACATGATTGAGTTATGCTCTGAATTGACAATAGTATGGCTGGTATGTAGATGCGGCTAGCTTGGCAGTTAAGCACTCAGCTCGCCAGGGTGCCCTCTCAGGGCAGAGGGTCTCTTTGTTTATCACGCATTGCTAATGAGGGTGTTTGTTTCGGGAGATCCCCTAAAGCAGTTCTGGCAAACTCTGGCTTGGTTTGGTGGGAGCAGCAAATAGTAGCCATGCCTAGCTTCGCGCTTGTTCGGTGGCCTCACAAACACTTGGCTGGTGGCAGAGCAGGGCCAAATTGTGATATCAAAAATGATATCTTTGGTTCACCAAAGTCCAGGCCAGTGAATGGTGGTAACAGTTCAATGCTCAAATCACTACACCATGCTGGTTCTCTCTTAGGCTCTCTGAAAAGCATTGTTTTAGAAGTAAGGACTAGAAATGTTTGCGGCACTGCACATTTTTAGCCTTAATTCCAGTTACAGAGACAACCAGTGAGGTGTAGGGGTTTGAGTACTGAAACTCTGAAAACCAGGTTTTGAATCCCTGTCCAGCTGTCAAAATGTGATCTTGGACAAGTTACATTATTTCAGCCTCAGAAGGTGACAATGGCAAACTTCCTCTGAATAAATCTTGCCAAGAAAACCCTATAATAGGATTACCGTAAGTTAGAATTGGCTTGGAGGCATTTGACAACAACAATGCTGACAACAAATCTGGCATGGATCACATTACAAAGCACAATAGAAATGACCACAAAGAACAGAGAAGGCCCCAAATAATATCTGCATCAAAATAAATGAGCCATAGGTTCAGAATATAAATTTGTATATATTAAATGGTGGGCTACACTGGGCTGGGAAAACACAAAAAGAATGGGAAAAACAAAAGAAAACTCAGTGACTGGACACGCATTTTGTCTGGGGATGGCTTGGAGGGTTTGGGCTGCCCTCTGATACAAATATTGCTGATCTTTAAATTTTTATATTTTATTTTATTCCTGCTCTGCAAAGGCATCGGGGGCTTTGTTTGGGCTTGGGAGGTGACAGTAAGGAACTCCACGCCACTCCTTAGGGCTGCATATAGCTCACTTTGCCCACTGCAGAGTCGAAGTTATTTATTTTCCCTAAAATGTAACATTGTTATGGGTATTACATTACTCTCTATGGGCCCTTCCATGCTACACAGAGTTATAGCACTGTGACTCCACTTTAACTACCATGGCTGAATCCTGTGGACTTCTGGATTTGTAATTTCACGGGATAGCATTGTCGTCTGGCAGAGACTCTTAAGTATGTCATGAAACTGCCAATCCCAGGATACTATAGGGTAGAGCCATGGGAACTTAAAGCAGTATCAAAGTACCATCACTGTTGAGCTGTGAAAGAGAACTACAAAAATAACATTGTTGGGCCTTTTCCTAAAGACCTCGAGCAAAAGAAAGCACTCCATCCCCCAAAGCAAATTTCTACAGCTCTTGCTGTTAGGAGCTTTCTCTCACTGTTCTTCCAAAATCAGCCATGGGTGCAATTTCTGTCATTAATTCCAGTCCTGCCCTCTGGAACAACGGAGAACAAATCCGCTCTATCTTTTGTGTGACAGCCTTTCAGATGTCTGAAGATAGCTATCATGTCTTCCCTTAATTTTTTACTTCTCGCCACTAAACATAACCATCTCTTTCAACCATCCCTCTTGGTGTTTTCAACAGAGGTATATCTACCAGTATAGTTGAGATGGATGCTCTGAGTCTTGTGAAATGCTCTTCAGAAGATTCGGGGCTTTGAAATCTCTCTCTCACCATCCCCTTCCTCATTGTGCCATGACAACAAAAAAAGATATTTTGGTTTCAATGAAAACAGAACACAATCCCTTTATATTCTCAGGGTAGCTGAAGTCTCTCTTGACCTCCTCCTTTTTCCCGTTCTGTCAAATGAACAAACCCCATAGAGTCAGAGATGAATCCGATTGTTGTCGTTTCTCCCAGAACCGAAATTGGTTACCATAGTGTCATGAGGTCACAAAGGCATGAGCTCACAAGAAGAAGAAGAAGAGAAGGAGGAGGAGGAGGAGGAGGAGGAAGACATAAAAGAGAAAGGACATTAGGAGATAGTGGTTGAGAGAACAACCCAGATTGCTAAATCTTTACCATCTTAAAGGGCAGTCCTTCTTTGTTCTTGGAAATCACACAGGGGCTATTTCCACACTACACTGTTATAGTGCTATTATTCCACTTTCAACGTCCTGTGGAATTCTGGGGTTTGTAGTTTACTGAAGCCAAAGAGCTCTCTGGTTGAGAATTCTACTTTGTCTGTGGTGCCATCCACGCTATCCATCAGGTTCTCTTTTTTAGAGTCTCATAGGGAGATATATGAAAGCACCGGAGTAAGCCATATCTTCCCTGCAAAGGGAACAGTTGCCTAAAGATCAAGGTCGGGATGTAAATCTTTGCATGCTTTCCCTTGGCCTACAAAGATGGATAGTTCTTTAAAAGGGAGGTACTGAAGGCACAGGCTAAAACTGTGCCATTAAGGAGGAAAAATGGAAGGCATCTGAACAAACCGGAATGGTTGACTAAAGAGCTCTCAGCTGAGCTAAGTATTAAGAAAAACATGGACAGGAAATGGAAGAAGGGGGAAATCACCAAAGAAGATTATAAGCAAGTAGCCAGGAGATGTAGGGAGAAGGTCAGAAAGGCTAAAGCACAGAACGAACTTAGGCTGGCCAGAGACATTAAAAACAATAAAAAGGGCTTTTTTAAATACGTCCGCAGCAAAAGGAAAAAGAAGGAGACGATAGGGTCGCTGCGCAGAGAAGATGGAGAATTACTAACAGGGGGAAGAGAAGAGGCAGAACTCCTCAGCACCTTCTTTGCCTCAGTTTTTTCCCAAAAGGATAAAAACACTCAACCTGGTGGTTGGAGAGCAGGTGAGGAAGCGGAGGAAATGCAGCACAGAATAGATAGAGAGGTAGTACAGGAATACCTGGCCACACTGGATGAATTCAAGTCTCCAGGGCCAGATGAATTGCATCCTAGGATTTTAAAAGAACTAGCAGAGGTCATTGCGGAACCTCTTGCTATAATCTTTGAAAACTCTTGGCGGACCGGAGAAGTTCCGGCAGACTGGAGGAGGGCAAATGTTGTCCCCATCTTCAAGAAGGGAAAAAAAGAGGACCCAAATAATTATCGCCCAGTCAGCCTGACATCAGTACCTGGAAAGATCCTGGAGCGGATCATCAAACAGTCAGTTTCTAATTACTTAGAAAAGAATGCCGTAATTACGAAAAGTCAACATGGATTTCTCAAAAATAGGTCATGCCAGACTAATCTTATCTCTTTTTATGATAGAGTTACTTACTTGATAGATGAAGGGAATGCTGTGGACATAGTATATCTTGATTTCAGTAAGGCCTTTGACAAAGTTCCCCATGACATTCTTGCAAAGAAGCTAGTAAGATGTGTGGCTGGACAGGGCTACTGTCAGGTGGATTTGTAACTGGTGGACTGACCGTACCCAAAGGGTGGTCACCAGTGGCAGATTCTCATCCTGGAGAGAAGTGACTAGCGGGGTGCCACAGGGTTCTGTCCTGGGCCCGGTGCTGTTCAATATCTTCATTAATGACTTGGATGAAGGAATATAGGGCATGCTGATCAAATTCGCAGATGACACCAAATTGGGAGGGGTTGCTAATACGCCTGATGACAGGATCAAAATTCAAAAGGACCTGGACAGATTGGAGAGCTGGGCCAAGGCTAACAAAATGAATTTCAACAGAGAGAAAGGTAAGGTCCTACACTTAGGCAGAAAAAATGGTATGCAGAAATATAGGATGGGGGACACGTGGCTGGCTAACAGTACGTGTGAAAGGGATTTAGGAGTCTTCATAGACCACAAGCTGAACATGAGTCAGCAGTGTGATGCGGCAGACAAGAAGGCCAACGCAATTCTTGGTTGCATCAATAGGAGTATGGTGTCTAGATCGAGGGAGGTATTGGTACCACTTTATTCTGCATTGGTTAGACCTCATCTTGAATACTGTGTCCAGTTCTGGGCACCCCAATTCAAGAAGGATATGGATAAGCTGGAGCAGGTCCAGAGGAGGGCAACCAAAATGGTGAGGGGCCTGGAAGCCATGCCCTATGAGGACAGACTTAGAGAGCTGGGTATGTTTAGTCTGCAGAAGAGAAGGTTGAGAGGGGACATGATAGCCATGTTTAAATATTTGAAGGGGTGTCATGTTGAGGAGGGAGTGGGCTTGTTTTCTCCTGCTCTTGAGACCAGGACAAGGAGCAACGGATGCAAGCTGCAGGAGGGGAGATTCCGCCTGAACCTCAGGAGGAATTTCCTGACAGTCAGGGCTGTCCAACAGTGGAATGTGCTGCCACGGAGTGTGGTGGAGTCTCCTTCTTTGGAGGTTTTTAAGCGGAGGCTGGATGGCCACTTGTTGGAAGTACTTTGAGGGTTTTCCTGCATGGCAGGGGGTTGGACTGGATGGCCCTTGTGGTCTCTTCCAACTCTACATTTCTATGATTCTATGATTCTATGATACTTCCCGTAGTATTCTCCTTTGGTCAGGAGACAAAGAAGATTTCTGTGCAGTTTTTGAGAACTATTCACACTTCGCAAAATCTTTGGGGGAATTGTTCTGTATATAAATGTGTGTCTTTTGCCTGCACACAGACCGGGCTGGAATCTTGTCAGTGACTTTATTGTTCTTCTTGTGGGCCTTCAAGTTTCTGACTTACAGTAACCCTAAGATGAACCTACGGTCATTTCCACCCTACACTGTTATAGTGATAATATTCCACTTTCAACCTCCTGTGGAATTCTGAGTTTTGTAGTTTACTGAGGCCAAAGAGCTTTCTGGCTGAGAATTCTAAATGACCCTCCCTAAACTGCAAACCCCAGGATTCCATAGGATGATGAAAGTGCAATAACAGCACTATAACAGTGTAGTGCTGAAATGGCCTATCACAGGGTTTTCCGGGGTTGGGAGCATGTGAAGGTCTCGTACGCACACACACAAATATATCTCTTTTTGGAAGGGCGTACAAGTGCTGTTCTGAAGCTCTATTCTTTGAGCAATATCAAACAAACAAGCGAATAAACAAAAAAACCCTCCGCAGTGTAGCTCGTGTGCCCTGAGAAGGGCTGCTGCTTACTAACGTGAAGTGGCAAAAGTGGGGAGGCAGTTCAGATGATGTAGCTCAGAGGCGAAGAGATGGGAGAGTGCACTCCATTTTTGTGTATACTCTCTTTTCATTACCCCTGACTGCGGAGCTGAGGTGGTTCTTCCATGTCTGGCCCGCCTTCCTGCTTCCTCATTTTCTCACTGCAAAGCAGCACCAGCATTTGTGAGGAGACTTTTGTCTGGGAGCACAGGGCTAGAGGGTTAGGCCCTTGCTTCCCATCCCCCCAAAAAGATGTATACAAGGACTGGACATAGAACTGCATGGGTGGACTCCACCTGTTTGCTGCAGGATTTTGGCTTGCATATTTGTGTGTGCAGTAAATGTGCTTCCTGCACAAGGAACAGTGTTTTCTAGGGCAAGCGTGCTGGCTGGGTTCCTAAAACAGGGCTGTGTGCATAAATCTCCGTACGCAGCTTAACACATTGAGGTTGGCATCCTTTCAGAGCCATATGTAAGCATAAGTTACCCTTATGCCTGCATATGTCTCGTTTTGGTTGCTGCGGAGGTTGGTATTCCATTTCTCCCTCTAACAGCACTCAAATCCCAGCCCCTGCGCTTGCCATAGAACTGCTGAAGCCTCTGCCCAGCCATCCCATGTCTCGTGTATGTGTGTGTTTCAGGAGCATCTGGCTATAGCCAGAGTCAGAACGATTATGTCAGCTGCTGAGACCTTGGGAAGATCCTAAGGAGGCCTGGTGGCACAGTGGTTAAATTCCAGTACTGCAGCCACAAGGTTGTGAGTTCGATCCTGCAGGGCTCAAGGTTGACTCAGCCTTCCATCTTCCCGTAGCTCGGCAAAATGAGTACCCAGCTTGTTGGGGGCAATTAGCTTACAACTTTGTAAACCGCTTAGGGAGTGCTTTGCACGGTTAAGCGGTATAGAAATGTAACTGCTATTGCTAACTGCATTTGCTATCCCAGTGGATCTCAGGGGCTGATGGAACCACTTCACATTTGGGTATGGGGACACAGCCAGACGCAGAGAATCATAGAATTTTAGAGTTGGAAGAGACCACAATGGCCATTGAGTCCAGCCCTCTGCCATCCAGGAACACACACTCAAAGCAGTAATACATGTCGAATCACCCTGCCAACATGAGCCTTTTTCCATGTCTTCCATTATTTACATATCTTTCATGCTGAGAGTCAGGCAAAGTTCCTGTCTCCTTATCTTGTCATGATCCATTCCCGTAACACCTTCTCGCTATTCTGCCCCACCCCCCGCACTTTCATCATCTTCCCTCTGGACTGAGACAAGCTGACATTGAACTATTAACCACTTGGGAGCCCTGGGATACTTTGGGAGTCCCCTCCAGACACATAGCTGCAAGTAGCTTTTTAACAATGGACATAAGATAGTGTTTCAGCAAGCCATGCCTTCTTTGATCGAATGCAGCTATTCCTATACATCTCTATCTATATCATCTATATATTATTGCATACATATGACAGGAGCCACTGACATCCTGACAAAGGCAACCTATGCACATGGAAGACACTTCCAGCTACTCTTTTCTGTGCAGTACAAAATGAAAAGAAAGAGAAAACAAAAAGTGTGTGGGTTTTTTTCCACGCAGAAGACAATGTGTATTTCTGCCTGGATTATTTCTCTGAAAGACTCCTCAAAGTGCGAAGAATTTTCCTCGCTGATGTACTCTTCTTGCCAGGGGTTTCTTGAGTACTGGAAAAACAATGATACTGCCAGAAACAACAATGAACATTGTTTCACTGCTTTGCTGAGCATCAGCAGCGCTGCCTGAGCTTGCTAAGCCTCTCAGAAGTGGATCGTCCCTGTTATTTCTGCAGGCATGTTTCCTGGAGAAATATCTATGGATCTTTGCTTCCCTCAGGTCAGGAACGGGGAATGTGTGGCCCAGGAGATGTCCTGGACTGCGGTTGTTTGTATTCTTCCCTACTATTGATGTTGTTCTTTGCTAACCTTGTACTTGAAAGGAGCAAAATTAATTTTAGTAATTTTTTTCCCTCTGCAAGAAGGGTTTCTTATTTTTTTTAATAATTTTTATTATTTTCAAAATACATAAAAGCATCTATAGACACAAATATGTATACCATTATTATAATTCTTCTATTCCCCCCATGAATCGCTTCTATATATCAAAAGTTTCCAGGGTTTGAATCCCCACTTGGCCATGGAAACCCACTGGGTGACCTCAAGCAAGTCACATTCTCTCAGCCTCAGAAAAAGGCAAAGGGAATAAATTTGCCAAGAAAATCCTCTTGATAGGTTTGCCTTAAGGTCACCATAAGTCAGTTTTCAAAGGGGAGAGATATATACGATGGCTAGAAAGAACCTTCCCCTGTCAGAGACACTGTACCTTCAAAACACTTCTGATTCATGGCAACCCTAAGGTGAACCTATCACAGATTTTTTTTGGTTTTTTTTTGGGTAGGATTTTTACAGAGGGGATTTGCCTTTGCCTTCTTCTGAGGCTGAGAGAATGTGACTTGCCCAAGGTCACCCAGTGTCTGAGTGGGGATTTGAATCATAGTCTCCAGAAGCCATAAATAAATAAATAAATTTGAATATTTAAATCTACATTTGAATATTTAAATCTTGAGTTAAGTCTTGGTTTTCCCTGGCAACAGATTATATTTGCAGGGGGTCTCAGGTAAAGAAAAGGTTAAGAACCATTACAGTAAACTAAAAACAGTGAACACTAACTAAAAGGCTAAACTCTAACCTACTAAAACACAAAAGGGCTCTGACCCCCCTGGAAGAAAAATTGATGCCTCCCAGAAGAAAATTTTTAGAAAGAAAAAAAATGTCATTCTACCATTACAGATCCAGCTAAGTAATCCTCCTAGAATTACCAGTGTGTCTAACCACAAATAATTGCATCATTAGATTTCTTATTGCTCCAAATGTCCATAAACGGTTTCCAATCGTTGTGAGATTCCAATCTTCCACTATGAGAAAGACTTTGGAAATCATGCAGTTTTTGAAGAATGTTTGCAGTCTGGGACCTATTCAGTCTTTTTCATGCAGAAAATAATACTTCTACACAGAAGCATTGGCTGGAGTCCTGTATCAGCTTATACTTAACTACTTAACTAAGTAACTTGTCCTGGCCTGACCCACACCTCCCCCAAAGAAAAATCTGATGGAAGCATCATTTAAGCAAGTTCTGATCACCAGCAGAATGTGCCTCCTTCTCCCCGTGCAGCTGATGCCTGGTAAAGTAGGTTGGGGAGCGAGTTAGAATTGTGGCAAATGGTGTCAAAATCTTGATTGAGTGGTGATTGGTTAGGTAACTGTTTATATTCACGATCGCTTGCCTAGGCGGTTCACATTCACAATTGCTACGTGGTCACAATTTTGATGTTTTTGTCAGGTTTGGAGGGTTGGGTCAGGAGAAGTTACTGAGTTACTTCTTAGGCCATTTCCGCACTACACTGTTATAGTGCTGTCATTCCACTTTCAACATCCTACGGAATCCTGGGGTTTGCAGTTTAGGGAGGAGCATTCAGAATTCTCAGCCAGAGAGCTCTTGGGCTTCAGTAAAATACAAATCTCAGAATTCCCTAGGATGTTGAAAGTGGAATAATAGCACTATAACAGTGCAGAAATGGCCTTACTTAAGTATTAGATGATACAAGATTTGGGCAGTTATTTTTGGTGCAGAGTATGCTTTTTCCTGCACAGACAATGCTGTAGATGGGGACTTATTTTACACAAAATTTTGTAACATTTTTCTTTGACATGAAACTGCATTTTCAGTGCAGTAAACAGCATTTTATACAGAAAGGACTGTTTCTGCACAGAAAATGCTGCTTTCTGTGCAAAACTCCCAGGGTTGAATTCTGTCCAACATAAGTCTCAGCCTGTGAAGACTATCTCCAGTCTACGATTTTTCCCATCAGGTTTCCTGACACATGTAGAACACATTTGTCACCAATTTTTTGAGGATTTTTGAATATTTTCCCCATCTCTACTCCCTATTGGCTATGCTGTCTGGGGATGATTGGAGTGACAATTCAACAATATCTGGAGGACCAGTTGATCCCCAGTCTGCCTTAGCCATTAGTGTCAATGTCACCACCAGAGGGCTATAATGGTGTATTACCGTTTTCAGTTCCCCTTGGATCTGCTTTAGTATTGGAGCCGTGCTAATTTCCAGCATGTGTGGATAATATGGAGATTCCCCTTGGCTAAAGAAAGAGAAACAAATTCCAAATGGGTTGCAAGGGAATGAAATGAAGTGGTGTGTGTGTTCATGTGCGTGTGTATCAAATGCAAAGAAGCAGAAGGAGCAACAGCAAAAAACCCTTTCCAACTCTGGGGACAGTTAATGGAAGAGGCGACATTGGTTAATTACCTGCTATGAAACTATCCACTCAAAAAGGCATTTTTAATGGAAAAGTAATGCACTTTCCTAGCAACGCTTTCATGTCAAGAAAGCCAAACAAGAGACGCTGACAGGTTCCCAGAGACTGCACAAGTACTGTGCCCACTGGGTTGCGAATGATATGCAAACCACAGCAATAAACATATGGTCAATTGCTTGCTGATTTAGCTATGGGAGCATCACTCAATAAGATGCCAACCATGGGGAAAAACATGGTGTTTTTGCCTTCTTCCTCCCTGGGGTCCTTCAAATGTGTTGGACTGCAATCCCCATCAGCCTTGGGCAGAATATACTTCTAGATGGGTCCTGGATTGGGAATGGCCTTATGAGCTCACATGACAACTCTATGATTCTATGATTCTATGAAATTGCTTTTTATGAAATGAGCAGCAACAAGATGAAGAATGGATTGGGGAGGGTGATGGGCACCAAATCAGCAAAAGTGTGGAGTGGGAGGAGGAGATAAAAAGTCCAATGGTGGGAGGGAAAGGATGTCAGGAAGAATGTCAGGGGTGCTGTGAACCTGGAACTAATGTGACTTTAAGAGACCTGTCCAGGGTGCTGAAGCTAGTTGGGGGATAGGATTCAGTACCTTGGACAGCTCATTTGAAGCAAGAAGTAAAACTATTCAGATTAAATAAATGCTGGGTTCTATTTTCATGCAGTGATCATATTTCAGAATACCTCTACTTCTTAAATATATGTAAATGCATAACAAAAAAAGTGATAGCAACACAGCTAATATATTCATAACATAAAAGGTCCCTGTCCATTCCCCCCAAATTTCCAGTATTGCCTGAGAGGATCCATTGGGAGTCTCATCTTTGTTAGCAAACTCAATAAAAGGATACTACAAAGGAAGAAACTTGTCTGCCTCTTTCATTCCTTTGCCACCATTTTGTTCCAAACCCTGTTCAACTAGTTACAGATGTTCACACCATCTAATGCAGTGGTGTCCAATCTTTGGTCCCCCAGGTGTTTAAGACTTCAACTCCCAGAATTCCTGACTGTTAGCCAAGATGGCTGGGGCTTCTGGTAGTAGAAGTCCCAAACACCTGGAGGTTCAAAGGTTAGACACCACTGATCTAATGCTTTCCAGTGTTTAGTCATGTCAACATGGGCTGCAACCAAATGCAATGATGGTAACTCCCTATGAGTAGGCACTTCACTGCGTCCCTCAAAAATTGACAAGAGACATAAAAATCCACATTTCTTTATGAGCTGAAGTAATAGGAAATTCAATACCAACAGAAGGTCAGGTAGCAGCCTTGTCTGTCTGCACGTGTAACTCTTTTGATAATGAGATTGTGTCTTCCACTGTAATGATCTAGGAGATCCCGGATTTGGTTTAGGAGATACACGACATGTTGTATGGGACATACAGCTTTCCCCAGGAGTCTGAGGAAGAACCAGCTAGTGAGGAAGGGTTTAACAATGCTGTCTTCTGGGATCTGCTTCTGTTAGTAATTGCCTCCTTCTTCCTTATTGGCCAGCCCTAGTCCTCAAGGGTGGCCAGCACCAGAAGCGGCTGATGGCTTCCATATTAGGAATACAGTGAACTCCTGAATGTTACTTCAGACTTTAGAGAAGCTCTCCAAGTGCTGAACCCATTTGGAGAATGGGGTTCAGTACCCTGGACAGCTTCCATATAGCTCGGAATTAAAAAATTTTAAGGTGTTGAAACTAGTTTGAGAATACACTTATAAAATCTTCTGCATAGTTACTAGTTCCTTGAGTTCAGCTCTGCCTTGGATATGTATAAGAGGCAATTAAGACACTGGCTATTTTGGATAAATTCAAGAAGGGATCTACAGTTAATTAAGACTTCAAAATTTTCACTATGGTTTGCCTTTTTGAAAACAGAACATTTTAGAGCCAGATCTCTGATCAAATCCAAGCCATCTACCTTAAGAATTGTCTTTACAGAACTGCAATTTCAGGTAATGGCAACTGCAGTCTTAGATGGACTCTCTAATAAGGTGCCGTTTGAAAACCGACTGTGCATTTACAGCCAAGGACAGGCAGAAGACATTGTGCATTACATGCTAACTTGTCCTATGTATAGTGACCCTAGAGAGAGATTTCTAACACCTTTGCTAATAAATGAAGGTGGGAACTCTGTAGTAGTGTTGGTTCAATTTTTACTGATCAGTACAAATGACTACGTAACACATAAGGTGGCCTTTTTTGCCTTGGCTGCAAAAAAGATCCGAAAGAGAGAGTTAGATAAAATTACCATATATTGTGATAGAGACTCAAAGTATTAAATTGATTGATTTTCATGTTGGTAGTCTAGAAACTTAGGTCTTTTACTTTTTATATTTGTTTGGTAATATCTTTGATCATGGCATGCAATGTATGGGGTGTTTATCGTACTTCCATACGCCATATATTTTTATCTTAAAGGTTTATGTATTGTATGTCCAGTCCTCCTTCCACATTCATGGGTTTGACCTTCACGAATTTGATTATTCATGAGGCATGTGATTGCCTCCCCCTCGTTCTCCTCTTCCCTTTGCTTTGCACTCCCTACCCCAAGCTTACCAGGCTTGTGTTTAAAATGGATGTTTTTCCCTTTTGGTGAGCAAAACCCCCTCCCACTGCTGAAGGCATGGCCTGTCTGCCATGTGGTTGCACGTTCTGCTGTACATTGGCTGCTAATTGGTCAGGTGCTCCTTTCTCAACATGGCCGCTGGAAATAATTAAAAGTAATTAGAAGTTCAGAACTCCCTTCTTCTCCGTCTGAGGCCTTTTCCGCATTTTGTTTTTACAACGGGGCAGAGCGTCCTCCAGCAAGGACGTTTGCACTTGGGGGCGGACTGGGTCCGGACTACTTTCTGTAGTTTCGGACTTCAGCCCGCTCCGGAACGACCAGAACTGATGGTTCACCATGCTATTGAAAGACCACTTACAACAGGTCTTTCAATAGCCGGCGCCCCCACTCCATCGCTGCACTCCTGTGTAGATCTGCAGGCTCGCACCAGCGTGAGGCTGCAGATCTTCTGGGGGCGGGCTTCCGGCTGGTGAGCCTCTCTGGTTGGTGGAGAGCCTCCACCAACCGGAAGCCTCCATTTTCGTCCCCGGAGCAGTGTGTAGCGCGGCCATGCACTGCTCTGGATCAGCATGGATTGTCAGAGGGAGCATGCCAGTCCGGTGAGTAACAGAATGCCCCGTTTTCTTCCCAAAGTGCGAAAAAACCTTGAGAGGAAAGTACCGGTAAGCTTTTTAGTTTGTCTTTTTTTCCCCCAGAGGCAGAGGTAAAAGAATGGAAGGGGGAAGCTCTGGAGGGGAATGGAAGGGCAATTGCCGGGGGGGGGGTTATTCGTGGTTTTTCCACTTTCATGAGGGTTCTGCACCCTGAACCCTTGTGAATGTGGAAAGGCTACTCTGTTTTCTTTTCATTGTCATGGCCTTTGGCTAGCACAATAAACATATTGGATATTGTTGTTGACTGTTGTTGTTGAGCTTGAGAATAGAGTTCAACACCTTAGAATCATAGATCAGAGAATCATAGAAATGTAGAATTGGAAGAGACCACACGGGCCATCGAGTCCAACCCCCTGCTATGCAGGAACACCCTCAAAGCACTCCCAACAGATGGCCATCCAGCCTCTGCTTAAAAACCTCCAAGGAAGGAGACTCCACCGCACTCCATGGAGGCAGCATATTCCACTGCCAGATAGCCCTGACCGTCAGGAAGTTCTTCCTGAGGTCCAGGTGGAATCTCCTTTCCTGCAGCTTGAATCCATTGCTCCTTGTCCTGGTCTCTGGAGCAGCAGAAAACAAGCCCTCTCCTTCCTCTACATGGCATCCCTTCAAATATTTAAACATGGCTATCACGTCCCCTCTTAACCTTCTCTTCTGCAGACTAAACATACCCAGCTCTCTAAGTCTATCCTCATAGGGCATGGCTTCCAGGCCTCTCACCATTTTGGTCACTCTCCTTGGATAGCTTCTCTCTACCCAAGAATAGAACTCTCCAAGTTGCTGAAGCTAACTTGGGGCATAGGGATCACCAGCTTGGACAGAAAATTTTGAAGTTTGGAGTAGAACCCAGAACAAATTTACTGCACCCCACAGGTAATGGTCATGGACAAGACAGAATTTGATTCCTGTCATATGGAAAAGGGGATGGTGACGATGGCTGACTTCTTACTGCAAGTGTGCCAGCTCCTGAATCTAGCATCTTCATAATAACTCTTTTAGCTTCCCTGACAGCATCGTCCATCTTTTCCAGATGAAGGTTTGTGAGTGTTCCCTGCCTCCCTCTATTTTTTAACTTTTTTTTTTTTAAAAAAAACCACCCCATCAAAGAGATGTATGAAAGACTCAATTCTTAGCTGTCAAGCCATCTATTTAAAGTTTACACGCCCAGCAACACTCTGGAAGATGCATTAATGGGAGATGGCTGAAGAAGGTGCCTTTTTGCAGAAGGATCTGTGCGAACCCTGATCCATTAAACTTTAATGCTTCCCAGAGAAGAAAATCTAATCGCCTCTCCTAATTCTTTTCCTTCCACTTTATACAAGTTTGCATACTTATTTAGAGTTGGAACTTGGAGAAATTACTTTTTCTTGGACATCAGATCATTGGACAAGATCATACATTGGTTAGGTGTGACACTCCATGGGCGTAATTCCACACCCTCTATACCTAAGCCAAAAGACCTCAATTTGCTTCTATAGCCATTCTCAAAATGACAACAGGAAAAGATGTGTCCTCACTTCCTGCCACCATTTTGAGAGTGGCTGCAGAAGAAAACATAAACGTTATGGTAGTAGGGTGCTTTAGAATGTTTTCATGTGTTTGGGGGGTTTTCTGAAGGGGGGAAAAGGCCTGAAAATTGCACCAGCTCTTTTTTGGGGTGTGTGTGGAGAGGCTTGAGAGGAACTGGCGGGGGGCTTTAGGGGCCACAAAAGTGAGTCCCAAAGCTTCCAGAGGCTATGACTCTCCATTTAAGGTTATTCCCAACCTCCTGTACCTTTTTGTGGCCCAGACAATTGTGGCCTTGTTAGTGGGGTTGTGAATCCACTCTGGGTTTTAATGTAACCATTAAAGAAGCTATCCAAGGCGCTGAAACTATTGGGGGAGCACAGTGGATCTCACCTGTAATGTTCAAACTAAAATCTAGGACAGATTTACCATTGCAATGACCTGGAAGTCACTAGCTACCATTACCTTATATAAATTCAAAACTAGAAATTCAGACTTTTCTAGTTTTGAAAAAATGAGCACGTTCAGACAGCAGAAGTCTAGTAGCAGTGATGGAAAGTGGGGTGATTGTGACCCTGAGTCTTTCCATGGCTGCCCATCCCTGGCTTCTAGTCTGGAGGAAAGCTCAAGTAATGCAGTGGACAGTTCTGAGGTTCAGGTTGCTTCCCTTTGCCTTTTATGCAGAGTCTTCCAACATACCTGATAAGAAGTTTCTATGCTTCTCCATCAAAAGGCGTCTCCACATCCTCCAACATTGCACAGAGGAAAACCAGAAGATGTTAGCCAACACCAGAGTGTGGCCAAGAGGACAAAGGTTATTAATGAGGAAGGAGACACAAGCTAGGAGGGCTGCAGAGGTTTGCTTTTGTCCAATTCTGCTTAGAAAGGCAGACTTTCCTCTTCCTCCCTGCCGAGTTGGTTGAATGCAAACTGCTTTTGACTCTGAGATCAGTTGGCAGCAATGGAAGTAAGCTGAGGACAAAGGGGTGGGAGAAGCACGAGGAGAGAGAGAGAGAAAAGGGGCATTTTAAAAGAAGTTGAACAAATGAAAGAACAAGAGGCACTCCAGATAAATGATTGGTTATGAAAAGTGCTAGATATGATGGAAGTGGAAAAGCTTACTGTCTGGGTTCAAGAGAAAACATGACAAGATTTTGAAAAAGAGTGGCAAGTCGTGACAGAGTATCTTATTAAAAAAGGTTAATAATTAATAGAGAATGTTGATTATATTATTGCATAACCTGGTTTATTGTATTAAGAAGATGAACGGAGTTTTAGGAAAGATGGTAGAAGGTTTTGCAGAATTTTTAATTAGAAGATGATGATATTGGAAACAATCATAAATATAAATTCAAAGGGTATTTCCGTGCTACGCTTTTATAGTGCTATTATTCCACTTTCAACATCTTGGGGAATTCTGAGGGTTGTAGTTTGTAGTTAACTGAGGTCAAAGAGCCCTTTGGCTAAGACTTCTAAATGCCCCTCCTTAAACTGCAAATCCCAGGATTCCATGGGACACATGTGTCAAACACAAGGCCTGTGGGCTGAATCTGGCCCGCCAGGCCATTTCATGTGACCTTCGCGCCTCTCCTGCGGCTGCACTCCCCCCGTCTGGCGAGCCCAATCCCCACGTTGCAGGCCCCGAGCTGCCAGTATTCTGAAGAGGGTCCAAGTCTATGGTGATGCTCTGCGCAGCTTGAGAGAGTTGGACAGAGGAGCAGTCAGAAGTAGAAGTAGATTGCGAGTGCTGGCTCCTGGGCCCCTCTTCAGAATGCCAGCAGCCGGGGACCTACAATGTGGGGATCGGGCTCACCAGATACAGAGAGGGGCAGGGGGGCAGAACGAGCCACAGGGGAGGTGTGGAGCAGAAAGAGGCACAGAGAGGATCTGGAGGGCAGAAACTGACGCCCTTTCGATATGCTGACCAATTCTTTACAACGGTATGGGGACCACAAGCTATGATCAAATAGCCCCAAAATGTCCAAGAAAAGACAAGTTGATGGAGAGAGAAGGCAATTTAAAAACCAGTAATAATCGAATGCAGAGGCAATTATTTAATATGATACAAGAGTAGATACATTTATACAGTCTTACAGATACAACTGGCCTTTTGAGGGTAACCACAATGCTCATGCAGCCCAAGATGAAATTGAGTTTGACACCCCTGCCATAGGAAGTTGAAAGTGGAATAACAGTGCGGTGCAGAAATGGCCAAGGTAAGGAATATATGAATGGGAGATATAAGGAGGGGGAGGGTGTAAGAAGCAGAGAGAATGTTGTGTAAATTTAGTATTTGTTAAATAATGAATAAATGTATATATTTGTGAATTTTTTTAATAAAATGAAGTGTAGATGGACCCTTGTTATGATTCCAGGGAGACTCTGCTACTGATGGGAGTGCTGCCTAGCTGCAACCAGCCTCAGTAAGAAAATGAGCAAATTTTCTAGATGAGGTCCTGGGGGGATTAGAGAACAAAGAGATGCTTCTGACACCTTGTTTTGTTCTCCCCTTTGCAATAGAGCTGTCACAGTCACAAAGACTGGCACACGACACCACACACAGTCTCTCCAGACCTTCCAGAGAAAATACTCCCCAGTGGATTCTGCCTACCACCGCCCCACCCCACCCCACCGTATTTGGCTCTTGCAAAATCCTGACTCTTTCATTTGCTGTCTGTGAAGCAAGAATCCAACGGGAAGCCCTTCAATCACCAGGCAGCCATTCCACGGTTGGCGCACGCTAGCGCAACAGCCGTCAAGGGATGGCTTGCTCTCTTTGGGAAGAGACGTACCCATGTTTTACATCTCATTTAGGAGGGAGATGACAGAAAAAAGACGAAAGAGAAAGAAAAAGAAGCAGTTGGGGGGGGAGAAGTGGCAGCAAAGAGAATACTCCATAAGAAACACCACCAGCTGTGACAGCAACATTGACAAGAGTAATCAGAGGAGATGAGACAGGACAGATGGGAAATTGCAGGTCTTCCCCATTCTATGTGTTCGAAGAATGAGGCTATGCTTTATTACCAGGTTTGCAAGGGATCCAGGTGAGTGAGCTCATGCCTGGAGAAAAATCCCAACATCAAGAGCTGGATAGGGAATTACCTGACATTGTCCATAGCACAGAGCAGGGCTGAGAGAATCTTCAGCCTTCCAGATGTTTTGGTTTCCAGCCCATCCAGTGGGGGAAGCCTGCTGGGAACACTGATTTGCCAAGAAGTTAAGGGTCAAAGGTTTTCCATCTTGAGTGGTTGGATAGTGTGAATGTCTGAATGTGATAGAAGGCAGCTGATTCCTCATCCATGAATGCTGGCAGGGAGGAGAGCAAGACAAGGAAATGTTCCCATTTGATGATGTTGCTGTGCACCTCCAAGTCATTTCCAACTTATGGTGACTCTAAGATAAGCCATCACATGTTGTTCTGGGTAGAATTTCTTCAGAGGAGGTTTGCCATTGGCTTTCTCTGAGGCTGAGAGAGTATGACTTGCCCAAGGTCACTCAGTGGGTTTCCAGGGCTGGTCAGGTATTTGAACCTCTCAGAGTCATGCGCAATTTCCGCATTACACGGTTGCAGTGTTATTAGTCCACTTTCAACATCCTGTGGAATCCTGGGGTTTGCAGTTTAGGGAAGGGCATTGAGAATTCTCAGCCAGAGAGCTCTTGGGCCTCAGTAAACTACAAACCCCAGAATTTCTCAGGATGTTGAAAGTAGAATAATAGCACTACAACAGTGTAATGCAGAAATTGCACTAGTCCAACATTCAAAACACTACACCTTACTGGCTCTTAATGTTCCCTTTGGAGTAGGAATATCTCCTCTGCAAAATAGATTAGGAGCCATGCAGCTCTGCAGATGTTGCATAGCAGCTCCAAGTGTTCTTCACCATTGGCTGTGTTGGCTAGGGTTACTGGGACATTCCATCCAACCACATCTGGAGTGCTTAATGATTCCCAGTCCTGTTGTAGAATATCCCGTGAGTAAGCATTGCCCTATTGGCAGGGAGCTCATTGGCTTGTCTGCTTGCTGCATCACAGAACAATCTGACTCAACCTGGTGCTGGACTACAACTCCCATTCAGGCTGACAGAAGTTGATGTCCCAAACACTGGGACTGGGAGCAGATTGGGGAAGGCTGTCACGGAATGTTCACAAATATGACGACTAGGGAAGTTTCCTTCTCAGGAGTTCTGACATTCAGTGCTGCCTCCTTGACAGATGTAGAAACTTGTTTGCTTGCGGGGAAGGTGTGTAGAGTCTCAGACTGGGTAAGGAGGTGGTTGGGGGCAACGAGAAGAAAGAGGTTCTGGAGGATGAATTTTATTGGATTTCTGAGTCACTGGGAAAATAGTACGTTACACCTCTCTACTCTTCTTTCAATTAACTATTTCCCAGTGGTCAACTATAACCAATAATCTGTCCCAGGATCCTATTTTATGTGTATACTGTAGGCAATCAGAAGCCCTGTAGGAAGCACTGAGATTAATTTTCATGGTCAAACTATTTCAAACCATTTCCAGTCTTTTTTTTTTTTTATTGTCCCTCTTGGCAGCTGCTATGGCCATTTTGTAAAATAGTTTTTCCTTCCTGTTTCTTATGGTTATGTGATCCAGCCAATCAGGGATCATATACAACAGGGGTGAGGCTGGATGAGACTTCTAGAGTTCTTTTTGGAACCACTGACCACTCTGAAGTCCTGGATCATCTTTCTACTGGGGAAAAAAACCCAAAACAAAACAAATCCCACCCCACAAGCTGTTTTTACTGGAAACCTTCCAGAATGTCAACTCACCTTTTGAAGGGGTTACAGGTCTCCCATGCAGTGTTCAAACCCCATTTTTTACACACACATTTTTCGTACCAAAATTAGACTTTTGACAAGCTCTGGTTTTGTCTTTATGGGCATTTCGGGCAGCACATATGGCCCCAGAAGGGTCCTATAGCAGCAGAAAACTGGCTCCTAGACCCACCACAGAGGCCCATTCTTAACACGTGAGCATAAAGATATCACAAAGCTACACAGCCATTCTCTGATCACCATGAAGCCCATTCAGAAATGTTCCCTGCCCTCGCTCAGAACGCACAAATGGTTTTACCAGCTTTCTCAGCAGCCATCAGATTATCTCCATAATATATTTGTGCATGTAATTGTTGCTGTTGTTTTTTTGCACAACAGTTGAGGTTCTTCACAAAACATTCTTCCCTCATATCAGCTCTGAGTTAAATCAAAGGTGGCACTGAGCCACCTTTGATTTACATAGAACCTCTGATATACATAGAATTTTGTGTCATTTACTTTACTTTCTGCCTGGAAAAGCCCCATGCTTTCAAAACCCATTGTGTGTAAAAAGCGTTCCACGTAACCGAAGGCAAGGGAACAGCCATTCATGCAGGGAATTCCACCCACTCCAGAACTTTAGCTGGGAACCTTTGTACCCTTGGCTTTGAATTCTGTTGGCTGGCTTTACTAGGTGCACCAAGTGAGCTCCATTTGATCTATGTCCACTTCTTTCATCATATTCATTTTTACAGCCCCATAAATTGTTTTAAAAGCCTTTTTATTTAGTGATTTCTCAATCAGCACCTCACTTGGTTTGATTCTGTCTATAAAAGAAGCGGAGGTAAAACTAGATTTTTTAATATCCACGCTGTAAAAGTCAAAGTGATGTTAATTCTTCAGACTTCTTCTTCTTTTTTTCCCTTTGGCTGGAAATGCATGAAAGCTTTCTGGGATCAAAGTTACACTGTAGGAAGTCTTGCGACAGCAATGCAATTACTCCAGAGTAAGTGCCTTGAAAATTTCAGCTACTGGGGACTCAATTAGCACTGTCAATAGCAGGCAAGGCGGCAAATGTTTGACCTTGTTCAGGCCTTTACGACTGTTGGAGTACAAAGATTAATAGATTACATGCAATTAAAGGAGGGAAGAGTTCTAAACTTAAGGCCTACAGAGACCTTGGAAAACTTCTTTTGCTGATAATAGCTCCCAGAATTCCTTAGCTGGCATGGCTCTCCACTTATGTATAGATTTCCCGGTGTTGCTACTGCTAACCTTTAGTCTCCACTGATTAAATTGACTGCCTTTGGTTATTAATAAGCTCTCTGCTTAAAGGAGGAATGCACAGTCAGCTGCTATTGGAGAATGAAATGGTTTGGGGAACTTGTAGCCCTCCAGGTGTTGTTAGCTGGCACCTCTCATTGCTGCTGGTGGTGGTTGTATGCCTTCAAAGTGGTATCTGACGTATGGAGACTCTAAGGTTAACTATGAGAATGTTTTCTGTGCCTGACAGTGTGTGATGCAGCCAAAGTCACCCAGTGGATTTCCATGGCTGAGCAGAGAATCAAACCCTGGTCTCCACTGAGCATCCAATGAATGCTCAAACCACTACATCATGCTGGATTTACTTCCCATTAGCCCTATCCATTTTTTTCCAGGACTTATGGGGGTTACATTCCAAACATCTGGAAGGCCACAGGCTGTCCATCTTTGGTATGCAGAAAGCAATGGGGTTCCTACTAGATGGTGTAGCACCAACCTTGGGCAAATGAAATACCTGTGACTGGCTGTCTTTTTGCTAAACAATGAAGTCTCATATGAATCAGGACTCACAGAATTTGACTCAGGACTACAGGAGGAATGAAATCTAGACTTTCTCCCCTGAACTGTGGTCCCAAGCCAAATAACCTCTCAGGAAAAGAAAGCATACAGGCACAATGAGTTTTCTTATCTGTTGCTGGATGGGAAAAACAAGATGGGGGTCTCCTCTCCTATACAAAAAACAGCCGGACTGGCCAATGAGCGTTTGTTCAATACTGGCAGTGGGGGAGCATTCTTCACCACACCCAAAGGCAGGAAACTAACTCCTTGGGGTTCCGAGACTGGTCATGAGGTAGAGAGCTCTCTTCCATAACTTTGCTGCCACTTCCACAAATGGCATAAGTGGCAGATTTTCCATAGCTTTGCTGCCAGTTTGCTGCCATTTTCTGCCTCAGGCGACTGACTCAGTTTTCCAAATAATAGAGATGGCATTGTTATTCATTTTGGCTAGAATGGTGGTGGTGGCTTATACATGCATAAGTTCCCCTTCCAGAAGCAGAGGGACATTTTTATCCAATGCTTAGAGCTACCCTGGGCAATACCTGCTGAAATTCCTTCTTCTGCACAAAATGAAAAGTACAGGAGCCTTGCCCCTTATTTCATTTGGCAGCCCTACCCATGTGGAACATCACCATTCAGTTCAAGGTTACAGAAGCAGAAACGAACATGCTTGAACATGCACATTTCGGTGTGCATTCAGTTCTGCATTGTTGCCTTTCAGTGTAAGGGTTGGGAAGCATAACCAATGTATATTTCCACATGCCAAGATTTCTGCTGTGTATCTTTGATGTGGGATCTCAGACATATAGCTGGACTTGACTCTACAATGGACCAGATTGAGAGAACACAACGCTATAAACAGAAGGCAAGCCCAAGACCTAAAGCTTCAGCAAACTTTTTTGCTTTGTCTCTTATACAAGGTTGCTTGCTGGTACAGCTCCCATCCTGGTCAAAACTGCACAGTGAAGCAAGTTGTTCAAAGGTTTAATGTGCCAAATCAGCAAAGGGGAAGGTGGAAAAGTTAAAATTCTGGAACAACCCAATTTCCAGTCTTTGGAGACAAAGCTCCATTAATCTTTCATATTCTCTTCTCAAGCTTGACAACCAGCGTGTTCAGATGTTGCTGAGAAATGTGTTGAAATGGAAGGTGGATGAGAGGAGTGGAAAAGAATATAGGAAGAAACAGAGAGAAAGTCTACTTCTTAAATGCCATGGATTGTTTTAGAGCCAGCCTTCTTCAATTTGGTGTCCTCTAAATGCTCTGAGCTACAAATCCCATCAGCCACAGCAATTGTGGTGAATAGTTAGGGATGATGGCAGCCATAGTCCAAGACCTGTCCTACAGAAGGCCCACATTTTTCTGAATGATTTTCTGGAGATAGAGAGCTACGTAGCCCCTCTGAGGGACCCTGGAAAGCTGCAATACATTGGCCATTTTTGCACTACACTGTTATAGTGCTATTATTCCACTTTCAACATCCTATGGAATCCTGGAGTTTGCAGTTTAGGGAGGGGCATTTAGAATTTTCATCCAGAAAGCTCTTTGACCTCAGTAAACTACAAACCCTAGAATTCCACAGGATGTTGAAAATAGAATAATAGCACCATAACAGTGTAGTGTGGAAATGGCCATTTTCAGTTTCATCCACCCAAATATGGGGGTCCATAATTATATTTTGCCCCTAATTAGCCCATAGCACCCATGCAAGCCTCTAAGTTGCTATTGGACATTTGGTCATGGGTTTTTTAGGTATTCCATTGAACCCCTTTTAGGCTTGCAGAAGCCTTCTTTCAGCTTATACAACACTGGCCTGAACCCTGTTGTTAATCCCAATTAGAGTAGGCCCATTGAATCAACTGGATTTACCTATATATTGATTTGTTGTTGATGTGTGCTTTCAAATTGCTTCTAACTTATGGTGACCCTACGGTAAACCTATCATAAGGTTTTTTGGGGCTGAGAGTATGTGTGCCTGAGGTGACCCAGTGGGTTTCCATGGCCAAGTGGAGAACTGAACCAACATTCAAACCACTATGCTACGGTGGCTTTTCTCATATGTTGATTTACCATTTACCAATTAATTTAATGGATCTACTCTGGTTGGGACTAACTAAAAGCATCCAGGCCTCCACCTTCAAGACAGATGACCAGAGCGGGATCAGAAGTCTACTATAGACCTTTGGCTGCCTCCGACAAGACTGCCACATTTTGGTTAAAATAGGAAACATGGCCATTGTACAAATCACAAACATTCTGAACTTTACATTGGCTCCTCTCTGGTTTTGCTGCTGTCCTAGTCTAGCTGGAAATGCGTAGCTGTCATCCTCACCTAGCTAAAAATGTACCAAAGGAGAGCTGACCTCAGCCTACCTTTGATGGAGTTTTCTTCTCTTTCTCTCTTTTGAACGAGGACTAAATGGTTCAGGAGGCACCAGGGCAAGAAAATGCACACTGGAAGAGGGGAAATTATTTGTCTGTTTTACAAGGCCTTTTGATTCCAAAGCACTGAACTTCTCAACTTTTGCTGCTTCAGCATCAGTCACGTGTCAGAAAGGTGGGAAGGGGTCTAGCAGTGGCCAGAAGGAGCTAAGGATTTGAGAGGAAGCTCGAAAAGAGAGCCTTTGCTTCTTCCTGACATCAGCAACCTACTTTTCAATGTTGCAGCAGTTCTCAATGGATGCAGGGGAGCCTTCCCATTTGCTCCCCTAGGCTCCACCAAGAATAAAATTCATTATGGTGCTATAATAGGACTCCAGATTTTTCCTTTACTTTATCCGTAGACCAGGGGTGGGGAAAATGCAGACTGCAGGTCTCATGTGATCCCTGAACCCCACTTCTGCAGCACTCCACCAATCTCCCCAAAGGTACTGCTTTGAATAATTTAACCTGGCAACATCCTACACAGAATGCCCCTCAAAAAGCACAAAAACGCACAAAGTAACCACAGTCCCTTGCTGGCTCATGCTGCTGCATCATAGTCTGTTATGGATGTTGAGAAAACAATGAAGTTGTTGCACGAAAAGGACAAGAGAAAGAAGAGATGACTTAGGCCCATCCTGCCATCGACTGCCACCTTGGAATAGTAGTTTACGGAGGCCAAAGAGCTCTCTGGTTGAGAATTCTAAATGCCCCTTCCTAAACTACAAACCCCAGGATTCCACAGGATGTTAGAAGTGGAATAATAGCACTTTAACAGTGTAGTGCAGAAATGGCCCTTATGTACCTTCAAATTATGGTGACCCTAAGGTGAACCAACCATGGGGTTTTCTGGGGCTGAGAGTATGCTACGCACCCAAAGTCACCCACTGGGTTTTCATGGCCAAGTGGTTAATTGAAGCCGATCTCCAGGGTTGTAGTCCAGTGCTCAAACCACTACACTACACTGGCTCCAACATTTCATGGAGAAAAACTGGTGCACATGTGGCTAAGCAACGTCAAAGGGTGGGTCAAGGTGGCAAAACTTATAAGCATAGAATAATACACATGCTAGGAGAGGCTGCAGTAGTTTGCTTTTGCCCACATTTGCTGGGAAGAACAGATTCTACTGCTCCTCTTTCTTCCCTGCTGAGTTAATGGAGTGCAAATTACTTTTGACTTTGAGTTCAGTTGGCAGCAATTGAAGTAAGCTTAGGACAAAAGGGGGAAAGGGGGAGGAGGAGAGAACTTGGGACATTTTAAAAGGAACTGAAAATTGGGACTGTTCCTGTAAAATCATGACATTCACAAACTCTGGGCCAAAAAAAAGATATGACTTCATGTCTCCCTGGATTAAGTGCAGCTGCTCTATCGACTATATCGACAGACTATAGACTGTCTCGCTTTTAAGAAGAGAATGCGACCTACTGCTGAAAGAAACAGACTTGGTGATCCACGTCTTCAGATCTTTGATCCTTAAACCCAAGAGAACATTTTTTCCTCCAAAAAAACAGGATGCCAGGCTTTTCATCCAAGATTAATGAGACAGTAAATAATACTAATTCATTTGCATTTTGACAGGAGCTTTCATCATCTGGAATATCTCAAAAGTATTTTCATATTTACCTTCTAAAGAGAAATGAAAAGCACAGAGAAAAGGATGGATTTTCAAAGGGCTCCAAGCTGTGCGTTATTGAAGCAGGTGATGGATGGAGCCCAAGTCCCTGCCTGGCCTTCTCACCAGCCGATTGGTGAGTTATCTGCACCAGGGAAAATGACTTTCTCTCATGCCCCGGCTGGAAGAATCCCCATTAGAGAATGGATCAGGAGGTCCCAGAGCCAAACATCATAGAGAAGCAGTGTATCTCACCAGATGTTAAGGCAGACCTGGGGTATGTATGAGCAGACTACTGAAATTCTTCAGGGACCCAATGAAGCCCCCCCCCCATTCTCTGGCACTTACCCATCCCTGATTTAGTCCATTCCTGCAGGTTGGTTCTGGAACTGTTCTTCTGAATATTTTTGTTATTTATAATCATTGATAAACCACTGATGACAGCCAGTGTGGTATAATGATAAACCACTGATGAGAACCAGCGTGGTTAATTGCTGTTCCTGGAAACTTCCAGCAGAGGTTATTCAAGATGAAAGACAGGCTGAAGAGATTGAGGGCTACAAGCCTACGGTGGCCAGATGGAGCCTACGGGCTGTTCCAAATGGATATGGAGTTTGTTTTGACTGCGACAGATGGGTAGAAAAGAATATAACCCACATTCCTTCCTCTGTCATCAGGACGTTCATCCTAATATTTGGTGGTAAATAAAGTCTAGGGTTGAATCAATGTAGTGCAGTGGTTTGAGCACTCAACTACAATCCTAGAGACCCGGGTTCAATTTCCTGCTTTGTCATGGAAACCAACTGGGTGACCCTGGGCATGTCACACTCTCTCAGCCCCCAGAAAACCCCATGATAGGTTTGGCTTAGGGTTACCATAAGTCAGAAGTGACTTGACGGCACACAGTAACAACAGCAAGAAAACTACTGGCATCTGAATATTTCAAAATGGTGTACAGCAAGCATAAGACATACAAGATGCTATGCAGAATTAAAATATGGTTCTGAAATTGCACATCAAAGACGTAGTTATGAATGTGTAAATACATCTTGTTTCCCAACCTGATTCCCCCAACCTACCTTTACAGCCAGCAGCTGCGTTGAGCAACAGTAAGATGCTGGTTCTAGCCCTCTCTTCCCTCTGATGTGACAAGGAATTGCAACAGAGGTCCTCTCCTGGTTGTTAGTCTGGAGATCACTGGTGGAAGGAGGCTGGAAACTTCACTCTGCTGCATTCCAGTGACCAGCAGCACAAAACTCCATCGCTTGGTACAGCTGCTGGCTGTTGAGGTAGGATTGAAGGGGACAGTTGCAATCATGGCGATAGTGTCACAATCATGAATATGGAGCATGACTGAATATGGTGCAGTTATGGATCTGTAGTTTTTGGTTATGAGTCCATAACTGCAGTGTAGGATGCCAGCCAATATTTACATGGCCCATGAAACAGGTGGTGGGTTGGACAACACAGAGAAGTTATTGCTGAAAGCCTTCAGGTAGTTTCAAACTTATGGCCACCCTAAGGTGAACCTATTATGGGGTTTGCTTGGCAAGATTTGTTAAGAGAGGGTTTGCCTCTGCCTCCCTCTGAGGCTGAGATAGTGTGACTTGCCCGAGGTCATCCAGTGGGTTCCCAAGGATGAGTGGGGATAGAACCCTGGACTACAGGGTTGTAGTTCAATGCTCAAACAATGCTGGCTCTAACAGAAGGAAGGCTTCCACAGAAAAAGGTCAGTTTTCAACATGCAGCTATACTCAGTTCAAAGTCGCAGAAGCAGAGTTCTGCATGTGGAGCTGTAATGCACATTGATACACATGGGATACACCTGCATGCGCATGGAAGGTTCATGCAGGAGCATGGCGATGCCCGTGCATCTACACTGGGTTGGGCACTCAGGTGGGCATTCGGTTGTGTAACGCTGTAATTTGACACAAAAACTTACTAACCCAAATCAGTGCATAACTCCTCAAGCAGAAGTTTATGCTCTGAAGTCCTGAAGTAGGATCTCAGCCAATGGGTCTGTAAGAGAAAAGGGAGTCTCCCTAGTAATTTGGTCCTACACATTTGCCACATGAGTGAGCTGGCCTTCCGAATGGAAGCAACAAGATGGGACACAGGTATCTAGCAGGATCTCAAAGCAGCACCCTAAACCCTGTACACAGAACCTGTCAAATAGAGCTCCATTTGTTTCTTCTTTTATCCCTTCCTATGCCTGCCGGAACCAAACAATAAGTCTTGTTTGCCTTTTCCTGTCCTCTTCAAAAAGCTTGCCGGAGCAAGGAGATGGCTCTTACTTTTCCCTTTGACTGCCATGTTGAGTGGCATGTTCTCAGTTCTACCTCCTTTATCATCGTCTCGAATATGATCTTCCTATCAGAAGCTGATCACAGCCAGGTACTCGGGGGCTGATGAGATATGTGGCATTTATTTTTCCTGTGCTGTCGACTTCAAGGCCTCCTGGATTGTCACTCAGGAGGATGTGGCAGGGTTCCAGCAACACAGTGGTGCACTCAAATCTCTGGAGAATCTCAAAGATAAATAGTCTCTTCTCCCCATTCCTCCTCTTGGTTGCTAAGCCTTCTTATTTATCTCCCTTTCCCTGACCAGGGGTGGGAAAAGGGTGGCAGTTTTTGTATCCCCAATCCCTCTGATCCCCTTGGACCACTCTTTTTCTGGGTGTATTGCCTTTTCAATAAGCCTCTGGAAGAGGATATTCCCCTTTTAAAAGACTGCAGGGGTCTTTGCATTAATTAAATCTAATATATAAAAGTCAAAAGTTTGTGAGTTTGTCTGTGTCAGGCAAAGACCTCATATAATTGGCTGGGTGAGGCGAGAAGACCTCATAGGATTTGCTGGCTGTGAAGGTGCTATGGAATCCTGGGGTTGGTAGTTTAGGGAGGGCCTTTTAGAATTCTCAGCCAGAGAGCTCCTGGGCCTCCGTCTGGTTGCTATGGAGACAAGTCCTAGCAGCAAAAAGGAAGAGGACAATGCATTCCCTCAGGTAACTAACCTCTATATGTTAACTCTGAATACAGATTGGATTAGAGAATATGGGGAAAAGTTACACGTACTGGAATACACAGTTTGGGGAATTAGAGACACAGGATCTCAAATATGTGTATTTCAATCCCATCTAATTCCTAAGGCCAGGTCAGGTATTTCAACAAGGTGTTTCAAACAAGTATTATCTATGAGAAAATAAAATTCCAGACAGTGCCAGGCAAATACAATAGTTATATATATATATTTTAAAAACCACCAGTGATCTTCCAGCCCTTTCCATATCCCTTCTGGTTTGGATCTTTTTGTGGTCCATGTGGGCCCCAGAGAGTCCTGGGGCCAAAAATAGCCCCCTCCTGAGACCTGTAGAACTTGCTCACCTGTAACCTATACAGATGTAATGTCATGTTGGCTGTGCTCCATGACATAATTGATAGGGTGATTCATTCACGATAAGCATGTCTGTGGATTATGCTGGTATAAAATGTTGTAGTAAGTTATCCTCTTGATGTAACATAAAGCCTGAGTGAATATCGTGTGTTACAAGCCACCATATGGTCTATGTTTAACATTGGTTAAAATCTGAATGTTAGTTGTAAGGAAGTATTCATCCAAGCTGTCAACGCATGGTTCTGTTTACTTAAAAATGATAGCAATCAAAAAGTGATTTACTATGTATGGACTTTAGAATACCTAGGTTAGAATTGCGGGTGACAATGTATTGCATATCAAAGGAAAGGGTCTAGTCATCTCATCCTAGTGAAGGGGGATCCAAGAGAATAGGTTGGGAAAAGCTGGCCTCAAGGCATCTGTCCAATGTTAAGGTAGATACACAAACAATGAAGATAAAGATAACACTGGAGATGTGTTAGATCAAGGTACAGAAACAAAGTCCCATCGGAACTGCTGGAAGTTTGGGAGAGGGGAGGAACCAGAGAATC
The DNA here is from genome assembly GCA_948472985.1 of Iguana delicatissima. Lineage (NCBI taxonomy): Eukaryota > Metazoa > Chordata > Lepidosauria > Squamata > Iguanidae > Iguana > Iguana delicatissima. Next base: position 276,024 of record CAOKZL010002507.1, read on the forward strand.
CAGCAATGGGAATTGTGCACATGTTAAAGTGTGTATTGCTATATAAGCTAGTGTGTGTTATAAATCATTAGCTCCAGTAACAGTTGCAAGTCATGCCTCCTATATCATTAAATACAGTGGGAAAACCCTGTGTGTTTTCTTGAGAGTATAAGAGTAGCTACTGCACGATATCTAAATGGCTGGAGTCAAACCTGGTGAGTACAGCAAGAAGTGATGCAGAGTAATGCACATGGTATTGCACGGCCATGACTTGAAGTTGTTCTTCAGTGGCTTCACTTGCTTACCTCAGGGGTGGGCAAGCTCTGGAGGTTTGGGTGTAGTGGTTTGAATATTGGACCAGAGATCCAGGAAACCAGGACTGGAATTCCCACTCAGCCATGGAAGCCTACTGCATGACCTTGGACAAGTCACACTCCCCCAGCTTTAGAGGATGGCAATGGGAAACCTCCCCTAGAGAGATCTTGCCAAAAAACCCCTAGTATCTGGACATCATAAGCTGTTGACTTGAAGATGTGCAGCAACAAGGTCATAGTTCGAGGGTCACAATGTGGTGGACTCACCTTCTTTGGAGGTTTTTAAGCAGAGGCTGGATGGCCATTTGCTGGGGGTGCTTTGAGTGTGTGTTCCTGCATGGCAGGGGGTTGGACTCGATGGCCATTGTGGTTTCTTCCAGCTCTATGATTCTATGACCCACCCATCAGACATGCCCAGAACTGAACCAGAAGTAAGCCAAAAGTCCATCATTTGTTTGGTGAAAACACTGGGAGACCAGGAAATCAGGAAAAAAGAACAGACCTAGAGTTACAGGATTCCCTCCTCTGGTTTAGCTTAAAACTGGTCTCTCAGCACATTTAAGCAAAAATGGGATGGGTCACCCAATTTTGGGCTTAATTTCTATGCCCTGAAACAAAACAATGATGCGAACACAATTCCTTCTTCTGCACAACTATTAAAGGTACAGGAGCCCTCTCCTCTTTTTCACATGGCCACGCAATAGGCTACCTATCTCTGTATTATTCTCTGCCAGACTAACTGGTCTGTGAACCAAGGTTGAGATGCACTGAGTTTTGTACACTGATATCCTGTTGGTGACATATGCAGGCATAAATTGTCTTATACCTGAAGATCAAGCTTTTGCGCCAGTGCACAACAGAGCTATTCATGTCTCAAGAGTTCTGCATGTGATGCTATGGTGCATTATGGCTGTGCATTGGTGTACATTGCACATGACTGCACATTATGCATACACATGCATGCACAAGATGCATTTAGTTGTGCAACATCACAATTCACTAAGGAGGCTATGTGGCACAACTGCCACATAACTCGCTGAATGTGAAGTTACATTCTATCTCCCTGATGTAGGATCCTGGCCCATTTTTTTTCCAGGGCATCTACCTTCGCATGTGTTCCTCCAACTAAGAGACGTGTAGCCAAGCAACATCAGAGTGAGGTGAAGACAGCAAAAGTTATTAATGAAGAACATATAAGCTAGGAGAGGCTGCAGTAGTTTGCTTTTGCTCAAACCTACTGGGACAGATAGTTTCCACTCCCTTCCCCTCTTTGCCCTGCTGAGTTAACTGAGGGCAAACTACTTTTTCACTTTGAATTCACTTTTCAGCAACTGAAGTAAGCTGAGGACAAAGGGGGGAAATGAGATGATGAGATTGGAACTGGGACATTTTAAAAAGCAGCTGAAAAAGTGGGACAGCAGAGGATTAACTGAGACTTTTCCTGCAGTTGGAGAGTATGGCATAACTCTAGAGTGATGGCTGTCTGTTTAGACAGGGGTTGGGAGTTGGTGCAGGAAGAAGGAGAGGGGAGAGGAGAAATCTCTTTTCCTTGACGTCTTTGTTGAAGGCTTTAGCTAATTTTGGAGAGCCAGGAGGTGGCAGAAGGGCAATCAATACATTGTTAAGTGAATTAACACAGCAGAAGGATGTGTTTGCAACGTGCTATGTTTACTGGCCAAGGCAGAACCCTTGAGAGTCTCACCCAGTCCTCCAGGCCGAGCTCCGGCAGGCCTGCAAATGTTTAACAGAAACCGTCATCCCTGTCACTGCTGGATGTATTCCAGCAACCCTGAAAGGCAGCGAGGTTATTAAACAGGCTGGCAGAGCCTGGTTGCCACTGATCATGAGTACTGCATGCTAATTACGTCTTCTGACATCTTATCTGCCTCCTCAGGCTCTCTTGTGGCATGTGAAGGAACGTCTCCTGTGGAGGCTAGCCCCAATGCTTGTTTGCATTTTGTTTGAGGCAAAAGTGTTGAGGTGGATACCTTCAGTGGTGGAATTAGTTCTGCTTGGGGAAGAGAACCACTGCCGTTCATTTAGATCTCCAAAAGCCTAGGGAGAAACTCTGAGGAAGAGGATTTCTGAAGAAAACCCACTTTTTAACTAGAGATGTATGTGGCTGTCTGGCATCCTGTTGGTGAATTACAACGGCTTAGGTCAGACTTAGGCACAGCAGCTCACCTTTTCTGGTTGTTGGTTTTTGGTTCTTTGGTCGAACCCAAAGAACAGTTCCTCTTTTGCAGAATTATCTTTATCCCTCTTCAGTGTATAGACCTACCTAACCTGTCAGTTAATCAGTTCAGCCTGGTGGATCAATGGACAAAAGATGGCCTCTCTGGGAATGTGTCCCAATTGTAGTACAGTCTCTAGCTGGAGAAAAGAAAAAGATAATTGTAAGGAAGCAAAGCTTGGAGCCGAGCTGGAAAGCTTGTTCTGAAATGAAAGTCCAGAGGGGTGCAATGTATTCCGATTGTTCAAAAACTCTTCCTGGGGATCATTTCTCTCTGGGGAGAGCACATAAGTTCTCTTTGCAGTGAGAGAACATCAGACAGCTCCCTGGAGGAGGATTGGAAATCAAAGGATGGTGGGCTTCTCCCCATTCTGATTCCCTAAGAATAAACTTTCCATTTCACTTACGAGTCTGAAGTGTGCTTCTCCCCTCTTCCTTCTCTCCTTCTTTGCTTTTCTACCCTCTGGCATTTTTTAAGTGATAGCTGAACATCCCTCGCTCCCTTTGGAATTAGCTTAGAAACTCAGCTTTCTCCCCTCTCCTGAATCGCTAAATACTAAATAGATTTTTTTCTTGTATTTTGCATCCTCCCCCACGATATCTTCAGAGCACAACAGGGACTCAAAGTCTCTCCACTTCCTGTGAGCCACCAGCTCCCCCATGGACATATAAATCTATTCTTATTCCATTGTTATGCGCACAAATTTCAAAAGTCCCCTCCACTTGCCAAGGAAGACAACAAGAGAAAATTTTTAGCACTTTTCTAGAAGCTGGAAGGATTTTTTTCCCCCCTCCCTTGCATTCTGCGTTTGCTCCTCCTGTATATTCACCTCCGTGGAGCTGCCTCCCTTTAAGTTCATTAGAGTTCCTTCAAAGAAGGAGGGGGAAATGTGAGGAAATTGACATCAAAAAGCAACAAGAAAGAGCCCTCTTGAAACTCACTGGCAGCTCGTTTGATTTTCAGCATTGACCCCTGCCTGCGCCCCAAAGTCCTTTGATGACAAATCTGGCCGCCCTTTCTCCAGCTTCTGATGGGAGACTTAGTCACTTCTACCCTTCCAGTGATTGCAAAGCAGCTGCTCCCAGCACTAGCCGAGCCCTTCCCATCTCTTGCGCCGTGACACTTGTAAGCTCCTAAATCTGCTACCAGCAAGGAATCATTTTCTAATTGTATCTCATTTGACTTGCCGCCCCCGACATCCTCCCTGTCTGGATTTAGAGCCCCCAAAGAGGAACACAAAATGCTTTTTGCTTGGCCAGCGGTTAGTGTGGGGATAATCCCATCATGCCGGAATCAAAGTAATTTGCTTAACCCTAACTAAACACACAGCCAGGCCGTGCTTAGTGTCTACAGGCATGATTTTTTCCCCACTATCTGCTCCTCCTCTGCAAAGCCAAGAAGAAGCTGCCTTTGGTTTAGGCTGGGCAAAATGCCATGGCTTCATTTGTGATGGATACACAGCTTTTCCCAACACTTGGTTCCTTAAGAGGCGGCGGGGGGCATTTAAAAATGCCATATGTTTCCCTGAAGAGCATGGGGAATTGTAGTCTTTAGGAGATTGCTAGAAGTTCTTTATTTGGCTCCTTCTAGTGCTGTTGCGTAGCAGTTTGAGCACTGGACTACAGCCCTAGAGACCAGGGTTCCATTTACCACTTGGTTATGGAAAACAACTGGGTGACCTTGGGCGTGTCACACACTCTCAGCCCCAGAAAACCCTGGGATAGGTTTGCCTGAGGGTCACCATAAGTCAGAAATGACTTGAAGGCACACAACAACAACAGCAACATAGACCTGTAGGTTTGGATTCCTTCATTAGCAGCCATGACAATTTGTCAAACTTGAGATGGTTCTTCCTAAGCAGTGATGGAGAAATGGAATGCATACTGGCCTGTGGTCTTTTCCTACTCTCAGGATCCTATAAACTACTGAGATGCCCACACACAAAGGAAGCCCACTTCCACATACCCCAACATTTCGCAGATGAAAACCAGTACACATATGGCCAAGAAACATCAAACTGTGGCCAAAATGGAAAAGGTTATTAATGAGGGAGAATGTACACACTGGGAGTGGGCACCATATTTTCTTTCCCTCTCTTCATAAGATCTTCCTCTCACAGCTGATCAGAACATATTTTCTGTTATTTTCAGAGCCCTGATCTACAACTGCAAATAATTTGATCATTGCTCCCCAGCAATGAAAATCGTAGATACTCATTTCATCCCTAGAAGATAATAGGAATGAGCAAAAATGTTTCATACGACACGGATGCCTTTAGGGGAAAGAATTCCACTCGCAAACACAAACCCAAATGCCTGAAGCACATGATCCCTGTTTCAGATGCCTCAGATTGAGGGCAGTGAATCTGCTGTGCTGACTGCAAGCACCAGATTCACAAAGTCACCCAGTGTGATGGTGATGAAAACAAAATGCCAACTACAACATACGCGTGTTTTATAGATGGAGTACGTTAAAATATAGGCATGGAATCTTGTTGCTGTCATACGCACATATAAGCTCCCTTACACATGTGGTGGTACTTTTTCAGCTGTTACACAATGGATATATTCCATTCTCAGTTGTGTAAAGTGAGTTGCACACATGTAGCTATTTTACATGCTATTGAACATTCATGGATAGTACATAACTATCTGTAAGTACTTTTGGTGTATCATTGGATTCACTGTTTGGAGACACAGTGGGACTGTGCACACACAATTACACTGACAGTTAAACACATGGTTGCACAGTTTCAGCCTTCAGAAAAGTAATTGTGACAAAGTTGCTTTGGGAGTCAAGTGCAATTTGATGGGGGTTGCTGGCAACAGGAGCAGTACCTTAAGAGTGAAACCCAGCACCATGGAAGGGGCTTGTGGGTGAGAGGAATTATATACAAGGCAGGCATTCTGTTTGAAAGAAAGCCTTCAGTGAGATGTTGGCCAGAGACGATGGCTGGGTAGTATTTAAGCAGTTGAGAAAAGGACACAGAGAACTGGTGTCTAAGGCTGAGAGTTATTGGCACAGATTGTCAGAAGTTGAAACTGGTTAATGTGACAACACTGTATATTATATGAACCTTAACCATATATTTAATTTCTGATGTTACTATGATACAAGAAACAGTTTGTTTTATAACTACTGAGTTGGCCTGACTTGTCTAAAATCATTGATAATAAATAAGAACATGCTACCAGAAATAAATTGTTTGTTTCTCTGGGAATACTTAAGACTCTAGCTTTTTTAGGTGGTGTTTAAAGGGCAGAGTAAGGGCTATGTGAAAATGTCAGGGTTCCTTTTTAGCCTGATTAGCCAGAGCTTGCGACTGCACAGCTGATAACCAGGAGATAATGCAGGCAAAGTAGCAAACAAAGAAACAGAACAGCTCATAATCAGTCACTTACTGGGGTGTGGTGCCTTGCTGCACAAGAAGTTTCACATTAAATTTTATGCAACAGCTGAAGCTTAGTGAAATAGCAATTCCATCTCTCTGGAAGAGAACCTAGAACGTTGTAAGAACCTGTGGGCTTCCCTTTACAAATGGTTCAGAAACTTCAACTAATAAAGAAACCTGAAGCCCAGGTACTTGCAGAAGTCAAGCAAGACACAGCGCAGGAGGCCAGGTTGCAGGATGGCTTCCATGTCAGTGAGGTAGTGAACCTAGTCTGGGTTTAAATTAGAAGGAACTATCCAAAGTCCTGAACCTAAAATCCTCAAATAGGTGCAGCCACTTAGAGAGTAAAAATCCATAGGGGATTCACCGTCCCAGGGAAATGGAAGCCACCAGCTGCCACAAGGTTGTGAAGTTGACTACCTGTTCACCTCTCGTTCTAAAAATTTGTGTCACAACAGGTTCCATCTAGAATTTTCAGGGGGAAAAAAGCCTTAGAATGACAGAATAGTAGTGTTAGACAGTGTTCCAGAGGTCTTCTCATCCAGTGCAGGAATCTACAGCATAAGCATCCCTGACAATCTGCCGTTCAATCTCTGAGGCAGTCTGTTTTGTGGTCAGCCTGTTCTCACCATCTGGAGGTTATTGCTAAGGGTTTGATGGGAATCTCGCTTCTTGCCATTTGAACCTACTGGTTTGAATCCTACTCCCTGTAGTAGCAGAGCGCAAACTTTTTACATCTTAGCCAGTTGGATATTTAAATCTGGCCATCATATCACTTCTCAGTCTCCTCTACATTCCTGAACGTGCATGAAAATTTGCACAGAAATGTCAGCCTCAGGGTAAATATCAAGTCTGATCAAAAGGAGATCATGAATGTGCAAAGTTGGAGGGAAAAAAATGCAGAAACCGAAGCTGAGTACATTGCTTTTGTTTTCATTTATTTGTTTTCATTTATTTAATTTATACCCCACCTATCTCCTTATTCAGGACCTAAGCCATTGTGCTTGTGTGGTATAAGTCTACATTAATCCAGTTAAATAGTGGTTGTTCTTCAGCTGAATACCAGCAGTGTGCAACCAACAGCATACTGGCAAATTTGCTTGTTTTTTTCTTCACAATCCCAGTGACTCAAGTGGTGTATTTAAGGTAGCAATGGGCAGTTATGCACCATTCATCAATGTGCAGCAGTTACATTTGTGGGACTTTGCTTACATATCTGTGAATGCAATTACAGTCATTAATGCCATGGCCAGAAAATTACAATGACATACTTAAGAGAATGTATGTGTGCCTAAAAACCCAACTAGATGCTGACCCAAATGCTCGTGATATATCTGAAGCAGTTGGTTGAATGAATCCCATTCCTTACTCCAGTCTTCATTTGGGCCTTCTTAGACAATAGAAAAAGCTTGGCAACGCTGTGATCAAGTGTGTGGATTGCTTTAGCATGACAGAGGACTCTTGAAATTATAACATAGATATTTAGCCTAGAGAAAAAAGGAGTGACACTAGTGGCTTTCGATTATCTAAAAGGCTGTTGCGCAGAAGATGTAGCAAAGGGGTTCTTCATTTGTCTGGAAGACAGGACTAAAGTAGTGGGTGGAAACTGCCCAGAAGATGATATGATGAAACATTAGGAGAAGCCTCTTAAAAAAAAATAAAAAATAAAATCTGCTTGAGAGTGGAAAAGACTGCCAGGATGGGGAGAAGATGCTCTTTTGTTGGATAAAATATGAGAGTAACTGTGAGGTCTATGAATAAAAACTAACATCTGAGTTGGGTGTTTCGTTTTGCTAGAATGAACCAAAATGTCACAAAAATGAGAAGCATTTTAGAACTCTTCATCAGGCTAGATGGGGTTGGAGGGGAAGAAAAAGAAGCCAAGATCCTACATTATCACAGTGTAGTGTAACTTATCATAAATGGACTTGCATTCTGTTTGCATTACACAGTCCCTATATTGGATACCACTGTAGCATAATGGCGTATGGATCATTACTAAATGAGCATTGGCCACACCCTGCTGTACAAGTGTCATGTGCATCAGTATCTGTTCCACATTGGGACTCTATACACTCTGCAGTGTGGCCTAGGACCCCAGTGTGGAATGAGCAGAGCCCTATCGCAGATTGCATACAGCCTGCATACATACATACATTGCATACATGCATCAGTGCATGTTTCACATGGAGATCTAAATTTCCAACCCTTTCAGCCAAATATGGTTGTTGTACAACGTCCATTTAAAAAAAAAATCATGCATAATACAAGTTATGTCCGTGCATGTCACTGATAGGATGCTAGCAAGAAAGTCCAAAAATCTGGTGAGATGTTATGGCTGGATAGAGGCTGCAAATTGGGTGAAGAAGAGCTTGGTGTGAATGTATGAGATTACACCTAATGACTGGTGTCCTGTTGGTGTCTTGCACATGCATAACTTCCCCAATGGAAGCATCTGGACATTTTTGGAGCAATGTGGAATGGTTGCATTTAGTTCAAGTTTTCAGTAGCTCCTGGATGTGCATTGTGTATGGATGTACATTGTGCACTGATGCACATTCTCACTTTGCATTATATATACCTCTATGCATATAGATTTGACTGCACGACTGTTATCCTCTGGAATCTGAGGAATCTGATGCAGATGAGTTGGATTATGAGGTGTTTCTGGCTTCTGATGATACACCTACCTTGCATCTGAGAACATGGTAGCCAAAGCAACTGAGCATCTCTCTCCTCACATGGACCTGATGGATGCCAAAGAGGTACTCCCACTCTTTGAAGTCCACTGAAGAAAGGAGGAATAGCATCATAGGAGTTAATGCCTTTTAAATAGGAAATGCTGAGCAATTGAGTACCAAGTGTCCAGAGGCAGCCATCTATAAATATCCCAGCAACATCTGGGAATTCTTGTTGACACAACTATCCAAATTCCCCAATTGGCAGTACTCTCTGTGCTCAGATATCTGTTGGGATTCTTGGCTTATTGACTGGTTATGTTTAACATCTCTTTGGTCTTATCCTTTTAGCTTTGGTTATATGGATTACTGGCCTAGTGTAATGACTCCTGGACCAGCTGAAACTTTGTTGAAAACTCTTCCTTCAGTTTCCATGAACTTCCTGGATTACCCACGCATGACCTGGACTGGCTTGACTTACCTGTAGCTGCATCCCTGTTGGGAAAACCTGAAAAACCAGTCTTACTGCACCTTCCCAGGTTAAACATGGAGCTGGATTGGGCCCTGTATACAGATAGGAAGGAGTTGCAAGCTCTCACACACACAGATCTTGCAAAAGGGTCCAGTCTTATGAACTCTGCTTTCTGATTGGCCAGATGGATAAATTTTGTTTGAAGCATCAGCATATATATAGGCCTTTCAGCATTACATGAACAGACAGAAAATGCACAGGAGTGAAAGTTGTCTGACATAAGTTGCAAAGTCTAGAGAACAGAGTCTTCATGACCATAAACATCATCTTTCTTATAAACACCCCACACGCCTATGATAACTGGTCTCTCTGAGCACTTGCTTCCTATAGACATAGAACAACATGGCAATTCGCGAATAAGGTAGCATTGTGCAACCACCACGTATCTTTGTCAGCACAGAATTAATGTCATGCCCTGTCCTGGAGATCCTGGCAGTGAGGAGGAGGATTTGGAATCTGAGGCAGAGGCTTCTCCAGAGGCAGGACTTTCCCCAGAAGCTAGCTCAGGAGAAGTTAACAAACAACAGCAGGGGCCTGAGTAGGGGAAACAAATATCAGAGAATGAGGCAATACAAACTCTTGCCGTGGAAGAGAGATGACACCAGAAAGAGGGGCTGTGCTGCTCTGCTCTTTTAAGTAACAAGTGAGTCCTAATGAAGGAACACTTGTGGCAATAGCATGAGTAAGATAAAAGGCTGCCCACTGGCTCTTCGCTTTCAGGGTCAGCGACTGATCTTTCCAGTAGTTGAAGCCTTGTGCCGTGTTCTCTTGCATCTTGAACCTCTACCTATTTGACAACGTCTTGGATTTGCCCTTTGGATTTGTTTGCTCTGAAATCTGAACTCTGTTTGGACACTTCCGTGCTCTTCCCTTGTGAGTAAGCCCTGCTCTGTCACTTGTTGATTAATTGTCTGCACTGCCTTGGACACAACAGTTAAGCTCTGCCCCCTCAGTGTAAATATCAGCCCTACTGAGCTTTTCCAGGTGAAGCATGGAACTGTATTGGACTCCATGTTCCGTGCTGGATTGCTCCATGCTGGAATGAGCTCAACCACTGCATTGTTTGCTGAGATGCATAGCCAATGGTCACTCACTCTCTCTGGAGACGAAAAACCTGGACGTAGCTCAAACAGCTTCTCCATGAATGGCCACCTGCCGCAGGATTCTGTAGCAATGCTTTGCTATTGCCCAGAACAGGGGGTGAGTCTAAATTACCTCAAAGGATCCTTCTGATTCAAAAAAAAAAGGTCCCTTTTTCAAACCTCAGCACATTCCTTTCTCCACATGGTGATGCTGTTGGAGAGCAGTGTATCCCCCTCAGGGGCCCATTATGGCATTTTCAAGGGCATGTTACAATTACGTAAAAATGAAATGATTCACAAAGGGCCAGCAAAATGAATGGTTAATCAATGCACAGTTGGCTGCTGTTCAGAAACTGCCAGGACAGGAAATGGGTAAGCACCAAGACACAAAATAAAAAGGTGTATAAGAAATCATTAATGGGCCAGTATCTGATGAGATTAGATTCAGATTCAATAGCACTGGAGCCATAGACCTCCTTGGGATCAGCTTTGGGGAGAATGCAAGAGATTCCTCTCACCTGTTCTGCAATTCCATTTTGCTTTTGCTATTAAAACTTTCATCTTGTCATTCTTTCATTAAAATCTAATGCATCTCATTAACCTGTTGTTAAATTCACCATTCCTTCCTTGAGGTTCACATTAGTTTGGAGTACGTTTTGATTTCCTTAATTCATTTTCTGTGCCATTGATAAGGATAACAAAAACAGACATTCTACTGGCTTTTTGTTTTGCCTGCCCTATTTTTTCCTGTCATGCCCTGGTTATTGTATAGCTCTGGGGGATTCTGGGAAAGAATTCTGGTAGTCGCCTTAAAAAAAAAGGCATTTTGCTCTAGGGTGTATGTGGTGACTAAAATAAACCCCGTTTGAACCTACTTGCTACTCTTTGTGCTTATTTTGACCTTTGATTTGCCTGGGCTGTATATGATTTTAATTTTCATTTGTTGAAAAATGAAGGAATAACCCCAATCGTCAACCTAGGAAATTATTCTGATTCAATAACACAGTGGCATGGGATGAGAGTTTGAAGTTGCACTAGAGATTTAGTTAAATCTATAAACAAAGCCAGCCTTAATTTGGTCTTTGAAACTTCTTCCATATGAAGCTGCCCACCAGTCAAGGTAATGTCAGAGTACTTTCTCTGAGTACGTTCAGATATGAGGATCAGAGGATGAGAAAAGTTACAACTTTAGATCACCAAATGATCATGCAGGCTGTGAGGTTCACGGGGCTGTAGTTCTAAATAATAACTTTTCCAAGCTCTGATAAAGCAGAGGGCTACCAGTATATGTAAATGTTAAGCAACTTCAGCCTTAGTCATTACTGTTCGTGTGTACTATTCCAAGCTCTGAATTTTAAAGAGCTATCCAAGGTGCTGAATCTGTTTGGTTAGTTCCTTTAAAAGTTTAGGCTAGAACCCAGAATAGATTCACTGCTCCCCACCCCAGCTGCCTCTGCTGTCTATGTCAGCAAGGGGGCTGGGAAATCAGGGTCCCTGCTTGTATGGACAGTCTCCTCGTGGATAGGAGTTTCTTTTCAAAATTGTCATTTTCTATAAAAATAAAGGAATGATAGAGTCTGGTGGGGCTAACCACTCTCTTCTTTGGATGCCAAGTCAAATAGGATAAGTACCGCTTGAACTGGGCATTTGTTGTTCCACAAAGCAGTTGGCTCCTTGAGTTTCACAGCAGGCATGAAAACATATTCAACCTATTCATTTGTAGCAGAGTAGTGAGTTTCCTAATGTTTGAGAAACCCCAGCTGTAAAGAATAGAGCAATGATGGAGATTATCTGCAAGTTGCAAAGTCTTTGGTGGGATTCTTCTGTGTAGGAACATGTACAGTTTTGCTTGGGAAACGCCCCCCCCCACAACTTTGCACATAAAATGTCTTTTTTTGCGCAAGGCACTTGAGATGGGGGCATGATAAAGGGAGTGGAAACATTCTACTCCTTGTGTCCTGATTGGAAGCTAAATAAACCTCCTTCACCCAACCCAGCTGCTGGCTCTTAAGGTGGGCTGGCATGGGATTTACTTAGATTTCCAGTATGACTATGTAGTCTTACTGGATACAGACCAGTTAGGGAGCTGTAACTCAAGGTTACAAGCCTGCAACTGCAGTACTGCAGTACCACCATGTACTTTTTTGCAGAAAAGTGGAAAAAACGATTATGGAATATTTACTTTCAGAATGGCAAATAAACTGTTTAAGATAAAGCACTGACATATTTACTGCCCCAAAATTGTTTCTACAAACAATGTAAAGAGGAAGACTTTTTGGCAAGATTGTGGACAGTATCAGATCATTACAAGTCCTCGTCTTGGCTTCCTTTCATTTCTTTTTATGAGAATTGGTGTTTTATGTCTGTTTGACACTGTGGAGCACTAGTGGAGGAAAAAAAAATTGGTCTGTTTTACTAATGCTGATGTTTCACTATGTTTAGAAGGAGAAGAGGTTGTACGCTCTAAAACCTGGCAAAACCAAAGAAGTTCCATATAGTTCAGAGGTGTTTCTGACAGTTTAGGACCTTATAGGGAAAAAACAAATAAAAATAAGTTCCAGTTATGTGAAATGCACAGACTTAAGATGGGTGACACCTGGCTTGACCACAGTACATGAGAAAAGGATCTAGGAGTCTTAGCAGACCACAAGCTGAACATGAGTCAACTGTGTGATGCAGCAGCTAAGAAAGTCAATGTGATTTTGGGCTGCATCAATAGGAGTGTAGTATCTAGGTCAAGGGAAGTGATAGTACCACTCTATTCTGCTTCGGTCAGCCCCCACTTGGAATACTGTGTTCCTGCAGTTTAGGCCTATCTGGTGATAGCACCCGATATCATGATTCAGCCTTACCATACCACCCTTCTCCATGTGTTTGTGAGGCCTCTGGACAAGCACAAAACTAGGCTCGGCACTTAACAGTTGAAATATTCTCAAACAATACAGACACACCAGAAATAGCCAGATCACAGCTTCAAGGACCTCCCTGGCAAACACCACATTATGTATGCGCACTACCTACCAAAGGCTCCCTGCCCCGAGCAGGCAACTTGACAAAGGCTGAACCATCCACTGTCAAGCGTTGCGCATTTACATACTGGCTACACCATTGTTAATTCGGCTCTGATTCCATCATGCTAAATTGTGACCTTTCGGAGACATTGTCTCACACCCAAAACTCATTGTTGTCCCCGAGTAAGGCATAGCCTGCAGTCACACTTCTCCCTATAAAAACCCCTGATTCCGAGACCTTCCTTGGATCGCTCCCAAGTTCCAACTGCCTTGCTGCCGCATTGTTTGGCGAGCTTCCCCTCAGCTCCACGTGCTGAGCCACACCGAACCCCAGCATCGCTCTCTATCTTCTTCCAGGCTTCAGGAACAGGTTTCGTATCACCCAAATCAACTATCCCTCTGAAAATCCCGCTATCTTACTCACACCTTTATTTTCCTTAGTTATCTGTGAGTGTGTGTTGCTTACATTGTGTGCCCGTGTTTAATAAAGATCATTCATTACTTTCAAACCGGTCTGCTTCTTGACTTGGCCTGACCCCGTAAACACTGGGTTACAAGATCCCGCTAAGTTACCCTGCCTCTCGTAACGCTAAAGCAGTGCTCTGAGCTAATTTTCCCCACCTATGGTTGAGCACATTTTGGTGGCCCTCACGGGACCCCCAGTAAACAGGGTAACAACTGCATCCAGTTCAGGAAGGATATTGACAAGCTGGAACATATCCAGAGGGCGACCAAAATGATAAAAGACCTGGAAACCATGCCTGGTGAGGAGTGGCATAGGGAGCTAATGTATGTTTAGCCTGGAGAAGAGAAGGCTAAGATGTGACATGATATTTGAATATTTGAAGGGATATCATATGGAGGATGGAGCAGGCCTATGTTCTGCTGCTCCAGAGACTAGGACATGGAGCAATGGCTTCAAACTTCAGGAAAAGAGATTCCATCTAAACATTAGGAAGAACAAATTGACAGTGGAATGAGCTGCTTGGGAGTCTGGTGGAGTCTCCTTCTTTGGAGGTTTTAAACAGCGGCTGGACGGCCATCTGTCGGGAATGCTTTGATGGTGTCTTTGTTTGTGGCAGGGGGTTGGACTCAGTGGCTCTTGTGGTCTATTCCAACTTGATGATTCTGTATTTTGCATAAACATTCTTTGAAATCCTGGCTCACCTTTTACTCATCATAATTTTAAGTATACTTGGTTAAGAAGCAGAAGGGCTAAGAAAACCTGTTAGTGAATTGTGAAGAAGTGTATTGGGACACAGGCAACCGTGTGCGATACACATTGGGATCGATGCATATCCATGAGCATCAGGTACTTTACCAACACTGCTACATAGGACTGTAATAATAGCCCTTTACTGGATATGGATGTTACAAAACTGACTAATTCTAATTCTCACATATGTAAGTCCATTTGTGAAGATGTAACTCCTATTCAGGATTTGTCCTGTACTTCTAGTATATCAAACATGATAATTTTATGCCAAAGAAAGTTATATACAAAAAACTTTATGTTCCTAAAGCTAAATGACTTTGAATCTGTAAAGGGGAGGTAACATTGCATTTTTCAATTCCCCCCCCCCAAAGATTTCCATTTTAACCCTTTGAATTTAGTTTTTTCTCCTGTGGCTTCAACTTTCTGGAAATTGTACATCTCTGAAACAGATGTAGGTGGCTAGAATGTGATTACTGGAGTTGTCTTAGAATCTGTCCGAAGGCTATATAGAAGTTGAGTCACTCTACTTCAAATAATCACCCAGGAACCAGGGAAATACCATGCCTTTGTACCTATATACCTGGTCTCTGATCTTAAGCAGCTAGAACACTTCTTTACAGAAATAAGTGATTTCCAACTTTCACAACTTCAAGTCCTGCAGGAAAGCATGTTTGCTTTCAGACCACGTTGAATAGCAGAACATCAACAGTTCTGGTTATACACGTAGATTCCCAGTTGCATGTCTGATTTTTGGAAACAGAGAGGGGCAGGAACAAGAAAGGGTCTTAGTAGAGCAAAAACTAAGCACGAATCAACAGTGCAACACAGCAGTCAAAACAGCCCATGCAGCTCTGAGCTGCACCAACACGTGTATAACATCCAGATCAAAGGAAGTAGTAGTGCCACTCTTTTTCTGCTTTGTTCAGACCTCACCTGGAATCCTGTGCCCACTTCTGGGCACCACAGTTCAAGAAATATATTGACAAGCTGTAATGTGTCCAGAGAAGGGTGCCTGAGATGTGCAAAGTTCTGGAAACCAAGCATTACAAGGCCATGTTTCAGGAGTGCTTTAGTCGTGTAGTCTTGCAAAGCAAGAAGTTAGATTAGATGATCTTTTTAGTCCCTTCCAACTTTAAGGCCACTTCCACACTACGCTGTTAATACTGCTATTATTCCACTTTCAACCTCCTGTGGAATTCTGGGGTTTGTAGTCCACTGAAGCCAAAGAGCTCTCTGGCTGAGAATTCTAAAGGCTCCTCCCTAAATTGCAAACCCCAGGGCTCCATAGGATGGTGAAAGTGAAATAATAACACTATAACAATGTAGGGTGGAAATGGCCTAAGATTTTATGAATAAGCTGTGTTCAAAATCACAACAGATGCAATATGCCTTCAGCTTACAGAGACAATAACTTTACGACAGATAAATATACAGAATTTTACATTCCCAAAGTAAAATAACTTTCTATCTATCTGTAAAAGGAGAAGGGGTATTTTTGTTTTGTTTTGTTTCATGTCTTTCTGAATATTTCCATATTTTCTCCCCCTCTCCCTGCAATGGCTTCAAAATTTCCAGGAATTTTAGATCTCTATTTACATCCCTGTTTCAAAGCAATCAAAGAGGATTTCACCGAGAAGAAGGAATTAATCCCCGCTCAACATATTTCCCACGTGTGGGCAGTGGTTTTGGAGCACCTGCTTTGCCATGCTGAATGATGAATGCATACAAATGCCTGCATACACAGACACACACACACACAAATGCTCAGCCTCTCTGCAACATTTCGCAAAGGCTCATTTGGCATTCCGAGCCAGAGAAGAAGGTTTGGAGAGCATGGCACTCGATTTGTAATACACCTGAGCATTCCAAACTGGATGCATTTGTACTTTGAATCAGGTAATGATGAACTTCAGCAAAACCATGCGGGTTTTTTTCTTTCTTTTTCGGAAAAGGCATTCTCGAATTGACAAACCAAGGACTTGGGATTGTGCAAGCACAGGCTCTCTGGAGACGGGCACATCTTGGCTCTGTAAGGCAAAGGCTAACATTACAAAAGGGGTAGAGATTGGCAAGTATTCAGGAACATATTGAAGCAGCAGATGTGGCCCAAAGTGCTAACACTGTGACATTTTTATAGGGGTGCACAGCTAGCCACTTTAATAAGGGACTTTTCTTGCCCAGCAGGAAAAGACACTATAACTGTGTTTGCCTTTGGCATCTAGCCCTGCTTTTGTTTTTGTGAGCCGTGTTGCTGCTAAGCCGTGCTTTTCTGTCGCTCTCTGGACCTCCTCCCCGCAGAACAGCCATGGTGCTGCAGTCATTCTTTATATCCCAAAGCTCCAGCAAAAATTAAGGCTGTTTCTTTTCTGGGCACTGGAGATCTAAAGAATGAAGCAATCCCTTCTTGCTCCAATTCCCCTGGCATCTAGATCTGAATCATATGGTTGAATATTTTCATGTCTATAATATTTGAACAGGACAGGCAAACTATTAGAGACCTACACTTCTGGAACACCTTTGTGGGCCACCCAAAAGGCACACAGTGTGTGCCACCTTTAGAGATCTTCAGAGCACTTAATCACATCACATCTGATGAGGAGATCTGAGGCTGTCAAAAGCTTGCATATATTTTTGTGCCTTTTTTGGTTGTTGGCCTCGTAAACATATTAGTTCAATACAGATTTTGATTTTTTTCTTATGGGTAACATGGACGATCTAAATATCTTAAAGTCACCAAATCCTATCTGATTTTGGAAGGTAAGCAGGGGCAGCTCTGGTTTAGTACTTGGTCAACAAATACCAGATGCAGTGGGCTCTGTAACTGTATAACTGTGGCCCTTCCCATATTACTGGGCTGCAGTTCTCCTTAGCCAAGACAGCCAATGGAGATGGAATGTGGGAAATGCAATCCAAAGGCTATAGTTACCCATCCTTGCTTTAGTGGTCTCAGACTTATTGGAGACAGCATGAATTGCCACGCTAAGATATTTTATCTGGATTCTTAACAGCTGATTCTATCTATCTTCCTTTTTTCCCACTCTCATTTTAAGATGGTTTTTATCTGATGATTTTAATTTTACTGCTGCCCAGAGGCCATCTAGAGGTAAGCTGTGATATAAATATGATACATAAATCAAATGGAATGTACATCTGCATGAAGGGAATCGAAAGACTAAAAATTGTCTTGCACAATGTTAAAAGCATACAAAATCTGCCTTCCATTGAGTCAGGCCGCTAGCGTATCTAGCTCAATATTGTCTGTAATGCTCTACTTGGACATGTGGGGTACTGAACCTGAGATTTTCACTAGACAAAATGTATGAATTACAGCTTCTTTCCCAAGGAACTCTGGGCATTCTTCTAGGGCCAGGACATGCAATTTGTGGCTCTCCAAATGGTGTTGGACTACAACTTCCACCAGCTTCAGACTAGCCAGTGCTAAAGTCATTTGTGGAAGCAGGATTGGAAGATCCAGTATAACAAAGTTTGAAAATCCATAAGTTGTCCATTTTGTTGTTGTGTGCATTCAAGTCATTTCTGACTTATGGCAACCACCAGAGGAACCGAATACAAGGGTTTCTTGACAAGATATTTTCAGAGGGGGTTTGCCTCTGACTTCCTCTGAGGCTGAGAGAGTGTGATTTGCCCAAGGTCACCCACCCAGTGGTTTTCCAGGACCAAGCAGGGATTCATAACCTGGTCTCTTTGTGTTCTAGTCCAACATTCAAACCTTAATTTATTGGTTTTTAGGTTGGTACATTTCATTCACAAAATCTACCCAGTAGGGCATTCTAAATGGCCAAAACTAAATACCCTTGTCTCTATCCCATGACCTTCACAGGTACATCTGGTGGGAACACAGCAGAAGACCTTCTTGGTGGTTTGGAATTCCCTTCCTAGATTGCCACCTAAGTTGCCTTCCTCGATTACCATTTCTCGTGTGTCCTTCTAGTGGCAGACAAGGCCTTTTTTGCTTCAATGGGCCTTTGGAAACTAACTGCTCATGGTAGAAGGCCTTTTACTAATGTGCTGTATCATTTGTATTTGTTGTTGTTGCTGTTGTTGTTGTTGTTTTCAGTATAAATGGCTGGCGTTCAGTATTGCAGTTACAGATCTGTAACCTAGACTTACAGATCCACAACTGCTCTGAATTCACTAACCCTGTGTAGCCTTAACGTAAAACTACATAAATGCCACCTGTCAAGCCTCAGTTTCAGACCCAGGTGCAAACACAGACAAGATCTTCCCAACAGCCACAACACGCAGGCATCAATGGGACAATACTTACTGCAGCCCAGCATAGATGAGAAAAGGAGAGCTCACGAGACTCGGAGCATTTATATAGTAAAGATGTATTAGTTAAACAAACAGCTGGGGGAGGCTGCTGGCTAATAAATACAAGAGTTGGGGTGGGGAGAAGTCTGTTGCAGACAACTGGTATTTCTGATGGAAGCAACACATTCTTCTTTTGATCCCTGGCTTGTGTTACTGGAAAACCTTGACCCTCGCTTTGTGTGCTGACTGCACTGCTGGATACTCCCTTGAACTGACTCTCTGAATGTATTACAGGCTTGATCTGCTGAAACAAAAACAGTAACTGACTGGCAAGCTTTTGTAAATCTTGTCTGTGGCTGTTACTATAGACTCTATTGGACCCCTGTGAACTGTGGCTGGCTTTCTGGAAGGGACACCACCCCAGCCAACCTTAAAAGCCAGCAGCTGGATTGGGCAAAGGAGGTCATTTCAGCTTCCAACTAAGGCACAAGGAGGAGGATGAAATATTGGCAATAGAAGTGGAATCATAGCGCCATAATTATGTATTATTAAAAGGCTCCCAGGCAGTCCCTTTCTGGTGCTCTGGGGTCCTTTGATTGTTGTTCTGAATGTCCGGGCTGCAGAAAAGTTCCAACTCAGATTGGAAAAGTCTCGCTGGGCAAACCACACCTCTCCATTTTCAAAAGTAAATAGCTATTGATCTCTTGGGCTGTTGATGTAAAGAAGGGAATAAAGCATTGATCTTAGGAAAGCACAGAGCGACATGTATAAATAAAGAGAATTGGCTTTCAGTGCCTCATGGAGATATCACTCCTGATCCAAAGAGAGAGAAGTTGATGAATTAGGTCTGCAGAGAGAAACAGAGCACACGCTTTGCAATTTCCATCTCCTCCCTTCTATTTCCAATACTTCCCATGCTTTTTGGAGCTATCGACATCTGTCCAGAGAAGCTTGAAGGCTACACATTTGGGGGCAGGCTGCAGCTGCCCAAGCCTTTGAGGAGATTCAGTGGTTCCTTAATTTCACAGGCCGTCAGATGAGTCAAGGCATGATTCCCAAGCAAGATGAGCTGAAGAGAGTTTGTATGAATTTCAGTAGTCAGAAGAACAGGTACAATGTTCCTCCAAGAAGCAATGGGCATCAATGAAGCCTGTAAAACGGGCCACTCCTTCTTCTGGAGGGCCAGATGTAATTTCACAGAAGTTCTTTGGGACCACATTCCAATGGCGGGTTGAGCTAAAGGCAAAAGGTAGTGTTAGCACACCATACATCCCCAGTCTGCGGGATGTGCTATTTTCATAATTGGGCATACTTCTTGGCTGGAACATATGTTTGAAAGTGCACTGGCTGTAAACATAGACCAAGTGAGGATGACCTCAGACATGATCAGGTCATAAGTTCAGAGAGGAGAAGGCAGGAAAACCCAGTACTGATGGGCTTGTGCTAATCCTCTCAAAAGGTGTAACTTGCAAGCACTCCCCCCCAAAAAAAATAGCAGGTGAAACTAACCAGGTGAAGCAGCCGGGGATGCCTATTGTCAGCATATCCTACAGAAATCTTCCCTATTCACACTACCTGACCCAAACATTAAGAGATTGTCAGGAGTCTCATAATGTTTTGTTACTGAAAGTAAAGACAATCAGCACATTCTGGACTCCTTTGTCAACCCCGTGGGACAGCTGCTGCCAGGGTACCCACCGGACAACTTTGACAAAAAGTAGTGTGTGGAAAGGGCCACAGTGGACCTCCCTCTCTAAAAAACTCAAGGGAACTCGAAGGAATGAGGAAACTTCTGCTCCGCCTCCTAATATTTTCACCGGAGCTGAAACCCACTCCTGGTAGCTTCGCCTGCATTAGCAGGAAGCTTGGTCCGAGTATCTTGATGCGTAATTGCTCTTCCAGCAGGCAAAGGACATCATTTTATTCAGGGAGTTAACGTATACAATGGATCAGTTGGACAGACTGGCTTAGTGATGGCTGAACACCCCTGAGCTCTGTGGAGAATCAGTCTGGGAGTTATGAGCACTCCCAGACTAGAAAAAGCTTAAAGACATACATTGTTGTTAAAAGAATTTTATTAGCATGATTTGAGCATACACACAGAAGCACCGATGCCATGAAAACTGGGAATCTTCTTGGTAATATACACTCCCTGTTGGTCTCCTTAGGCTGGAATAATAACCAGATAAGAGTCACCCTTCCGACGTGGCCCAGACGCTTAGGACTGGGTGAATTTCTCCATTTCACTTCCTCTAACATTTGAATTATTTAGCTCTCAAAGTTCTTTCCACCAGGCTTAGGAACAATTTTCCAGATGCCGATAAGTTCACAAACAATAACAACAACAACAACAAGCAAAATTAAACTAAATGAAATTCTCAGCTGTCTGCACTGACCAAATTCAGTAGAAACAGCTGTTAGGCTTGAAATGCTCTGTAACTTGCTATGGAATTAATGCTTGATAATCATTAACTGTGATATTAATTGGCATTTTAGACACTCAGGGGTCATCAAACGACCTTGCTTTAGAATTGTTTATTCTGCTCTGCTCCTGTTTGTAATCAGTACGTACAAATGAAGGACTCTTGAAATGTCAGCGATATCTTTGAGAATGACCTGGACAATGGTTCTCAACCTGTGGGTCCCCAGATGTTTTTGGACTTCAGCTCCCAGAAGCCCTGAGCATTGACCATAGTGGCTGGGGCTTCTGGGAGCTGAAGTCCACAAACATCTGGGGACCCACAGGTTGAGCACCACTGACCTAGGATGTCACAGGGTCATGTAGACTTGGGAAGTTAAGGGTCAGGTGGAATGTAACACATGAAAAAGCTGCGACTCTGCTAATGCTGATGCATGAATCTTTTCTTTTCTGTAAGCACTCTTTAATATAAACATATAAACGGTATAAGAAGGGAAGCCTGAAATAATAAATCATCCTTCCTGGGATCCTTTGGCCAAAGAAACTTGTGTATGTGTGTCTGTCTTTCTTTTCCTTCTCTTTTCTACCTTCCTGCTTTGTATTTGGGGGTTCAAGCCAGCTCCATGTCCACCTGGGGATACGGTGAGGTGTGGTTTGTTTGTACACCCTAACACAGCTACTGCCAACATGGAGAAGACCAGGTTGTATCTTCCACACACCACAAAAGAAAATGGAAAGCCCAATTCAATTCTGCTAGCGTGGCTGAACACCCACTGAGAGACTTGAAGCCAGATTTAAGAGCGAAGCATTCAAAGGCAGAGCCCAGAGAGTTACTTTTTAAAAGTAGCTTTGTTACTCCAAAATATGGGTGACTCGGGTCCATCCACAATGCTAATACCTTTCTGCAAAGCTGGGAAATTATTAGTTGCTATTTTTTGTGTTGTAGGCAGGCACAGATGGATATGATAGGATCAGATAGAGCAGAATCCTGCTTTTTCCCAGCTCATATTTTGTTTATTGCACTATTTCGTTCAGACACATCACCGCAGCCAGCCTCTGAAAGCCTTTGTTTCTCCAGAGCAGCTTCATCTTCCAGCGCTGATGCTGCTAGAAACCTTCCAGCTGGACAAAGGGTGATGAGAAAAGAGGAGGGGCATAAAAAGCCTTTGCAAAAAGCAGCTTTACTTTCCGAGGTGTGTCTGTATATCTTTGTTACCAAGAAAAGGAGTAAATGATAAGTAATTAATTTGTTAATTAGTTGTTTGTTAGTTACTTCCAAGAGCTGAACTGTGTGGAAAAACTCTGAATGGATTTTTCTTCAAATGCTAGGTGGATTCATGTGTTCTGAATGTTCTGAATGTAACTAGAAGTGTTGACAATTCCCCATAGCTGGTCCCCGCGCAGCTCTTGTGGCACACGAATGAGCCCGTGGGGTTTAAAATGGCAGAAGAGGGATTTTCCCTGAGTTGTGTTTTAAGTCTCTGCAGGATTTGATGCACAGAAAATTCACTGGTACGGCTATAGTTCCTCGGTAAAAATTCACCATGACAACAAATTCAAAGACATACTGCTACTCCCAAGTCAGATATAAAAGCAGGCGAAAGAAACAAAGAACCCAAATGGAAAGGAAAGTACAGAAAGAGGAAGCGGGGGGGGGGGGATGGATATGGGAAAAGATAAACCTTTTTTGTAAGCACTCTTTCATACGGAAAATAACAGGCAGTCACCCTCTCCCCACTCCCAAAAGCAGCACAGGAAAAAAGAGGGTGAGTTTTGTAAAAACCAACATACCCAAAGCTATTATTTTATAGATAAAGAGCAGACACTGAATACCAGAGATAGACTCTAGAAGTGCCTTATCCACACTCTCAGCCCTCCTAGGAAGAGATGCCATAGGATTTGGGATGATGCATTCAATTTAGATAAGCATAATAAGCTCCATAGAGGTGAACAGAGAGTTTGCTGAGATTCAAGCTGCACTCTGCTGTACGCCTACCTGGGAGTAAGCCCCCTTGAACCAAAACAAAAGGCCTGGCATCTGAAAAGGCACCTAGCAGGACTGAACAAACACAGCAGAACAAAAGCGCTTCCACCGTTCCCCCATTTCAGTGAACAATAGGATGTGTATTCATGTCAGCCTGAGGCTATTTCCGCACTAGACTGTTGTAGCGCTATTATTCCACTTGCAACATCCTATGGAATCCTGGGGTTTGCAGTTTCGGGAGGGGCCACGTGGCCCCTCCCGAAACTGCAAACCCCAGGATTCCATAGGATGTTGCAAGTGGAATAATAGCGCTATAACAGTCTAGTGTGGAAATGGCCCGAGTCTGCTGTACCATTAGCCAGAGGGAAGTCACTATCCAGGTAGCAGATTTTATGAGTCATAAAAGGGCAAATAAAATAATGACCACAGATGATTTACAAATAAACTTGTTTGAAATGTGGTGTTGGAGAAGAGTATCTACGGACACCCTGAGCTGCTAAAAAGACAAACGAAGAGCTCCCGGAGTAAATCAAACCTGAATTTTCCTTGGAAGCCAAGATGGTTAAACAGAAGCTGTCGTACTTTGGCTATATCAAGAGAAGACATGGCTTGCTAGAAAACAACTGTGCCTCTGGGATTTCCCTGATGGACATGGTCCTTTCCCCATAGTATCATCATCTGGTGGTAGTTGCCCAGTTTTTTTTCTCATTCTGAAAACCTGAAATGTCTTTCCTAAGGCCATTTGCACACTACACTGTCATAATGCTATTATTCCACTTTCAGCATCCTATGGAATCCTGGGGTTTGCAGTGTAGGGAGGGGCCTTTAGAATTCCCAGCCAGAGAGCAATTTGGCCCCAGTAAGCTACAAACCCCAGAATTCCACAGGATGTTGAAAGTAGAATAATAGCACTATAACAGTGCAGTGCGGAAATGGCTTGAGTCTTATGTTTCTGGAAGGAAGAACTGTAAGCTCAGTTATGCTGGTAGAATATGATTTGCTTTTGGCCTTACCAATCGCTGGAGCATGCCCACCCCTTGAGAACTTTTCTGGGGTTGAATAGGACTCCCATGTTTTCCCAGTCTTGCTTTAGGGCAGGGTTGGGTGTCTGCGATGTGGGCAGGGAGCATCCTTTGCTCCCATGCCCCCTAGCATACCAGACAGATGCGTTCCAGGTGATATGGAAGTGATCTGTCATCACTTCTGATTTAGATTTCAACTGATTTTCAGCCATTTTTCTTTTTTTGGAAGGGGAGGAGGAGGTGTGTTGGGGACAGGAGTTCAAATGAACCAACCCATAATCTTTTGGAGCATTTTGTGGTGCTTTGTGCCAATTTCAGTCAATTTTTAGACCCCGTTTTTATGGCTGCTTCTGGTCTCAGGGAGCGGGCATAAAAATCAGTTGGGAAGGCTGTCTCTCAATGCAAATAAAAACTACTATATAGATCCCATGTTTACATGATTGTGAGAACCATGCTCTTCTGGTGAGGGAAGGTAAATGTTATGGTGCTGCTGAAACTTGATGGAGTTATTAAGGACTAAAAATATTTAAAAATGACTGAAAAATGGTTTTGCTTTGTTTTTTAAAAGTCCATGCTTCTCAAGTGCCTGACAAAGAGAATCCTGGATGGGTTAGAATCTTGTCAGTTTAGGACTCATTCTGCAGAAAAATCATACTTGGCTTTTCTTGTGCCAAAAAAACCAAACAAACCCCTGGTCATTTCTGTGCAGGAAGCAGCACTTCCTATACGGACTCTAATATTCTGGAGTAGCGGGACTATGTTCTATGCAGAAAATGCAGTTTCCTGGGTAAAAATGATCTTTTCAGTCCAAAAAGACTGCGAATTTTGCACAGAGTGAAGTTCCAAACTGCAAATCATCTTTGGGAAAAAAAAACATATGCGTGGTTTTTAAAGACTTTCTTCCAAGAGGAAGAAAATTGCTAATATTACTCTTTGAGAATGAAATTAGCAAAGAAGTACATACATAAGTTTAGCACCTCTCACTCCAGTCTTCTTCCTGGGCTTCTGATGCAACACAGTTTGCCCATATCGCAGTCAGCTTCTGGGCTTGTGCTGTAAGTGTGTGGATGCAAACTGCAAGAGATGTTCCCCCCGCCCCAGAAATCGTTGGCAACTTTATGATCCGTTTGGTGGGCATCTCCCCTCCTCCCCTCACCCTACCCTGAGTTCACCACAGCTCCAGAGGCCCACTGCAATCCATTCAGCCCCACATTATGTCATCTAAGAGTCCAAGAGGAGGGTTGCTTCATGGAGCCAATTCTTTATCTGCCTGTCCTATTCAGCAGAAAGTGGTATTGCTAATTCTCCACTCTTGGTGCTCTAGGGGAAGGAGATGCAAGGGGGAAACGAGGCTCAGAGAAGGAGAGAGAGAGATAATTGTGGTCTTGAAACAGCAGTCATTGCTGTGCCAGCAAAAGCAACCTGACAGAGGCCTTTTAATGGAGGGCTCACTTCAGCAATTTCCCAGCTAGCGTGTGCATCTTGATGAGAACAGAGTCACACCAAACACAAATCCTGCTGTCCAGGTCAGCTATCAGAAGTGAGGCCTGCAGCGAAATGTTGCAGTGTATTGCTACCTCCTAAAGGGACCCCGAGGAGGAGAGGAGGAGACCCTCAGAACCAGCGTGGTGGAGTGGTTTGAATTTTGGACTAGAATTCTAGGTCAGAATTCCTGCTTAGCCATGGAGACCCACAGATTTACTTGGGCAAGTCATGACCCCTCCCTAAACTGCAAACCCCAGGATTCCATAGGATGTTAAAAGTGGAATAATAGCACTATAACAGTCTAATGCAGAACTGGCCGTGATCTCTCAGTCACTGAGGAAGGCAATGGCAAACCCTCTCTGAATATATCTTGCTGAGAAAACCCCAAAAGAGTTTTGTCTTAGTGTTGCCTTAAGTCTGAAATGATTTGAAGGCAGAGAACATCAAGGCACCTTATCTATCACCGTTCCTGCCAGCCAGTCATACCCTTTTCCAGAATACTCCATTTTATCTCCACCACATTTCTCCATTATTGCTTTTAAAAAAATTGTTTTCCCCCTCAAACTTATGGATACATAAAGGAGAAAAGAAAAAAAAAGATAAAGTGGGGGGAAAAGAAGGAAGAAAGAGGAAAATACACTAGATTTTTAGAATATAACAACTGGACTGGCATATATATTAGTATAACTTGATCATAGCTGCAATCTGCAAACTGATGCGGGTTTCAGGGAGTCTTGAGGACTTCCCCCCTTAGGTTTATTTATTTATTTTGGTACATCTGCAGACTTTGAAGTTCCCCTGAACATGCCGATAGCTTCCTACTGTTTCTGTGTTGCCACATAATTGGATATAGAGATAGGCTAATTCAGCAGGGCTTTGCTTGCATCCTTGGAAACATTATTCCCCATAAATGATGTGGTCCAATTATTGGGGATGGGAGCTCTTAGCTTTATTAACAATTAATTAATGAGGTTATTTAATGTAAGCAAGCCGCCCTAGTTTTTTTCAAATTCTGTTTTATCGCACTGAAATTGTTTTACGAACATTGTAGGCAGCACTCTTGGATGTCTTCTGTGACAGAAAAGTAGGATATAAATATTCTAATTAATACAAATATAAGTCACTTTATATATACAATGAATTTATTGCAGAACACAGACACATTGGCTAATGCAAATTGCACGTCTTTCAACAACGTTCCTAAACACATTTGTCAGGGCCTTCCCGTGATGGTGAGAATGTGTTGGACTGAAACTCCAGCAACTGCAGACCATGGTCATGTTGAATAGGAACAAGGAGGATTGCAACCTAAGACAGGCCACCCTTTCTCCATTCTTGATTTACAGAAATGTTTCCAAGCTCTGTCCTAGAGTAGACCAGCCTTGAAGCAGGGGTTGGCGAGGTGGAGCCCATGGGCTGCATACAACCCCCAAGGACATAATTGTAGCCCCTGGCCTCCACATGAGATTGATTTTGTACCCTCTAGGGGGCATGCAGGGCATTGTCCCCACCTGTTTGACTTCCCTGGATCCATTTAGGACTGGGAGAGGCCTTTTTTTTTTAAAAAGGAAGTGATTTCCATTCACTTCCTGTTTTTTAAAAAGGTCTCTCTTGGACCTAGAATGGCCTGGAAGACTGTAAACATGGTAGAAATTGTCCGCATGCCCTCTAGAGAGTGCTGGGTGGCATTTGGAAACATTTTTTTTCTTTCCCAGGAGGATGCAGTGGCCAGCTGCGTCTCTAAAAGGTCTCCTGGGGGCTAATGTAGCCTCCCAGCTTCCACCAGTTACCCACCTTAGAGCCTCCAACCCACACGTTAAGGTTAAGTGTCTAGCAAAACCACAACAGGGGGAAAGAAGGAGGCAAGATTCACAGAGCCGCAGCCCATGATGATTTCTGGCTGCTGCTGGAGGTGCGGTTGTTGATCAGCATGAAATTTAATTTGCATCAAATTGCCCAGAGATGGAGGGAGTGTGAAATTAACTTCAATTGATTTATGGTGCGGAGACAAAAAAAACAACAACAAAAAAAACAGCATGTGAGGTCTCGCTGCCACCTCCTCTCGCATCAGTGCAGAACACCTAGCATGGAAGGACTGGAAGAGGAGGAGACCATTCTCAAGTGTAGCCACTTAATCAAGGGGAACAGAATGGCTCCCTTGATGTAAAACTGCCCTGTGCCCAGTACTTCCCAGAGAGAAAGAAAGAGAGGGAGAATAATATTAATGGCAACCTAGACCGCCAGAGTTCAGAATGTCCCAAGCCAAGGAACTGTAAACTTGGAGAACATTAGAGAGAACGGCAGCGTATCTTGAGTGGACAATTACCCAGTCAATGTTAGGGACTTAAAGGAAAAAATTACATTTACCAGAAGATGGAGAAATTACTGTTTGGAACTGCAGTGCTTGGAATCATCCAGCCAACAAGGCTTGGTGGCTGGTGGCCACAGTGGCTGCAGAATTCTTGGAACGATGGTCCCCCAAACAACGCTGATGCTGAGACAGGAGTGTGCATCTACTGCTTATTGTTCGCTTGGCCTTGGGTAATTTTTATGTACGGAGGGATAGAATAATGAAATGAAAGACTTAGACTGTTTCCTCCCTACACTGTTATAGTGCTATTATTCCACTGTCAACATCCTGTGGAATTCTGGAGTTTGTAGTTTCCTGAGGCCAAAGAGCTCTCTGGCTAAGAACCCTAAAAGCCCTTCCCTAAACTGCAAACCCAGGATTCCATGGGAGGTTGAAAGTGGAATAATAGCACTATAACAGTGTAGGGCAGAAAGGCCCTTAGAAGGAGCCTGGATGGCCATTGAGTCTAGTCTCCTGCTTGATGCAGAAAATCAGATGCTAGAATATCTCCACAGCAATGATTCTCTACTCTCTGCTTAAGACTTCCAACTAGGGAGAGCACATCATCCTTCTAAGTAATTGATTCCATTTTGCTATTGTCCAATATATTCTTAACATCGGGACGTTTTGTCTAGTTGTTGTTGTATGCCTTCAAGTCATTTCTGACTTATGGAGACCCCAAGGTGAACCTATCACAGGGTTCTCTGGGGCTGAGAGTGTGTGATGTGCCCAAGGTCACCCAGTGGATTTCCATCAGCCAAGTGGGGAATTCAACCCTGGTGTCCAATGGTCAAACTACCACAGCATGGCCATTCTGCACAAGGCTGTTATAGCGCTGTGATTCCACTTTCAACATCCTCTGGAATCCTGGGGTTCGCAGTTTCAGGAGGGGCCAGCCGGCCCCTCCTGAAACTGCAAACCCCAGGATTCCAGAGGATGTTGAAAGTGGAATCACAGCGCTATAACAGCCTCGTGCAGAAATTGCTCAGGTTGGCTCTCTAGTAGCTGACCAAAATTTACTTTCCTTGAACTTCAGGCTATTAGATCCCGTTAAAACCTCAGGGGCAGTGGAACGCATCTCTGCCTGCTCTACCAGACATTCCTTCGGACTTTTGAAGAGTGCTATCATTTGTACCTTCACCTCCAAGTCTTATTTCCTCCAGTTTGGATTTACAAAACCCAATTCCCAATAGAATTTAGGTTTCAAACCCCTGGACATATTTGTTACCTTTCTTAGAGCCCTTTCCAATTAGTCTGCATCAGCCTTCCTACTTGCTGATGCCCTTTAGATGTTTTTGAACAGAGCTTAGAAAAGTTAAGTTTTGAACTACAGCTCCCATAATGCTCCAGCCAGTGGCTATGCTGACAGGAGCACTCTGGGAATTGTAGCCCAAAA
This sequence comes from Iguana delicatissima, assembly GCA_948472985.1. Lineage (NCBI taxonomy): Eukaryota > Metazoa > Chordata > Lepidosauria > Squamata > Iguanidae > Iguana > Iguana delicatissima. The sequence continues at coordinate 305,392 of CAOKZL010002507.1, forward strand.
GAGTAACTTTCCCAAGCTTTATCTGGACTGTCATTACCATCATCTCTAATTAACTACTTTTCTAGTAGAGAAGATCATAGGAGATAAAGACCAGGAGATATCCTTCCTAGAGTGCAGCACTCAGCATGGGATGCAGAAGACCAGATGAGATCTAACTGAAAGAGAGAAGGTGAAAGCGAGACATTTAAAGACATGAGTAAAAAGACAAATCAATAAGTGCATCAGTAAAGGCCACCTGCACTCTTGAGGGTATTTTGACAGCAATGTTATGGTGCAGGAGATGGAAAATTCTCTTGAGATCCTTGTTAACATTCACAAAGAAACTATAAGAAGAGATCAAAGATCTATCTATCCCAGGATACCCTTTTTTTCCACCATAGCCATAATATCCTTCTAGGAAGTCCAGGAGCAAGATGAAAAAGCAATAATCCTCTCCTAGTGGCTGAAGAGTGAGTTTTAAAAGGAATGTGTTATGTTTCCAAGGTAAGTTCCCTCCAGTTACAGAGCTGCTTTTGTTAAAATCAAAAGACTTTCAATTTCCTCTGTTCGCAAAGTAACTAAGGCAGTCCCCTTTTAACTACCTTGCGTGACTTGAAGATCCATGATTTTATTTGCATGGGTAGTCTCTCCTCTGGTGTAGATTGCAACCATTAAATACCATCATTGTGTTCATAGTTGCTGTGACCAAAAAATAATGCAAATGTTGCAAAAAAAAAAAAAAAAAAGCCCAGTTTCTTCAAATATTTTTGAGTTAAAAAAAGTGTGTGTGTATGTGTGCACATGTGTGCTGTTTTCACAATCCCCCATTGAATCATGTACTACACTAAGGACACTGATGAGTAGTCACACACTACCCAAGACTGGACAGCTACCTGACAGTCACGTAGGGACGTGGGGGGTGGGGGTGGATGGTTTGCCCCAGGCAGCAATGTTTTTTGGGCGTCCCAGCCCATAGCCACACCCCACGTGCCGTGGCCATGCCCCTATGCACCCTGGCCACACCCCCCACACTGCAGCCACGTCCCTTGTGCTGCAGCCCCCCCCCCTCCTTCCACAATCCAAGCTCCCCCACTGCTACCTGAGAAATGGGTTTACGTGCAGAACTCCACTTAGGCAACTGAATACAGATGTAAGACCATGGCCAAAACTGTGGGGGAACTTACATGTGCATTAAGCACCAAGATGAGACTGTTGTTTTTTTTGCGCTAAGCATACTTTTCCATGAATGAAATTTTCACCTCCTCTCCAAAGTCCTGAAATGTGAAAAAAAATCAGAAAGCGTCCAAAAAAACCTCCTCCACTCTTACACAGCAGGAAAAATACTTGGGAGATGCTTTGTTCCTGTACACACACACAGAAAAAAAGAAAGAAAGAAAGAAAGAGACGAGTGAAGATTTACATTCCCATTACAGAACGCTTTCCTTTGGGATAGTTAGCTCTCCGTTGCAGGAGCTAAATTTCCATCGAGCAATAATACGCATCCTGTTATTGCTCAATGGTTCTTGAAAAGCAAGGATGTACAGGTATTATATCCCCCACAAAGCCTATTCTTTCACAAGGCTTGAATGTCTTGAAAAGCAATGGCCAACAAACAAGGGTTCTCTTTTGAAATGGACAGGAAAGATATTGATTAGTCTGGACTACTTACTCCCTTGGGATAATGGGTCTTTGAAGTCTTTAGTGCATTTCTACCAAGGAACCCCACTGGCAAATCATATCCTTTTCTAACACTGTGCAATTTTAGCCTTCAGATTTAAGGCTTAAAGAGTAAAAACGAGATTCAGGGTTATATATATAAATGACACAGACCTTAGAGAGCACAATGGTTTAGAGAAAGACACATTATTATAAATAGGGCTTCAGGATCTCAGGGCCTGCATCTTCTCCAGCCTTCGGGGCCAAGGGAGGAATCTCAGGGTGAGGACATCACCTTGAAAATTCTCTCTCCCCCCTCTCTGTATTTGTGTACGAATATGCTGCAGCATGATTTGGAACAAATACTAAAGGCAGTTTTCTGTTCAAAGCACAGCCTGGCAAACTTTCTTTGGTTGGGTTACAACTCCCCATGTGACCTTAGAATGCTTGGAATGGTGATCAAAACAGAACCAGAAAAGTGCTCCCCAATTCAAGCGCAGATTTTGGAAGCCTTAATTTTCAACTACAGAAATATTTTTTTGCTCCTTACTGTTTGAATGATATGCCCTGAGCAACAGCAGATGATGCTTAATGTGGTGGGCTTAATGATATCTCCAGGGCCCACCACCAGTGACACTAACAGGTAGTGTTCCCTAAATCTCAGATCTGGCTCTTGGTATATCAAGGCCTGGGATGCTCATGACCTGGTAAACCTAATAAGAAGGTAAACACTGATGAAAGGAATAAGGAAACCATGCCCTATGATGAGCGGCTTAGGGAGCTGGTTATGTTTAGTCTGCAGAAGAGAAGGTTAAGAAGGGACATGATAGCCTTTTTAAAAATATTTGAAGGGATGTTATGTTGAGGAGAGAGCGGGCTTGTTTTCTGCTGCTCCAGAGACTAGGACAAGGAGCAATGGAATCAAGCTGCAGGAAAGGAGATGCCACCTAAACCTCACAAAGAACTTCCTGATGGTCAGGGCTGTCTGGCAGTAGAATATGCTGCCCCCGTGGAGTGTGGTGGAGTCTGCTTCTTTGGAGGTTTTTAAGCAGAGGCTGGATGGCCATTTGTTGGGAATGCTTTGATGTGGGTTCCTGCATAGCAGGGGGTTGGACTGGATGGCCCCTGGGGTCTCTTCCAACTCTATGATTCTATGATTCTATGATTCCTGTTAAAAAAGGGATGTGCACTGTGGCTGGTTACAGGGACCTTGAGTTTTCAAGTATGGGGCCTAGGAATGTCACAGGGGGCAAGTTCTGGAAATATTAGAAGTTGCAGCCCCGATAAAATCATCAAGCATGACGCATTAAACATCACCCACAGCTGTGCAGAGTATCCTATTCGAATTAAAAATGCTAATTCTAATAAGTAAAAAAAAGAAACACATACACACATGTACTGTTCAAGCCAGTGCTCCCACCCTGAGGTTCCTCCTCTTGCTCTGAGGACTGGAGAAGGGCAGCTAGTTTTCGGGCCGGAACTGAAGGTCTGGGAACCCTAGTTAAAGATTATGGAGCTCCAGAGTTTTTATTTTCATACTAAACAGCAAGTCCTGCTGCTCTGATTTCTTTCTCTTTTCTTTTCCCTTGCCTTTTTTCTTTGGGAAAAAAAAGGTATTTACTGTTTTTATGATTTTTCTCCTGAATCAACATATTAATTATTGATAAAAACTAGCAAAAATAAGAAAACAATGAAACCTCCAGTGCCTGTAACTTTCAAAATGATGATCTGTTTTTCCTTCCAAGTAAGAAAGGGGAGGGGGAATATTCAAAATCAGAATAGAGCCAAGGCAGGTTGGAGAGGAAGAGGCGAAATGAGGCCAAATGGGGAGAACAAGAGATCCCAGGGAACCGTTTAAAGTCACACAGTCACTAGGATCTGGCTTAATGTGACCATCTAACTGCAGATTCCACCATGTTATTTGAACACCCCCTCATTCATCTTTCTGAACAAAATCCAGGGGTGCTTTGCTACATTTCCTTCTACTCTGCTCCTCCTCTCTACTTGTCAGGATCTGTAACATCTCCAAGAACCTGAAAGAGATGCTTGCTTTCTTGTTCTCTGGGGCTCAGCTCTCTCCAAAGGCCACTAGAAGTTGTCTGATTCAGGCTTAAAGATATCATACTAAGTTCCTTCTTGAAGGAAACCAATGAGTAATTTTAACAATTTTCTTCTTACTGCCAGAAAGTTTTTGAAAACCATGCAGTTGGTTTTTTAGGTTGTCTTCTGTGCAAATCAATCATATGTGAATTTTGCACAGACTAAGTCCCAAACTGCTAAGATTCTCATCAGTACAGGATTCATCTCCTCAGGGCTTCTGAACCCTAAAAAACTTACGTTTCAACCATTTTCAAAAAATATTTTTGAATGTTCTTTCCATCCCTAGTCGGGAGAGGATGCATCTTTTCTCTACTATATATGCATTTTCATCAGTGCTTGGAACATGTAAGAACAATGATCCTACACCCTAAATTGTGCTTACATGAAAAAAAATCTACATTCTGGGCCCTGTGTGTTGTGCACGCCCATGGAGAAGGTCTGCCCTTGCTAAGACTGGGTGAACAGAAGACAAGGACCAAAGTTTGTCATGGCACACTGTGTCATGGCATGGAGTTATTGGGGTGTATGTGCAGAGGCAGGAGAGTTACAAGCCCTGATTGCCCCCCTGTTGAACCCTGTCCTGCAGATAAGTTCAGTACCGTGGATAGTTCCTTCTCAGGTTTAGGCAATGACCTAAAGTGGATTTACCATCCCATATGACATGGAAGCAACCACTGTTGGTCAGCTGACTTGTTAATAGGCCGTACACCTCCACCCTTTGATGTGGTTTAAGTAACAAATATGATTTAATTGGCCTAGAATATAAATCATAGCCTGGGAGCTTGGTGCTAAAGAAGAAACTGGATGCACGTGTGTGTTGTAAGACTAGGTCAGGAAAGACTTCAAGGCATATCCAGGTCATCATCAGGAAATAATCAGGGAAATTGCAGCAATAATACAGTTAGCGTTCTTTGGCTCAACTTTTAGAGGCAATAGCATCTGAGATGTTCCCACAGCTGATAGTCTTAGCCCCTCTTCCTCTGACCAACAAACTTCGCTTTTGCCCTCACACTTGTCCAGCAATTGAGGAGCTATAAAGACTCCCATCAGTCCTTTTGTCACCTAATGCTAAGGCCATTCCAGACCCCATTGTCCACTTTCTGGACCCTGTTGTTCACTCTGCCAGAGAGCCATTAACACCCTTGCTCTCCAGGCAGGAAAAAAAGAGTATTTAAACCCCAGTTTTGGGCTAGCCAACTTGCTGATAGTCTCTCTGCCGCTTTGATTCCCATTTGTGCACTGTCCTTAGACTCTGTGTCTAAACCACATAACTTCTTTGCTGCTGTCCATGATGGTTAAAAATATCGCCCACTTCTCCCTAAAAATCTCCTTATGCAAACTCTCCTTTTTTCCCCAATTAGCCTTGTGTGTTTGTGAGATTGCTTGGATCTTGCATGTGGGTGATTGATGATTCCCTCAAATAAAACACTTTTTAAACAAATGTTCTTTCTGGCTGGTATTCCTGCACTAGTACCAGTAGACATAGGTATAAAAGATCTCAGAAGGTTACCCCTCTTTCACAAGCCACCCTGTTTAAACTAATATTCCCAATAATTTCACAGAGGCACTGGCATTGCGGGTGGACCTCTGAATCTCCCATGTTTTGGGGTAACAGACTGTTCTTTTCTCCTGGATCACCCAGCTCCCCTGTGCTGACTGGTACAGACAAGGGCTGGTTTAGGAAGCAGCTTCTCCACGTTGACACAATTCAATCAGCTCAACAGCCAGAAGCAATAATGACAACGATTAGGTGCATAATCACTTTGCCTTCTGCTCTGTTGCTACCCATCTTCTTGTCTCCCTCCCCTCCTCATTCTGCACATACTCTTCATAGTAACCTTCAGGTAGTGTGAGCAGTTGTGTTTGTTTGCAAGAGACTCTCATTTCTCAGCCGCTCCCCTTGATTTCTTCGGAGATAGTTAACAAACAGGGCCCATTGTCCTAGGCTGGGCTGGAGCAATTGCTGGCCAGCCTTTGCCAACCTGGTTGTTATGCTATTCATCTTGAAAACTCATCCCTTCCTAAATACCAGGAGCACAAAAGGTGGGAATGAAAAGGACGTCCTTTTCTATTGAAAAAGCCTACACATTTCCAAAACGCTGCTGCACCTCTTTAAAAAAAAAAATCAATGAGGATTATGATTGGAGAGCCTTTCTTTTTTTAAAAAAAAACTTTCTGAAAACTGCAGATTTTCTCTTTGGAATTAAATAGCCCTAATACCATTCTGCTTTTCCAAATCTTAGTACTTCTGCTCTTGCGCGCTCTCTCTCTCTCTCTCGCATTATTATGTTGCTTGTAAAGGAAACAAGAAGACAGGAGAATCCAGAAGGAACGAGTTGCTGTTTTGCAGTCTCAACTTGCTTTTCTGCAAATCCCTTGCTGGGGTGGGGGCGGAGTGGAACGAAGAAGGAGAAAAAAGCACAAAAGGAAAGCAAAAGGAACTCTGCCAGTGAGTTCTTGGAGAAAAGAGGGAGAAGAAGAGAATTGATGTGTTTATTTCTCTGGCAGTTCAGTTCTCTAACTAAACAAGACAGACAACAACAAAGGCATACTAAAAAATGTATATCAGAGGAAAATGCACGAAAAAGCATCATTATACTAGAGAAAACTGCTTGCATCCCAAATTTTCGTATTTCGGGGAAATATGCACAGAGAGGCTTACGAAGGAATGGAGAGTACAAAATTTACAGTTTCTGATCTGCTTATTCATATTCCTCTTTGGATATATTTGAGAAGGAAGAGTGCTATGGAAAGGGGAAGATCAACCGGACAGCCAGCATCTTGTAGCAGTTTGAGCTCTGGATGAAGGATTCGGTGGAACCAGGGTTCAAATTCCCACTCAGAGCTGAAAGTGCTGCTGACTGTGCAGAATTTTGGGCAAGAAAAAGAAATTGCACCTTTCACACAGAATGAGACCTGAACGGCAAAAATTCTCACACTTCTATGGCCATTTCCGCCCTACACTGGTGTAGTGCTATTATTCCACTTACAACCTCCTAAGGAATCCTGGGATTTGAAATATAGGGAGAGGCATGTAGAATTCCCAGCCAGAGAGCTCTTTGGCCTCAATAAATGATAAACCCAAAAATTCCACAGCAGGTTGAAAGTGGAATAATAGCACTGTAAGAATGTCATGCAGAAATGGCCTATAGTTTTGCTTGCCAGGGTTTTCCAACACTCAAGAATCCATTTTACAAGCATTCGTGGAGTATTTTCAAATATTCTTCTCATCCCGACTAAATATTCCCCTGATAAAGGGATATGGAGGAGAAGTCTGTGTTCTTGCTGTAGTCTGCCAGAAGACCTTGATAATTATTGGTTAACAAAAAAAATCCTCTAATTCATTAAGATTTTCAACAAGGAATTTAGAATTTGTTATTTTAATTCTTAAGTGCCTCGGACATTTTCTTTTTAATTAACATTTCACATTAATTAAATTCATTCATTTTGGCAGCTGAGATCATTTTGGGCTGATTTTAGACATTTCAGTTGGTTTTGCATTGAACGCCAAAGTGGGTTTATAAATGATCAATGTAAGAAATCATTTTAAAAATAATTTTCTTTCAGGGATGTATCCAGGACAGGACTTCTGCTTGTACAGAAGTGGAGTTCAAGGTCTTCTTGTTGTAGCCCTCAGTATAGATGAGTGAAATGCTCTGGAGGGCTAGAAGACCACCTGAAGCATGGCTTTGATGCCAAAGACAAGAGGGAAGGAGATCAGTAGAACAGCATTTTGGCATCCAGCTCCTCACAGATGCCAGATTCTGAGGCCAAAACAAAACATTGGCCTGAATTTTGCTGGTGAGTACACAGTTATAAGTTGTACTTTGCATGTGTAATGAATTTTTCCACAATGCAGAACAGACCTTTCCAACTGATGATGGCAGGAGTGGAACATTGCATGGGGAACCATTGCAGATGTGCAGTCATGCACCTATAGTAGAGTGTTAGTGTTCATTGTGCATTATGTACTGCTTCTGTGTATTCCATGTTGCACAGTGTGTGTTGCACTGACAGCAATACACATTCAATCTTCCTCATGCGTCACACTACAGTGCTATTCCACATAGGGAATATGTAGGGCTGGGGTAGCATAACTTCTCTGGTGGATATTTATATAATGTTGAGATGAAGTAGAATCTCAGCCCTTAAGTGTTAAGAGTTCCCTTTTAGAAAAAGTAATCATTCTTGTCACTTGTTCACTGAGAAAAAAAAATCATACAGTGTTAGTAAAGGCAAATGGTTTTTAAACTGCTTTTTAAGAAAGCCCTTTAGAAATACAAAATTGGCCCCAGATGCCCAAAGAGTACCCAAAATGATGCAATGGCTGAGATCAAAGTAGTCCATTGACAGAGCACAAATTCCAATTTATGCCAGTCATTTGGGACAGCACAGAAGCTCCTTCTTCTCTGCATCTTCTACAGATGTGCAACAGCTATTGGTGGGCTCTGGGGCACAGCTCTCCCCTATCCACCGATCAGCTGTGGAGTGTGCCTAGGTGTGTTCCAGCTGCTCTTGAACACTTAGGAGAGGAGGTACAGCCTCTGTTTCTACCTAAGGCTGATTCATTTCCCTGGATGCTCATGATAACTGGAACATGGGCACCTCAAAAAGTTATCAATGTGTGTGTGTGTGTGTGTGTGTGTAGAGCCACATCTGAGAGCTCTTCAGCTGGTATTTAGCAACAGCCAGCAAAGCCAATGTAATTCGAGGCTACATCAACAGGGAAGGAGTAGTGCTTTGTTCAGACCTCACCTCCAACACCATGTCCCATGTTGGGTCCTACAGCACAAGAAGGATATTGCCAGGCTGGAATGTGTCCACAGAAAGGTAATCAAGATGATTCGACATCTGGAAACCAAGTCTGATGAGGACCAACTTATGGAGCTGAGTATGTTTAGCTCGGAGAGCAGAAGACTGATAGCTGTCTTTAAATAGTTGAAGGCATATCATATAGAAGACAGAGCTTGATTTCTTCTACTTTGGAGACTAGAACGCAAACCAATGGATTTAAATTACAGGTAAAGGCTGTTCAATAGTGGAACAGATCACCTCAAAAAGTTATGGATTCTCCTTCTTTAGAGGTTTTTAAACAGAGATTGGATAGGCACCTTTTACGAATGCTTTAGTTGTATATTCCTGCATGGCAGGGGGTTGGATTGGATTGCCCTTGTGGTCCTTTCTTTCTCTAAGTTTTTGTGATTCTAATCAAGGCAGAAGTGTTGTAGAAGGAAGTATTGGATAACTCCTTCTGCAATGCGATTCTCGGCTGCATCAATAGGAATATGGTGTCTAGATCGAGGGAGTAAATGGTACCACAATATTCTGCTTTGGTTAGACCTCATTTGGAATACTGTGTCCAGTTCTGGGCACTTTAGTTCAAGAAGGATATCAACAAGCTGGAACACGTCCAGAGGAGAATGACCAAAATGGTGAAGGGTCTGGAAGCCATGCCCTATAAAGAGTGGCTTAGGGAGTTGGGGATGTTTAGTCTGCAGAAGAGAAGGTTAAAAGGGGACATGATAGCCATGTTTAAATATTTGAAGGGATGCCATGTAGAGGAGGGAGAGGGCTTGTTTTCTGCTGCTCCAGAGACCAGGACAAGGAGCAATGGATTCAAGCTGCAGGATAGGAGATTCCATCTGAACCTCAGGAAGAACTTCCCGATGGTCAGGGCTGTCCGGCAGTGGAATATGCTGCCTTGGAGTGTGGTGGCATCTCCTTCTTTGGAGGTTTTTAAACAAAGGCTGGATGGTCATCTGTTGGGAATGCTTTGATGGGTGTTCCTGCATAGCAGGGGGTTGAATTCGATGGCCTCTGTGGTCTCTTCCAACTCTATGATTTTATGATTCTAAGCACCTCCTCTGGCATGGCTAGGAATTACTCCAGCTATGTCACTAACTGTCATCCAAAAATGCAACATGTAAAAGTCATGAGCAAATTTTACTTGTTGTATCAAAAAAGGTGGGTGACACACAGTTAATGTTAAAATATACAGCACTAAATGTCAATACCATGCATATTACCTCTTAAAGTAATATGATATAGTGGATGTATTTGCTTATAATACAACATGTTACTTCTCAGCCCTGTGACGGCCCTTTGGACACCTCAGGGAGTGAACCTTTCTTGCTTTTACACAATCTAACTGTGGGTTTTTTTGTTGTGAATGTGTTTTTGTGCTGCTTATTTTACTTTAGGAGCATGGTGGTAAAGAAATGTGTTTCTCCTAATCTGATCTCCTATTGATATTTAATTTTCAAAAGAAAACAATGAGCCTTGATCCCAGGAGCAAAGGTTTTTTAGGTGAAATTGCCAAAGCAAGGGAAACAAACAACACCTAAATAAAATTAACCTACTGCTGACAACCCAAACAAAATAATTACTGCAGAGAGACTGCAATAGGCATCTTTTTTTGGGGGGGGGACAGCAAAAAAAGTTTGCAGAGTTGTTTTCAAATAGCCACGCCATTTATCCAGTTATGCATGCAAGCGTTAATTAAAGTCAAGATTTAGGCTGTGATCCTATGTACTTTTCCTTGGGAGCAATCGTTGTTGAATTCAACAGGACTTATTTTCTGAATAAACAGGTATAGTGCTGTACTATTGGATGAGGCTTCCCTCTTTTCAAAAATTAGCATCAAAGTGCAAGGTGGACAAATATGCAAAAATTAGAAGCTTCAGTTTTAACCAAGACCACATGAACACAATAGCTGCCAATAGTCAGGTTGTCTAATCCCAAAGCCTTTTCTTACAGTTAACACTACATTGTGATGGGGCCGGGAAGGTCTACCTCTGTGTCTCCCCAGTTGGAGAAGTACAATGGTGGAGGACATGGGAGAGGACCTTCTCAGCCTTCTCCTTGGAGACTCCAACTGTATATCCTCCAAAACGTTCTTCTGTGTTCTATCAGTAAGGTCAGTGTAATGCATGAGGATCCGGGAGAGGGCTTGCTCAATTGTGACGTTCCGATTATAGAAAGCCCTCCCCATGGAGGTCTAAATGCACCAACACTTGTTTAATGTAGGCACTAGGTAAAAATATGGCTATTTAGGAAAGCCTTTGGGCATCACTGATGTTCTTCAAGTGCTATGGACAAGGATTTAAAACTGTTCTAATCTTTTAAGAGAGCCAGCGTAGGATAGGCTGAGTGCTGAGTGTTGGATTACTACCCTTGAGGCCAGGGTTCAATTCCCCCTTCAGCCATGGAAACCCACAGAATGACCTTGGGTACATCATACACTTTCAGCCCCAAAAAAGCCCTGTGATAGGTTTGTCTTAGGGTTGCCATAAGTCGGAAACAACTTGAAGGCACACTACAACAAAAACAGAAAGCTTTTAAGCCTGATTTAACTGGTTGATGTGCTCAACATGGTTTCAGGATGTTTTTTTTTTAATTGTTTTAAACTGTTAGTGTAGGTTTCACCTTTATGCCTCAAAGGTCTTTTCATATAGGGCAGGAAAGAGATATTTAAACAAACAAACAAACAAACAAATAAATAACACACTCCTTAGTGTAGTAAAATAAAACACGGTCACAAATTTACAAAAGAGCAATATGTTTATTGGGCCAACTAAACTGCACAAAATACATCATGTAAGCTTTCGAAGCTTCTTCAACAGATGTTAAAAAAACATGTTGGAGAAGAGAAGTGACACAGTTTTGTAGGTTTGGGATCACGTTGTATTTTGTTGCATGGCTAGGTAGCTATGGGCATTTCCGTCCTACACTGTTATAGTGCTATTATTCCACTTTCAACATCCTGTGGAATCCTGAGATCTGAAGTTTAGCAACAGGCATTTAGAATTCTCAGCCAGAGAGCTCTTTGGCCTCAGTAAACTACAAACTCCAGGATTCCATAGAATGTTGAAAGCGGAATAGTAGCACTATAACAATAGGGCAGAAAGACCCTATGTCTTTTAATTGTATGCTACTTTGAGTGCAACCTGGGGAAAAAAAGAAGGGGTATCAATAAAGATGATGATGATGATGATGATGATGATGATGATGATGATGATGATGACGACGACGACAATGACAGCAATAATAATGGCCAACATGGCCACCTCGAATATGCTTCCTCAGTGTAGTGTCGATAAGCTGTAATTTACTATTAATTCTAACAGGCTCTGCTTCCTCCCATTTCCTCCTCACAACCTTTTTGTTCCATGCTAGGGATCTTTTGTTCCACCCTCAGCATCTTTCATTACATTTTCTATCACCATTCTTCTTCTCTCTTTAAGAAACTTTATTGTTATGTAATAAAACTACAAGTCAAGCGTGACACTATGCCACGCGTAGCAATTTGTGATGCTATACATCAACAATAAAAACAAATATAAATAAAGCAGGCCAAATATTAAAGGAAACATAGAAATTCCAAAGTCCTTGCAGCCGGCAGTAAGAGGTACCATAAATACTTGCATATAAGTCGACCTCATGTAGAAGTCGAAGGTGGTTTGGGGGTCAAAATTATGGATTTTGATATGATCCATTGGAAAAGTTGAGGGTCATTCTGTGGAGAGGGGAAAAGAACCAGTGCCGCCTGTGGGGCTAGCTGCCCGTGGTTACCACTGCCCCCATTTTCTCACCCAGGCATTCAAAAAGGCCTTTTGCCACTCTACCCAGAGCAGGAGATGGTTCCTTTCTTGCTAAAAGGTAAGGTATAGTATTAACTCTTATCAAAAAAGGAACCACTCCCTTCTCTGAGTAGAATGAAGAAAAGTGGGAACTTAGTCTGCCCTGAGAGAACCTAAAAGAAGAACTGACCCCCTCCCCGCATTCTCTTGGCATTCCTGGGGGGGAGAGCATCAAAGAGCCACTACCACGACCACCACCATTTTCCCATCAAGGTGTTCAAAAAGTCCAGAAGTGGTACTGTAGCTGAAAGAGTAGCAGCGGTTGGTGCTTCTTTTAAATTCTCCCAAGATGGACTAAGGTCTCACCTTTTGGCTGTCTCTTCAGGGAAGGGGATGGTACCATACTTGCTATGACCCATAGATAAGTCAATCCAGGATTTTTGGGTCAATTTTTTTGACTAAAATTTCTAGACTTATATGTGAATATATGCACTAATAGCTCGGTATGTTAGCAGGTGAGTTAGTCATAGCAGAATTTAGCATTTACAGAGGGAACAGAGATGGATTGTGAAATCCATTAGCAGATTTCTTTATGGAATATGGACTGACACTGGTGACCCATCTTTCATTATTTGGGATGTCCAGCATATCCATGGTTGCCCACTTCCTTTGGTAGGCTCCATAAAAGCTGCTGAAGGACCTTTGCCAGCTGTAAGGAATCATAGAATCATAGAGTTGAAAGAGACCACAAAGGCTATTGAGTCCAACCCCATTCTGCCATGCAGGAACACACCATTAAAGCATTCCCAACAGATGACCATACAGTCTCTGTTTAAAAACCTCCAAAGAAGGAGACTCCACCACACTCCCAGGCAGCACATTCCACTGTCAAACCGCTGTTACCATCAGCAGTTCTTCCTAATGTTATATGGAATCTCTTTCCCTCAAGTTTGAAGCCATTGCTCTGTGTCCTTGTCTCTAGAGTAGAAAACTGTCTTGCTCCATCCTCCATATGATATCCCTTCAAATATTTAAATATAGCTATCATATTACCTCTTAACCTTCTCTGGGCTAAACATATCCAGCTCCCTAAGCTGCTCCTCACAGGGCTTCATGGTTTCCTGGCCTTCTAGCATTTAGGTTGCCCTTCTCTGGACACATTCCAGCTTGTCAATATGCTTCCTGAACTGTGGTGGTCAGAACTGGACACAGCAGAATGTCCAGAACTTGGAAAAAGTTGTATTTTTGGACTTTGTTGTTGTGTGCCTTCAAGTCATTTTTTACTTATGCTGACCCTAAGGTCAACTTATCATGGGGTTTTCTTGACAAGATTTGTTCAAAGGCAATTTGCCTTTGCCTTCCTCTGGGCCTGAGAGTATTGACTTGACTAATGCCAGCCAGCGGGTTTCCATGGTCATGCAGGGATTTGAACTCCTGGATCCCAGAATTTTACTCAAACACTCAAACCCCCACAGCACCCTAGTTCTTGGTTTTGGACTACAGCTCTACAAATCCCACAATTTGAGGAGTTGTCATAAAAAAATAAATAAAATGTAGCAGTTCCAAGCATCAGAAGCCATGCAGCTAGGGAGACCATTTTCTTTTAGTGAACAACTCCCAGGAGTCATCAGGCAAGGGAAGCAAAGCCAGTTTCACTGAAAGGATTTCAGGAATGTGAGCTATTAGCACGTGGATTTCTCATTAAAATGAGGCAGAGCTTTTCAAGCATTTTTTTTCTTTTTGCCGGTGTTTCTTTCTTTTTGTAAAATGATGTGCTCCACTACAAAGATGTGAAGTGAGGCAACGCTTGCCAAAAATTTATATTAAGAAGGGGTGGAAAAAACCCACTTAAGAAGATAATGCTTTTTGTGGACAGTCCATGGTGGGACTCATAATCCTGCTTCAGTTCCTATTACATCCAGAACAATCACGGTTTCAATTGCGCTGTTATTGAACAAAGTGGCTTGATGTGCAGAAATCATTTTGATTTTGTGAGGAAAGAGTAGGGCCCTTGGGTTATTTGAGGACATGTCCACTTTGGATGAGGAACTGGGATCGTTTTCAGATATAATTGATTAAAATGTATCCCTAGACCATCTAGTCTCTTGGCTTCTTTCACTCTAATTCACAGAATCCTATGAAGCAGAGATGCCTGAAGCCATGCTCCCTCCCCATGTCACCGTTGTTCTGAGGGAAGGTTCTCAGCTTTTGTACAGGGTGTTTTCCCATTCTAGAATGTTACTGGCAGGAAGAGCTTGAAGCTAAACACTACTTGCACTCACAGAGTCAGAGCCTGATTCGCCCCACGTGGCAGATTGGGAGGAGGAGGCAGTGGCACTTCACCCTTTCAAGTGACATAAATTAAAGCACAGAGAGCAAAAGGTCAGGCAACACCCTGCCTCAGTTTAAATACAGGACACTGAGCTAATGAGACAAGCTAGACTGCTTAACTGCTGGCTATAAATTAGCTCAAGCCAAGCCATTCAGTTGCTGGAAGACAACTCCCAAACTTCTGTGCACTCTGTCTGGCATTTCAGGCTTTTCCTGCTCGCTGACCATTTGCACATACCTTCGGATTACTCTTTCAGGCAACTCCCCCCTTGGCTTTTGACTGTGCTCAGGAGTGCTTTCTCCTTTTTCTTGTTACCCTGTGTAAGCCTTTGGACTGGCCCTGCTGGTTGCTGTTGACTGTGGATGTGCTCACCTAGGCATTCAATGGCTTTAAATAGGAGAAAATCTTTGCCATCTCCCAGTTAAAAGGTAAGGTAGCACAGGGTGGGAAGAACTTCCATCTGAGATGATAAAGAATAGGAACATAATTCTTCAGTAAGTTTTTCCTTGAAAGAAGCAACAAATATTTTTAGCAGTTTTCCCGTTGTGAGAAAGTCTTTGAAAGCTGCATGGTTTCCTAAGGCTATTCGCAATTCAGGACTCATTCTGTGCAAAATTCATGTGTCATTGTTTTGCAGAGAAAATATCATTTTCTGTGCAGTAAACAATATTTCTACACAGAAACATTATTTCCAGTGGAGAAAATGTTGTTTTCCATGCCAATCAAGCATGGGGAAATTTTGTGCAAAATAAACTCCCAATAACAGCATTTTTGCCACAGGAAATGATATTTATGCATGATATTTCTCTGCTGAAAATGCTGGTTTCTATGCAGAAAATGTTATTTTCTGTGCAAAATAACCATGCACAAATTTTGCACGGTATAGGTCCTGAACTTTGAAGAGTCTTAGTCCATGATTCTTCTCATCACAGTTTCCCAAAATGCGAAAAACGTACTTTTTGAGTATTTTGTGACTCTTTTCAAATATTCTTCCCACCCTAATAGAGAACTGTTGCCAGTCCAAGGACAAAGTTCTGGGCTTCACAGGCCAGCAGACAGAGTTGTTCTAGGGTTGTGCCTTCCGTTCTCTTTCTCCACAGAGTCAAACTGTTGCCTGTTGTCCTGGGAGGAGAAGGCAGGGGAGCCCTTGAGTAAGATCATTTTCCCCAACGCATCAGACAATCTTCAAATCATCATAAATTGCTATTTGCAAGCACCAGACGGAGGCTTTGCCTCTCCCCTCCCCTTCCTGTTTTTTTGGCATCTTGTTCTGACCTACTTAAGGGGCACTGCAGGATTAAAATGAGCAAGAGAACAATTTCAAAGCCATCTCACTTATCCAGTAATGACTTTCAATACGGCGTTATATTTCTTGGACATTGCACAAACAGGATGTTGTCTGCCTTAGCTGCCAGCTAAGCGGTTGATCAGGGTCTGAGCTGCCCAGGCCCAGACTACATGCCAGGCATTGGTTCAAAGTGTGCCCAATTAGAAACCTATGCATAACCCCACATGTGCCCTCCCCATGGCCAGCTTTGAACATTTCCCTGCAAGTTGTGAGATTTTCTTTGGAAACCCTTTCTTGTGATGCTCCCAACCTGGCAGCAGGATGAAACAGGCATCGAGACCCCAGCAGGAGCCCTGTTTCTTCAAGTCCATTCACAGCTAATGGGGACAGGAAAGCCCGTTTAACATCTCTGCCTTGCAAAAAGGTGGAAGTAATTGGCTTTGTACAAAACCTGACAGCTTTTGCCTCCCTCCTTCCTCCCCCAGCTGGCATATTACTAGCCAAACTTCTCACCGGGTGTTCCATTACCGCACTTCCTAGGAGGAGAAAAGATGGTTTCTTTTCACCTCTCGAAGGCTGTTGAGCTGCTCATTTAAATGGCTTACAAGATGATGGTGGAAAGAGGTGAAAGTACCAGCCCCCCTCCCTTTGAAAATCGAAGGATGTTCTAATTCATGTTCTGTACAAGTGGTGGCTTCTACAATGGTGTGTTGATTGCTATGTCCATAAAATGGTGAAGTTGCTCTGGGTCTTAGGACATTTCTGCACTAAAGTGTTATAGTGTTATTACTCTGCTTTCAAAATCCTGTGGAATTCTGGGGTTTGTAGATCGCTGAGATCGAAGAGCTCTCCGGCTGAAAATTCCCCTCCCTAAACTGCAGACTCCAGGATTCCACAGGATATTGAAAGTGGAATAATAGCACTATAACAGTGTAGTGCGGAAATGGCCTTAGTCTGAATTTTAAAAGAGCTACCCAGGGAGTGGATGCAGGGATAGCTCCTATAAATTTCAGACTAGTGTTTTGGAAGCTCTGCTATGGCTCAGACTCAAGCCCAGAGTGGACCACTCCACATGAAAAGGAAGCCACAAAGTTTCTGCCATTCCTCACTAAGCTATGCAGATCCACATACAACCATCCAGTGTAATATCCTTTCCTGAAACAGCAGGAGGGAGCTTTCAGGGAAGTTTGTAGAGGCCTTGGACTGAATCCAGCCACCTAAGCCTCTACTTAATGGAATATTTCTTAAGGGAACTTTAATGGCTTGGTCCACTTTCCCCTCCAATACTTGCCAGGTATGGTTTAGTCTCACTGGCATGGCTCTGCAAAGCTACGTTCAGTCATACAGCGTCCCTCAGCCTTAGAGGAACGCAATGACACCTCCTCCGCCATGAACAAATCTTGCCAATAAAGCCCCATGATAGGTTTGTCTTCGGGCTGTCATAAGCTGAAAATGACCTGAAGACACACAATAATAATACAGTTTGCCCTCCATACCCATGGGCTTAATTTTCATGGAACTGATTATTTGTGAATTTCTCCAGCCCCTGCCCCCCACCTCAGGTGCTTCTTTTCTGGGGGGAACTCTCCTCTCTTGGCCGCTCCGATAAGGCCGCACAGCCCTTTAAGAACCCATCTCCGGTCCTCCTCCTCCTCTACCAGCCACATCCTGGCCAGCTAAGGATGGCTCATAGCTCAATTTCTCAGCACTACAAACCCTTTCCTCATGCCCCCCTACATCCAAGAAAGGAGAAGAATGAGAGGGAGGAAATATAGGGCCACCATGCTGAACCCCTTCTTTCCCTGACCTGGTTTGGACTCTAGGTGCCGCTTCTCCCCACCATACCTCAGCCCCCTTCCCACAAACACACATACATGTTTTGAAATTTGCCATTTTTCCACTTTTGTGGGGGCCCTGTGCCCCTAACCCTAGCAATTGTGGAGGGCTGACTATATAAAAATATCCATCTGTGTATGTTGAAGGTAGGGGATCCTTCTCACCTGACCACAGCTTCTGTTGAGTTGAGATGGTTCAGGATCGTAAAGACTTTGTCTCTTCAGAACAGGGAAAACCCAGTACCAGTGGATTCCTCAGCAGAATTCACACTAGCATCCCTAACTGAGACTGTAATATAAATGAGGAGAGACTAATACAGGCAAGGAAGCAAAAATGGTTCAGGGGAGCCGGATTGAAAGCAAAGGATATTATGGTAAGATTAATGGTGTTAGAGAGGGAAAGGGAGATAACTGAGTGAGAGAAACAGAGATAGATAAAGAAGTTGGGGACTGACAGATAGATGAAAAGATATAAACACATTAGACCAGAGGGGCAAAAGCAGGAATGAGTTATGGGCTTTATTTTCTAAAGAAATCTCAGGCTTCTATTTCACCTTTTGGTTTGCAAACAGAAAATGTACTGCTTTTGACGGATGGGGCTGCAGGGATGATAGAAAGATCCTCACCTATTCCTCCATCTCGACTAATAATGCTGCCAGTGGTTTATGTTCAGTAACAGGGTGATGGATGCAGCTGTGGCAATGGGCGAAAAGCAACCCAGCTCTGTTACCTCTCCCCTGGTGAGGAGGAAGTTTGAAGGGTTCAAAGAGATTTATTTGGGACATTTAGGGGCTGGATGTAATTATAGAATCTGGATAGACCTGCCAGAAGACTATTTACCTCTTGGTCCATTTTTACCTTTTTTGATATATATTGGCTAGAATCCCACTAGTGTCTTAATGCGCCTGTAGACTCCGGCCATTTCCGCATGACACTCTTATAGCGCGATGATTCCACTTTCAACCTCCTATGGAATCCTGGCATTTGCAGTTCCGGGAGGGGCCAGCCGGCCCCTCCTGGAACTGAAAACCCCAGGATTCCATAGGAGGTTGAAAGTGGAATCATCGTGCTATAAGAGTGTCATGCGGAAATGTTCTCCACCATAGAAGTGGTTGGACATTACTGTCTGATTTGGAACAACCAAATTCAACTTGAGGTTGTGATGTTTTGTATTATGCATCTTGCACATGGGTGCACATGTGCAATGCACAGGGATGTGCATTGCACATAGAATTATAGAGTTGGAAGGGACCACAGGGGCTATATAGCAAACTCCCCCCCCCGCCATTCAGGAATACACAACTACAGTACTTCCGAAAGATGTCCTTCCAACTTCTGTTTAAAGACTGGGGTAATCTACTCCACTGTCAAACAGCAATTGCAGTAAAACAAAAGTTCTTCCTAATGTTTAGGCGGAATCTCTTTTCTTGTCATTTGAATCCCTCAGTTCATGTTCTGGTCTCCCAAGCAGGAGAAATCAAGCTCACTCAATCTTCTACATGACATCCCTTCAGATATTGAAAGATAGACATCATGTCACCTTCCGTCAACACACATTGTGTATGCAGGTGCACATTCAGTTGTATAATGTCACAGCTCACTAACAAGGCGTCATTTTACAACTGTCCTATAACTTTGCCCTTTGTTAGCCTCCATTTCTTCTATGTGTAGGGTATCCATGGGAAAAACAGGTCTTTCCCCAAACTCTACACATTAATTTCAAGGTTCATCTCTGCACACTGCAGGTAGAATCCTGTTAGTGAGTTAGAGCAGTGCAACTCCCTCGCTCTATCTATCTATCTATCTATCTGTCTGTCTGTCTGTCTGTCTGTCTGTCTGTCTGTCTATCTATCTATCTATCTATCTATCTATCTATCTATCTATCTATCTATCTATCTATCATCTATTGTATTTCTGCATTGCCTCCCAGCCCACAGGGGCTACTGTTATGCTAGTGTTAGGTACTTATATGGGTTTTGTGCAAAGAGGTATCCTATTCCAGCTTGTGCCACACTTTTTCCAAGGCTATGAGCAGCACAGCCAATCAGTGGTCAAAGGGCGGAACTGTTCCCAGCTGCCTCCAGTTGCCACTGCACATCTGGGGAAAAGGAGCAGCCTTTGACCTCCTGGATCTTGAAGACTAACCAGCCACTTCCTGTTTCTTAAAAAAAAAAAAGTTGGCTGGCATTCTCTTAACCAGTTACAATGTTGTAAGTTAGACTCAGGATGTCATAACTCCTTTGTACTCGCATTTGTGATAGTGACCTGATTGCCATGACTGCAGATAACCCTGAAGCCCACCTTAAAAGCCATCCGTCCAAAGCAACGGAAGTCTGTTTTGCTGGTGACCAGGGCACTGCAGGATCCATGACCAGATCCCTCCCCATAGTGAGTGAGGCTGAGATGAAGAATTATGTCTGATCTGTGATCCCAATAAACATTGTTGTTGTTGTAATGTGACAGGTACCCTCAGAGGTCCCTGCTTCTTCTCCTTGCAGCCTTCACTGTCCTGACTGTTGTCAAATCCCTTAGGTGAGTTTTGGGTGGAGAGGAGTCTGCAAAGCCAAAGGGGAGGTATAGTCATAGAATCATAGCATCATAAGCTCAAAGAGAGCCCAAGGGCTATCAAGTCCTACCCTCTGCCATGCAGAGCATGTTTGACAGATGGCCATCCTGCCTCTGTTTAAACACCTCCAAAGAAGGAGACTCCACAATACTCTGAGACAGTGCATTTCACTGCCAAATGGCTCTTACCATTAGGAAGTTCTTCCTAATGTTTAGATGGAATCTCTTTTCCTGAAGTTTGAAGCCATTGCTCCATGTCCTTGTCTCTGGAGCAGCAGAAAACTGGCTTGCTCCACCCTCCATATGACATCCCTTTAAATAAACATAGCTATCATGTCTCCTGCTAGCCTTCTGTTCTCCAGGCAAAACAGTCCTCATAGGGCATGGTTTCCAGGCCTTCTTCCATTAACCAAGGGCTAAAAAAAACAAAACAAAAACAGGTCCCTAGAGTTTCAGAAATCACCCTCTCCTGTTCTATGCTCAAACATGAAGTCCTTGGGTCTCAAGGCCTCTAGTCTGGAAGCAATGATCTTCTCTCAAATTGCTAATGCTGAGGCACATTCATCACTGTTGGCTTCCCTTCCCACACACAGACATATACTCAGAGAGAAAGTCATTACCTCTTGCAAGGTGGAAACTTTAAATGAATACAAATCTGTATTTGCCTCTTTGATTTATCCCTCTATTTCCTTCCCAATGTATTCCGTCCATCATGTTGATAGCTCCTGGGGAGAATAAATGGGGATGGATGCTTGGCATGCTTGCGTCTGACGTCTCTTTTGGCATTTGGAGACTCTCTACGATCCCTTTGGGTCTGGTGATGGACCAGCAGGTCAGATGAGAGGAAGGGGATGAGCAGAAAACTGTTTTGGTCTTGTACACATAGTGCTCTTTCCCAACATTTGGCCATGATGAAGTGCTACAGGGCAGAGGCTAACAGCTTCCATCTTATACCTGCCAGGAAGTAATCAGAATCAGGGCTTGGAAGTAACTAGTTACTAATAGGATGGCCGAGATGTTGCACAGCATAAATCTTGGTGAGCAGAATCACACATTATTTGAGATATTGCAACAAGGGAGGAAAAGAATATTCAAAAATGTTAAAAATATTGAAAAACAGTTGACTTACCATTCAACAATTGATTGAATGGGTCTACTCTAGTTAGAGAGAGCCAGTGTTATATAGTAATTTGAGCATTGGACTACGACCTTGGAGACCAGGGTTGGATTCTCCGCTTGACTGTGGAAACCCACCAGGTGACCCAGGTTTCCTGAGGCTGAGAGTTACACACTCTCAGCCCCAGGAAACCTGAAAATGACCTGAGGGCACACAAGTGACAACAAACTCTCGTTATCAATAGGATACCAGCCTTTGACCATTTCTGCGCTGCACTGAGATAGTGCTATTATTCCATTTTCAACGTCCTATGAAATCATGGGGTTTGCAGTTTAGGGAGTGGTATTTAAAATTCTCAGCCAGAGAGCTCTTTGGCCTCAGTGAACTACAAACCCCAGAATTCCACAGGATGTTAAAAGTAGAATAATAACACTTTAACAGTGTAGTGAGGAAATGGCCTAAGGATACTCAGTGCAAACCAGAAGGATCAACAAAGTATTGCATGCCACTGGCCTGGGGGGGGGGTCTTATTTTAGGCAGAGACTTTACCTCATTTAATATCTGCAAGCCACCGAAAAATCCAGCTTAAAGTCATTTCTGACTAATGGTAATCCTAAAGTGAACCTGAGAGCCAGCATGATATAGTGATTTGAATGTTGAACTATGACTCTGGACACCAGAGTTCGATTCTCCACTCAGCCATGGGAACCCACTGAATGACCTTGGGTGAGTCACACACTCTCAGCCCCAGAAAGCCCCATGGAAGGTTCATCTTATGGTTGCCATAGGTCAGAAATGATTTGAAGGCACACAACAGCAAGGTTGTCAAGATTTTCTTGGCAAGATTCATTCAGAAAGGGTTTGCCTTTGCTCCCCTCTGAGGCTGAGAGAGTGTGACCTGCCTAACATTAGCTTCCATGGCCAAGCAGGGATATGAACTATGGTCTCCAGAGTCATAGTCCAACATGAGACCACTACATCCAGTGGACCTCAACTTATACAAACATACAGTCCCTCTAGATTTTGTCCTGTCACTACAACTCCCAGAATCCTCCAACCACTTTAGGAATTTTAGATTAAAACAGTAGCATTTCCAACTCTGTTATCTTCAGGTCTTATGTCTTCCTTTTTATATGGAACTTTCCGATGAAGGGAGATAAGGAAAGAGAAGGCGGCTCTTTCTCTCTGCTTCCCCTCTGAATTTTCTGCGGCAAACTTATTCTGGCAATAATTTCAAGAGCAACCCAGCCAAGACCCCGTCACCCCCCAGAGACTTCATTCAAGGAGGAAGCCAGGCAATCATTCCTCATAATGAAAACAAAATCCTCTTGTAAAACCTTCCGGAAAACCAAAGTCTGGAAAAAAAAAAGACAAAAGGCTAACAAGGGGATACATGTCAATAAAACAAACTTTATGGAAATTCTCTGCTTCTGCACAGCAGCGGATGGTCAATAAATC